>OZ012736.1:477164260-477764260 GCA_963859935.3 Lathyrus sativus | reverse complement strand
CTCTTTCGAGCTTCCCAACAAGTGGCCACCACCATCAGTCTGGTCTCTTTTAGATCGGCCCGTCCCTAGAAACTTGTTGTCATTTGCCTCCACAAGCACCGCCCGTATATCGGCGCATTGCTCTCACTTTCAAGTTTTGATCCACAGAAATAGTGTTCCTGTTCAATCACCCCTTTTTTCATCCGTTTGCACATTTTCTCTCCTTGGCAGCAATGGCATGCTCAGAGCCTCTGACAATATTGGGAAAAATCCAAGTTCCACATTGGTTAAAGATACAATCTACAAAAGGTTTATATAGAGTGACACTCCTCACCGTACTCATCTCACAAGTGAGTGGTTTGGAGCTGATTGATGACTATTAGAGTATAGCAGCCAGCTTAGTATAACTCAGAACTGACAAGTGTCAGTCTGAGTAGTTTGTTTAACCTGTTACTACAGGTTTTCTGTTAGTTAGAACCTGCTGTGTAACTGAATTCATTCAATCAATAACAGAAATTGGTTTCCAATTTTCGCTCAAGATTTTGCAGAAATTGGATGAAAAGAATTTTCATCTATGGCATCAACAGATAGAACCCTACATCAATGCACATAACCTTATTGAATTTGTAGTTTGCGCCAAAATTCCTTTGCAGTTTGTAGATGATGGATCTCGCGAAGCTGGCATCATCAATCCTGAGTATTCTCGCTGGCTACAGAAGGATCAGATGCTCCTTTCCTGGTTGCAATCCACGCTGTCCAATAAAATTCTCTCGCGAGTGCTTCGCTGTTCTCACTCGCATCAACTTTGGGACCGTTAATTCAGTTATTTTCAGAAGCAAACTCGTACACCCGCAAGGCAGTTACGTGTGGAAATACGTGCTCTAACTCTTGATATCTCTACAGTCCAAGAATATCTGCTCAAGGTACGCACTATTGTTGATGCACTTGCTTCCATTGGTGATCCCATACCTGCTTCGCATCATAGGTGTAATTCTTGAAGGTCTGCCTTTAGAATTTGCTCCTGTAGTGTCAGTTATTAAGAGCAAATTTGGCTTAATGGACTTAGATGAAGTGGAAATTCTGTTGTTAGCTCATGAGCTGCGTCTGAACAAATTCAAGAAATGCACTACTTCAGATGTCATCTCCCTCAATCTTGCCCAAACTTCAGCTGGTACTAAACCTAGTGATGACGCTCGAGCTGCCAGTTTTGATTCTACACCAGCTCTAGTCTCTACACAAGCTCCTGAACAAGATTTCAATCAATCTCATGGTTTCAGAGGCACACGTGGTGGTAGGTTTGGTAGAGGCGGAGGTAGAAATTCCAACTCTCATATCCAGTGTCAAGTGTGCTCTAAGCATGGTCACATTGCTCTCAACTGCTGGTACAGGTTTCATCAGAACTACCAGATTCCTCCTACAGCAATCTCTTCATATAATCCTCAACAATGGTTGGCTTCACCCTATGGCTACATTGGCACTCCTCAGAATGTGTGGACCAGACCTCCTTCACAACCAAGAAGTCCCTCAGCATTATCTCATGCTCCTAGTGCACTTGTTGCTAATTCAGCACCATCTACCTCAGGCTCATGGTTCCCTGACTCTGGAGCTTCATTTCATGTTACCAATGAGGCAAGACATCTACAGCAGATGACTCCTTATGAAGGTCCTGACTAGATTTTTATGGGAAATGGTCAAGGTGTGCATATACAATCTTGTGGTTCAAGTATTTTTTCTTCACCACTTCAGCCACACACATCACTTACTCTGCACAATCTCTTACTCATTCCTAATATCACTAAGAATCTACTTAGTGTAAGTCAATTTTGTAAAGATAATAATGTGCATTTTATCTTTACTGATGATAAGTGTATTGTCCAATCACAGGTCTCTAAAGCTACTCTTCTTGAAGGCAGTGTTGGCAAGGATGGCCTTTATGAGTTTCCCTCCATCAAACTGACTGGTTCTGCTGTCCTGCCTTCCACTATATCTAGTCTTAGTTTGGATAAACACTATAATTCTAGTATTAATTCAGCTCTTTTGAATTCTGGTACTCCAAATAAGTGGCATCTTAGACTTGGCCACCCTAATTCTCATGTATTGAATCTGGTTATGCAAGCTTGTAATGTTCCCTTTTCTAATAAAATTCTTGATGATTTCGGTTCAGCCTGTTGTATGGGTAAAGCACACAAACTTCACTCACCAGATTCACACACTACCTACACATCACCACTTGAACTTATTTTTAGTGATCTATGGGGTCCCTCACCTCACCTTTCTACTTCTGGTTTCAAGTACTATATCTCCTTTATTGATGCTTACTCTAAGTGTACTTGGATTTATTTTCTCAAAACTAAAGCCGAAGCATTTACTATTTTTCAGTAATTTAAGAAATTGGTGGAACTTCAATTTGGTTGCCCTATTAAAGCTGTCCAGTTAGATTGGGGTGGTGAATTCAGGCATTTCTCTCAATTTCTCAAAGAAAATGGTATTGTTCATAGGCTTATTTGTCCTCATACACACCATCAAAATGGTGCGGTTGAGAGAAAGTATAGACATATAGTGGATATGGGACTTTGCTAAGTCAAGCTTCACTTCCACTCATCTATTGGGATTATGCTTTCTCAAACTCTGTCTATCTCATCAACAGGCTTCCCTCTTCCTCCATTCAATTTCAAATTCCTTATTCCCTGTTAAGAGTCCCACATCGGACAATATATGACATGAACATGTGTTTATAAGTGGGGGCAATCCTCACTCTACCAACCGGTTTTGTAGGGTTGAGTTAGGCCCAACCACATTTCTTAACATGGTATCAGAGCCTCGTTTAAGATCTGATGGGGCACCTTCTATGGTTTCTGCTATCGGGTCACCCACCATTTATTTTCACGCTTCAATTGTCTCAGCCTGATTACAACTTCTTAAGAGTGTTTGGTTGGCTGATTTTATCCATTGCTCTTACTCACAAATGGCCTATTCAGCAATTAGATGTCAATAATGTCTTTCTCAATGGCATTCTTAATGAAGAAGTTTATATGGAGCAGCCTAAAGGTTTGAAAGTGATAATCCAGCCTTAGTTTGCAAGCTCAGCAAGGCCCTTTATAGCCTGAAACAAGCCCCTAGGCAGTGGTTTGACAGACTGCAATCTAATCTAATCCAGCTCAAATTTAAACCTAGTAAGTGTGATCCTTCCCTCTTCACTTCTTCACTTATTGTGTTGGAGGTCACACCATCTACATATTGGTCTATGTGGATGATATTATCATCACAGATGATTCTGCCTCACTCATTAACACCATCATCTCCAAACTAAACTCAAGTTTCTCTCTTAAACAACTTGGCTCCCTTGACTACTTCTTAGGGATTGAGGTCAAGCAACCTAATTCTAATTCTTTACTTCTCACTCAGTCCAAATATATCAAGGACCACTTAGTGAAAACTAACATGTTGGAGGCCTGTCCTGTTCAAACTCGCAGCCCTCTTGTAAACTGACCAGAACTGGTGCCTCAGCTATGTCTGATCCTTCTCTTTACAGGTCTGTGGTTGGTGCCCTGCAGTATGCAACTCTTACCAGGCCTGATATAGCTTGTACTATCAACAAGGTGTGTCAATTTATATCTCATCCTCTAGAGCCTCATTGGGTTGCTATTAAGAGAATTCTCAAATATCTCAAAGGCACTATTGGTCATGGGCTCTTGATTTTAGCCTTCTCTCCATCCTCTCCACCTTCTCTACAGGTCTACTGTGATGTAGACTGGGCTGCTGATCCTCGTGACAGAAGAAGTACATCAGGAGCTGCCATTTATTTTGGTGCTAATCTCATCTCTTAGTGGCCTAAGAAACAACAAGTGGTGGCCAGATCTAGCACAGAAGTTGAGTATAGAAGTCTAGCTCAAGCCACTGCTGGTCTTCTGTGACTACAGACCTTACTCAAGGAGCTCTTCATCTCAACCAAAACTCCTTTGGTCCTTTGTGATAATCAATCTGCAGTATTACTGACACACAATCCTATACTCCACTCCAGAACAAAACACATGGAAATTGATTTGTTTTTTGCCGAAAGAAAGTCATGTCCAAGCAGCTGTCCATCACTCATATTCCAGGCACTGAACAGTGGGCAGATACGCTCACAAAACCTCTTTCCTCTACAAGGTTTCTTGAGCTCAGGCACAAACTCAATGTGAGAGACTCCCCTTTGAGTTTGAGAGAGAGGGGGGGGGGGGGGGGGGGGGGGGGGTATTAGAGTATAATAGTTTAGTATAACTCAGAATTGTCCTGTTAGTTAGAACCTGCTACTGCAGGTTAGCCTTGTTTAGAAAAACCTGTTATGACAGGTCATAGAGTTAGTTTTAACCTATTAGGATAGGTTAGTGCAATTGGTGTATAAAAAGGAAACTCAAGTGTAACTGAATTCACTCAATCAATAACAGAAAATATAGTTTATTACAATCATGAAACTCTCTCTCTTCACTTTCTAATAATAATCATCATCAATTCGAAGATACATGGCTTTATTTCTACTTATAATGGTACGGTTCATGATACACTTCGCGATTTTAATGACTACTCCTTCATGCCGTACGTAATCCAACTTAATCAAGAATATGAGGAGCATCTCACTACAAAAGCTGAAAGTGACTAAATGATCAAAATGGAGGAAGATTGATACTCAATTGTGCAGTGCCATTAAGTACTTCCCTTCATAGTAAAATCAAACCGAGCTTCGTACTCATCTCACAAGTGAGTCGGTTTGGAGTCAGGCTTAGAAACTTTACACTAATGACACTAGGTCTCTATCAAGTTTGTTACTGATTGATGACCATCAACAATTTGAAGATACATGGCTTTATTTCTACTTATAACGGTACGGTTCATGATACACTTCACGATTTTAATGACTACTCCTTCATGTCGTAAGTAATCCAGCTTAATCAAGAATATGAGGAGCATCTCACTACAAAAGCTGAAAGTGGCTAAGTGATCAAAATGGAGGAAGATTGATACTCAATTGTGCAGTGCCATTAAGTACTTCCCTTCATAGTAAAATCAAACCGAGCTTCGTACTCATCTCACAAGTGAGTCGGTTTGGAGTCAGGCTTAGAAACTTTACGCTAATGACACTAGGTCTCTATCAAGTTTGTTACTGATTGATGACCATCATCAATTCGAAGATACATGGCTTTATTTCTACTTATAACGGTGCGGTTCATGATACACTTCACGATTTTAATGACTACTCCTTCATGTCGTAAGTAATCCAGCTTAATCAAGAATATGAGGAGCATCTCACTACAAAAGCTGAAAGTGGCTAAATGATCAAAATGGAGGAAGATTGATACTCAATTGTGCAGTGCCATTAAGTACTTCCCTTCATAGTAAAATCAAACCGAGCTTCGTACTCATCTCACAAGTGAGTCGGTTTGGAGTCAGGCTTAGAAACTTTACACTAATGACACAAGGTCTCTATCAAGTTTGTTACTGATTGATGACCATCATCAATTTGAAGATACATGGCTTTATTTCTACTTATAACGGTACGGTTCATGATACACTTCACGATTTTAATGACTACTCCTTCATGTCGTAAGTAATCCAGCTTAATCAAGAATATGAGGAGCATCTCACTACAAAAGCTGAAAGTGGCTAAGTGATCAAAATGGAGGAAGATTGATACTCAATTGTGCAGTGCCATTAAGCACTTCCCTTCATAGTAAAATCAAACCGAGCTTCGTACTCATCTCACAAGTGAGTCGGTTTGGGGTCAGGCTTAGAAACTTTACACTAATGACACTAGGTCTCTATCAAGTTTGTTACTGATTGATGACCATCATCAATTCGAAGATACATGGCTTTATTTCTACTTATAACGGTGCGGTTCATGATACACTTCACGATTTTAATGACTACTCCTTCATGTCGTAAGTAATCCAGCTTAATCAAGAATATGAGGAGCATCTCACTACAAAAGCTGAAAGTGGCTAAATGATCAAAATGGAGGAAGATTGATACTCAATTGTGCTGTGCCATTAAGTACTTCCCTTCATAGTAAAATCAAACCGAGCTTCGTACTCATCTCACAAGTGAGTCGGTTTGGAGTCAGGCTTAGAAACTTTACACTAATGACACTAGGTCTCTATCAAGTTTGTTACTGATTGATGACCATCATCAATTCGAAGATACATGGCTTTGTTTCTACTTATAACGGTATGGTTCATGATACACTTCACGATTTTAATGACTACTCCTTCATACCATAAGTAATCCAGCTGAACAACGGTTAGTGTTCAACCCAAAGATAGAAAAACGCGAAGCAACATGGTGGTGTGACACAATCTCTTAGCCATTTGATTCAGTTTGATCTTTGGCCGGTGCATATAAAATAACATACGTTAGAAGAGCTAAACTCATTAAATAGATCTCAGCTGCTTTGGGGAACTAGTCATCGCAGGTGCATGTGGTGTTGACTTAAAATATTCCCAATTTCCAATTATACTACAAATAGATGTGTTCAAAATCGAAACACTGTTGAATTAAACCGATTGGGTAGTGAATTGAACTTTGAAACTAATTAGAAGACACTACTCCCAACACAGTTTTGGTTTTATTATTCTGTAAAACTGGTTTGGCAATTTTATGTATAAAATAAGCCAAGTAGAGAGTTAAAGAGAACAGGAACAAAATGCCTCCCTTTTCTACCTACAAACTCATTTGGAGCTTTATATCTGTACTCCAATCTAGACGTCCTCACACCACAATTTGTGATAATCGCACATTTCAAAGCATCAATCCCTCATTATAATCCTAACTAACTCAATATAATTCAAGTTAAAAACAGGTAACAAGGCAAACCTGTTGACAATTTACGGGTAGAGATTCTTCCGTGCGCACAAGCAGTAAGAGAAGCATCCAGCACATAGGGAATGGCTTCCAGGATATCCCAGGCAGGCACTGTTAGTTTCATTAAAGCATCATTCAATGCAGACCCAGATCCAGACGAACCGCTGTTTCCTAAGGTCGCAGATGTCAAAGGTTCGGAACCATCATCTAGCTTCCAAAACATCATGCTTAGTAAAGCGTCAGCAATCTGATCAACAGACCCTCCTGGCAAAAGACCAGAGCGAATAGAAGCAATGCATTCTTGGTGTTGCTTATACCAAAAGTATAGTTTTGGAAAGGAATTCATAAATACAGATTTCTTAGGATAGTTTATATTTTTTGACAGTCTTTTGAGCTTTAGAATATCCTTTGTTGATCTTCCAAATGCTGCTACTCTACAGTTTCGAACCAATAAAAGGTATTCAGGACTAAATAGAGATCCAAGTGGTGGATCTGCTGCATTGTTCCTTACTTGTTCAATGGGTAAAATATCAAACCGCCAGAATCTAAGCAAAAGAGTAAATGCATTAGTGAAAACCTCATGAGGAGAGAGTTTTTCTGAGGCTGCAATAGTCTGTGCGGCATCAGGAACACATGAGCCAAAAACCTCACATAATAGCATTAGCCCTGACGCAAGTAATGGAACCTGAAATGAAAAAAATGTAGCAATATCAGCATCAGGAAATAAGTTACATGCACCATCAGTTAGTTTTCTGGCAGAACACCCCTTCCTCCATCATTTTTTTATAGAAAAATCTCTAAACTTAAAAAGTTAATTAATTGAAGAGCCTTCCTAGACTGCAAAACAAACACCTTAAAAAATGATGAAAAGAAGGTTTTTGGCAATTACGTGTTTAAGTCAAGGACTGATAAATAGAACATACCAAACCATGCAGGGAGAAAATATGAACACAGTCTATAGATGAAATTCCAACAAGAAGGATATTTAAAAATGGAGCTTGGCTGATCAAATGGCTTTCTGTCCCAGTGTGATTAGGTAGACCAGCAGGTGAGAGCAACATTGTGATAAAAATAATAGTGTGTTCCTGTAAACAAAGATAACAACATAAACCGTAAAGAAAATAACAGACAATTTAAAGAAAGGGGCAGGAGTTAGGAGCCACCAAAGAAGCTAAAGAAGTTGCTAGGTCAAACTGGCAGTCTGCTGAATCGAATAATTTCTCTAAGCCTTTCTGTTTATGTTTGTAACGTTTTATGTTATAGGTTGCTTTTAGTTGTACCGTTTTAGAACTTGGATTGGGCCAAATTCAACCCTTACAAAACCGGCTTGAATGGTGTTGACTACCCCCACTTATAAACTTATGTTGAGGCCTTATCTCATCCAATGTATGACTCTTAACATTAACTAAAGCTCATGTCTCAAGAAAAAGGAATTTCCACACCTATAACAAGAGTATCCAAATGTTAGGATTATAGAATAGAGGGAAATTCAAGTAGTTATGAGTTGTTAGAGTCGCTAGTGGTCAGTTAGTTGAGGTTGTTATAGAGAGTATGTCGATAAATAAGAACACACTAAGGGTGGAGAGCATCTTTGAATATTGTCACTGTGTGTAGAGTATTCTCTATTGTGAAAGGGAAACCATTGTTGAGGAGAGATTATCTCCAACTTCTCAATAAAATTGTTATTTCTTTGGAATCCAATTCTTGGGATCCTAACAGAAAACCTTCAAGGATGAGGCTCATTAGGCAGATAATCCTACTTTCTACATGATTAGGTGTATGCAACAATGACTAGGCCATGGGCTAAAAACTCCTATTCTATGAACAAGGCTTATCAATTCCTCTCTCAACCCTTAGAAGAGAACTTGAAAATGGTTAAGAGAAATCTTAAGTACATTAAAGGTACAACAAAATGGCCTTTTGCTCAAATCAACATTACTAGGACAATCTTTTCCTCTGACATGCAGATTGAGCTTGTGGTCTAGATGACAGACTATCTACTATCTGAAACTGTGTCTTTGGGAGCTAAGTCAAATTTAATGTCTGGGCAGCTAGACACCGACATGGACTCATTGACACCGCTAATCTAAAAAACACATGACACTAACACATATTATAAGTAAATAAAACATGAACATCATTTATGAAGATCTAAATTGTGAACCAAACCTTATATATGCATCTAAATATGTTTCATTATAAAAATAAAAAATAAAAACTAATACAAGATATACTAATCACCTTCGTTCATTTACTACCGAAAAGGTAAAAACGATGCATTCAAATTTAAGGTCTTTAAATCACCTCATTGATCATCATAGTTGACAGAAGATTAAAAAAAAAAATTGTGTATGTGAAAAGACATGTGCATGTGAGAATTTTTGAAATGCCTAATTAAAAGTTGGAGCAAGTGTCAATTGTTATTGTAGATGTGTCTGAGGAGTGTCCAATGTATTGAAGCAAACAAAAAAAAATCTTTTTTCGAGACACTTGTCTCACTTGTCATACAAATATTGCACGGGTATCGGACATCAAAGTATATTGGACAGAGACTCGTCCCTGAAGTCTATGTGCTTCATAGGCTGTAACAGAATACTAGCCTCGCTTGTATAAGGACATCTACAAATGTAAAGGTAAAGCTTCATTATTGTTAATATTCAGAAAGATAGTCTTTTTTTTTTGTTATGATCCAAAAAGATAGTTAAGATTAAACCTAAATTTCTCTTAAATTCTCTATACATTTTCTGTCCTTTTGTCATCCTTTCTCACACTTTAATAGAGTTTGAGAAATGGAACATTCTAGAGAAGAATTGATTTGTATTGAATATTTCTCAAACTAAAATGATACAAGTTCAATGCTATTTATACATAACTAGAGCTAACAGATTCAAGACAACTCAGCATAACTAACTCTAATAGTTAGTTATGACTGATAACTATCTCTGTTACAAATACTGACCTGACAGCATTACTTATTCTACACTAACTATAGCATATACTCTAATATTTCCCCCTCAAATAGTATTGCTCCCTAAGAGAGCCATTTGCTGACATTGGAGGGAAGATTTGTCAAGAACTTTGAGTTGATCTCTGAGACTGAGAAATCTGAGAGCAGAGAGAGATTTTGTCAAGATATCTGCAATTTGCAGGACAGTTGAGATGTGCTTGACAACCAAGTTTTTATTGAGCACCTTTGCCCTTAAGAAAAAGATGTCTAACTCCATGTGCTTAGTTTTAGCATGGAGGACTGGATTGTGAGAAAGAGCCACAGTGCTCAAATTGTCAGAGGAGAATAGGCTTTTGGGAGGGTGCCTTTAATTCTGTAAGAAGGGATGTAATCCAGAGAACTTCCGATGCAGTGCTGGCCAGGCTCCTATGTTCAGCTTTAGTGCTGGACCTAGCTATCAGGGTTTGTTTCTTAGACCACCATGACACTAGGTTAGGACCAATAAATATGCATGACCCTGAGGTTGATTTTCTATCATCAGGATCAGAGCCCCAGTCAATATCAAAGTATGCAGTAACTGTATTATCAAGCTTGATGCTGATTTTCAGATCAGCAACCAACAGTTGTTATCAAGCTTGATGCTGATTTGTTGCGCAAAGGTCTTGAACGCATTCTTCAAGGATGAAGCTGCTGCGTTTGAAATGGAAGATGTGGTGCCACTCGTCGGAGAATGATTGTCCGGTGAGGACGACAGTGTAGGAGTTGCAGGAGAAGCCATGGTTGTGATAGATCACAAGCTCATGATACCATAATAGAGTTTAAAAAATGGAACATTCTAGAGAAGAATTGATTTGTATTGAATATTTCTCAAACTGAAAGGATACAAGCTCAAAGCTATTTATACATAGCTAGAGCTAACAGATTCAAGACAGCTCAGCATAACTAACTCTAATAATTAGTTATAACTGATAACTAACTCTGTTACAAATGCTGACCTGGCAGCATTATTTACTCTACACTAACTATAACATATACTCTAATACACTTTCCCTCTAATTTATAACTATAATAGAACTAAGCAAGAAAACAGTTGTAGTCTTTCTGTAGCTAAAGTATTAGGATTACCTGTATATTCCATCCACGTACTAGAGATGCCCCGCACATAATGGTAGCAGCAGATATCTTCTCTTCTTCTGAACCACTGATTGCAATTTCATATATCTTTTCAATCTCCGCTAAGCTTCAATCAAATTCATGAACTTAAATTCAGTTTCCTTAAATTCTAAATTTTCAAATAAGAAAATCTAATATATCCAGGTTTAGAAAAGAAGTGTGTATCTGTTGTCACTAGGCAATACTATCATTAATAATAGTCAGACAGCTGCCTAGTTCAAATACCAGAAGTCTATGTCATGTGTGCATCTCATATCTAAATTATAAATCTACGTTTTGTCCAGAAAACAAGAATCTCATTTCTTTTCTAGATGAATTGTCTTTTGATCCAAGAACTATGCGTAGGTACTAACTTAGCCTAGTTTTATTAAGAAAAAGGTACAGCACCCTTTCACATTATGTCAAATACATTTGTTATTTTCATATTTATTGTGGATTATATATTTTACATACCAGAACTATTACCTTCACATATTTTACATGTTCTTTTATGTATTACTATAATATAGTGTTTTTTATATACTTTATATTTAATTCACATTGAAAGCAGAAAATACATTCTATATATGCTTGCCAATGAGTGCATGTTGGTGAATGACAGATAAAGAGATGATAAAATTGATTTAAGAATTAATATATTTAATGCTATGTAAGTATTTTATAGACTATTTAAAAAGAATTAAAAGAAATGGTACGACAGCCACGGAGGCAACACTAAGATTGGTTTCAGCAAATTAGGTTTCAGCCATAAATTTTGCCAATGGATTAACATAATTCTCTCTTCTGCTCATCTTTCTATGGCCATTAATGGTTTTTCTTATGGTTATTTCACCTGCACCACGGGAGTTAGACAAGGTGACCCCTTGTCTCCCCTTCTTTTCTGCTTAGCTGAGGAAGTTCTAAGTAGAAGTATCTCTAAGTTGGGTTTGGATGGCATTCTAGAGCTGATGTCTCGCAATAGAGAAGTCTTAGTTCCTTCTCACACTCTCTGCAGATGACATTCTTATTTTTTGTAAAGGGAAACTCTCAAATATCACTACTCTCAATCAGTTGTTCACTTGCTATTCTCAAGCTTCTGGGCAAATATTTAGCTCATCAAAGTCTACCATCTACTTCGGGTCCATTTCCAATAGAAGGCTCAATCATATTGTTGAGCTAACGGGTTTCACCAAAGGCAGTATTTCTTTCCAATACTTAGGTGTCCCAAATTTTAAGGGGAAGGTTAAGCCTTGCCATCTTCAACCTATTGTTGACACAATGATCTCTAAAATGTCTGCTTGGAAAGGGTCTCTATTGTCCATGGCAAAGCAGAACTCTTGGTCAAAACAGTGATTCAAAGTATGATCACTCACTCTATGATTGTCTACTCTTGTCCAATATCTCTGCTCAAATCTATTGAAAAGGCCTTTAGAAATTTCAATTGGAGTGAAGATGTTAGCGGAAAGAAGCCAGTAACTGTGGCTTGGAAAAAGGTTTGTAAGCCTAAACTCATGGTGGCTTGGGCAACTGATTTGACTTAATGAAGCCTCTTGTTTAAAGATTGGCTGGGAAATGATGAATAGTAAGAATCCTAGGTTGTTATTCTGAAGGCTAGAGTTCTCGGATCTTATGGAACTATTAAACACCACAACTTTTCTTAGCATTAAACCTGAGTTCCCTCTACTCATGTTCTACTCCACTTGGTTGCTTGAGAATGGTAAATCTTTTAAGTTTTGGAGACTTTTGATGTGGACCTCCTCTTCTCCAAGAAACCTGCATCTCAGCCTTGGAAGATTTTTCCGTTAATGTTGAATCTTCTGTTTCAGATTACTTGCATAAGGGTCAGTGGTCCCTTCCTAGTGAATGGCTTAATAACTTTCCATTTCTTTCTAGCAGGGTGTTAAACCAGTTGGCTTCCTGTCATGACTGGGATAGGTTGATTTGGCCAAATTCAAGGTTTGGGGATTTAACCCTCAAAGATGCTTTTGTTTTTAAGTCCCCTCTGTCTATTGCTATTGTCTGGGCTAAGCACATCTGATGCACTGATATTCCCCATCCAAGTGTTGCATGGTTTGGAGAGTAATTCAAGATAAAATGCCAATGGATGCTATGCTCCAACTTAGAGGTTGTTCAATGGCCACAGCTTGCCGTCTTTGTAAATGCCACAATGAACCCACTAACATATTTTCTTCTACTGCAATTTTGCTAGGCAGTTATGGTTGTGTCTTAAGAATTGTGGCTGCTAGCATAAGTTTCAACACTTTGATGACCTTTGGCAAAGTTGTTCCTAAGGGAGGTCTCCACAAAGTTACTTGGTGGTCAAGTCAGCTATTTTTTTCTCTTGAATTCTAGTTGGAGCGCTAGAAACATGGCAAGATTTAACAGAGGGACTCCAAGTCTTCTTCACAATCTCCAAAATCATGTCTCAAGTGACAATGTCGGGCAATCATTCACTTCTAATATCTTCTTCCTCCATGCATGATTTCAAGACCATCAAAGCCTTTAAAGTTAATATCCACCCTCCAAGGACTCCCTTAATCAAGGAGGTTATTTAAAATCCTCCAATTCTTGATTGTCTTAAGTGCAATTGTGATGGTGCTTTCATTCAAGACTCTCCCACATCCGGTTGTGGTGGGATTTTTCAGGAACAGTAAAGGTGATTTCTTATTTGCATTTGCTGAACCTACACTTGGAAATCTTCCTTTCTTGCTGGATTTAGTGCATTCCTTAGAGCTATAAAGATAGCTAGGCCTAAACTTTGGGTTGAAATTGATTCTCTTTTGGCTGTTCAAGCCTTTTCGAAATCTAATATGATGCCTTGGAAACTAAGAAACTGTTGGATCTCTTGCATTTCCGCCATTGAACATTTGTCCTTTTTTATTTCACACATATATAAAGAAGAAAATAGTTGTGCAGATTACTTTGCAATTATAGGTCTCACCTCTAATTCTCTCACATCTGTTTACTTCATTCCTTTGGATATTAGAAATGACTTTGTAAAATATAGGCTTGGTTTTCCTTTTTTTAGGTTCATTTCAGTTTGAATAGGTCTTGGCCTAGTCCCCTCATTTTGTAGTTCCTTCTCTTTAATAAATTTTGGAGCCTTATTTTAAAAAGAAAATGTAACAGCCTTAAAGAATGATAATATCAAGAAGTCAACTAAACCATTAAAATAATTAAAGAAAAGTCACAAATAAAACTACATGAAATACTCCTACCGCTGAACTACGTACTAACAGTATTTAGGTCAGCAACATGAATGGCAAAAAACAAGGTTTTTTCATGATTTGCTGGAAGAATAACGAAACTCAAAGTCAATGATTCAAAGCCATATATATATATGTAAGAGCTTGTGAGTAGTAGTAGAAAAAAAAATCAAGTTAAAAAGAGAACAATGGAGCAGATGAAGTAGTTAGCAATAAGGAGCTAATATCCTAGGTCACTGTCACTTTGACAGTATTGAAAAAAGAGCATTCGGGAGATAAAAACTATTTGAGAAAATAAAAATAAAAAGAAACCTTCCATCATCGATAGTTTCTTTAACCAATCACCTTCCCCAAATCTTTCCCTTCTAAAACCATTTATAAGAGGCAAGTGTCGGTGGTACAATATAGGAATCATACGAGTCATCGGCCTACCTGGAAGCAGGAGTTTCTGTTAAGACATCAACTAATCCAGGAGTTAACTTTGATCCCTTCATCAATGAAGACCAGCCATCCACATGGTTAGAAATGCTAGAAGGAATTTGATTGCTGCGGGGATTCACATAGCCAGGCCAATAATATGCCGATGTGTCCAGTATATTTCTTGCAATACAGGCCTCAACAATTAGATGTAGTAAGTTGCCAGCTGCAAGAGAAAAAATCGACAGTATCACTTGTACACCAAAGAGACTTTAAACAAACATGCATAGACTTTAATGAAATAGCAGATTTATAATTTGAAGCAGTTGGACAAAAAGGAAAAAAGAGCATCGTTTGAAAATAAAAATATGATTTAATTTCATAGTAGTAAGGGTGAAAGTGCAACGAGCAAAGTTATTTACGACTAAAATTGTGAGAAGAGCGGATGTGAGAGTTTAGAAAAGCAAAAATTGACTGGCCTTCATTCCAAAAATTTGTAAACAGTTTATTAACCGGTCATATTTTCTCTTTTTCAATAGATCCTTTTTATTATTTTAACTTTGATTCACTCCAATATCGCAAACTGCCTCAGTTAAAAACTACTGATAAAAAGGTAACATTAAACAGAAGCGCAAATTCTTCAAACAACATGAAACTACAAATTATTGGCACTGTAAAGAAACTACTCACAACAGTTCGTAGGCAATTCATCCATGGTCAATGATTCTAAGTGCCCACTACCCACAGGGTTTTGTGATACAAACTTAGTAGCCTTTACAGCAGCTTGATTGGCTTCCATGAGAACAGTATGAGGTGGAGTAAGCAAATACTGAGAATTACCCAATAACTGTAAACTAGCAATCAATTCCCCGCGACGCTTCCCCCGAATCTCTTCAAATTTTCCTTGATTTGTAGGGACACGTTCAGCTTCTTCAATCAATTCACTTTCTTCTTCTTCAATAATATTTGCGACCACATGTGTTGTAATGCTCAATAACAAACACATGCAAGTATCAAGACGAGGTATAGGGCCTGGTTTTGAATCTCTTTCCTAAAATAACAGGGGTAATAAAGAATTAGTTGATCAATTAAATGTAAAACTCCATGTTAAAGATTAGCACACATCAAATCATAATCATTTGATTCTGAAGATTAGCACACATGAAATCATAATCATTTGATTCTGAAGATTAGCACACATCAAATCATAATCATTTGATTCTGATTTGTCAAGTTGTTACAGAACAGTGTAAATAAAATTATTATCTATTATTACTATTTTCTTATTTAGATAGCAGCAGTTATAAGAAGTTGTTTTCTCTTTTTATTAGCAAATTAGGATTCAGCTTTCAGTCTATTGTATTCTATTTATATCTCACATGTAAGAGTTCCAAACACAATGAAATATACAACATATTGCTATATTGCTACATAGTATCGGAGCACAAGATCTGAACCATTCCTAAACCTTGAGCACCACTCATGACAGATACTAAAGCAGAAAATTCAGCCAACAATTTGGCTGAAGCTCTTCCTATTATTAGTCATCAATGGGTGCGCTCAGTCAAAATCTACCTCCAAGGAAAAGGGAAGGAAGGTTATATCAATGGAGACTCCAAGTGTCCAAAAGAGTAGGATTCCAACCTCGGAAAGTGGCAACTAGAAAACAATCTAGTAATGTCATGGCTGCTAAACACCATGACAAATGAAATTGGAGAAAATTTCATGTACTATGGCACTGCCAAAGAGATGTGGGATGCCGTAAAGGAAACCTACTCTAATGTCGACAATACATCTGCAATTATTGAAATCAAGAGAATACTCCATGATTTACGTCAAGATGACTACTCAGTCACAGAGTATTTTAATACTCTCAAAGTCACTGGCAGCAACTGGATGTATATGATAAGATGAACGGAGCTGCACAGAGGATAAAAAGAAGTACAAAGAATTGGTGGAGAAAGATAGAGTCTACAAATTTCTATTAGGTTTGAACACGGAACTTGATGAAGTTCGTGAGAGAATCCTTGGAACCAAACCTCTTCCAAAAAATTCGAGAAGCTTTCTCGGAAATACGAAGAGAGGAGAGCAGGAGAAAAGTGATGCTTGGAAACTCCAGTGCAGCCCCATCTATAAAGGGATCTGCAATCCTCTGCAAGAAACCGGGTCATATCAAGGACACATGCTGGATCATTCATGGAAAGCCATCAGAGCTAAAATGGACCAGAAACCGGGACAGCAGAGGGAACTGAGGTAAATTCCCACTCATCACCATTCAGCGAGGAGCAAATGGAAGCCTTACAAAAAATACTTCAACAAACAATTGGTATAGCTACTATGGCACAAAAAGGTAATTTTTTGCATGCTCTAAACACTAGCAAGGGAAAACAAAATTCATGGATTATTGACTCAGGAACATCTGATCACATGACTAAAAGACTTGACTGTCTTTGATAGCTATTCTCCATGCCAAAATAATTTGACTGTTCGAATTGCTGATGGTACCCTGTATTAGGTCATGGGTAAAGGTTCTGTCATTATTTCACAAAATATTTCTCTTAGCTCAGTACTCTATGTGCCTAAACTTGATTGCAACCTATTGTCCATCAGTAAACTTACAAAGGATTTGAAGTGCATTACTAAATTCTTCCCTAACCTGTGTGAATTTCAGATTTTTGAGTCGGGGAGGACGATGGGCAATGCTAAAGAATGTGTTGGACTCTATATCCTTCATGCTGAAACATCTAAACCAGAATCTCAAGCAACCTCTTACGCTGTAGTTTCTGAATATAGTGAAAATTCTGCAATGTTGTGGCACTATAGACTAGGCCACTCAAATTTTATGTACTTGAAAGAACTGCTTCCTAAATTATTCAATAAAAATCAGAAGTTGTTTCAATGAGAAATTTGTCAATTGTCCAAACATACACGTAACCCGCCACCCACCTCAACCCTATAAACCTTCCCAACCTTTTTTTGTTATTCATAGTGATGTATGGAACCATCGTGGGTCAGAAATGTAACCGGACCAAGATGGTTTGTCACCTTTATTGATGACTACAGACTGATCACTTGGGTCTACCTTATGAAAGACAAATCGGAAGTTGGTAGGATATTTGAATGTTTCCATACCATGGTGCAAACACAATTTCAAAGCAAAATTAGAGTGCTTAGGAGTAATAATGGTCGTGTAATAATGGTCGTGAGTACTATAATTCTGCACTAAACTAATACTTTCAGCAACATGGAATAATACACCAAAACCTCATGTGTGGATACACCTCAGCAGAACGAGGTTGCCGAGAGAAAGAATAGACACCTCCTAGAAGTAACCCGATCTCTCATGTAGCTATAAATGTACCTAATCAGTTTTGGGGAGAAGTTGTCCTCTCTGCAACCTATCTTATAAACAGAATGTCTTTCCGGATACTTAACTTTCATATGCCCTACTCCACACTCCAAACCTTATACCCAACCAATCGTATCCTTACATCTATTCCTTTGAAAAATTTGGATGTACAACCTTTGTCCATAATCTTGATCTCCAACGCAGTAAACTTGACCCGAAATCCATTAAATGCATATTCCTCGGCTACTCTCCTCACCAAAAGAGATACGAATGTTATTCACCTCAACAAAAAATTCTACCGCACCATGGATGTAACCTTTTTTGAGAATCAACCATATTACCCCAAAGTTGGCATTCACGGGAAGAACACATATTCAGTTGAACTGATAGAGTCTAGCACAATTCCAAGGCAGAACCAAGAAACCTCAAAGACTCTAGAAAATGGTGTTCTCTATTGATATTGAGAAAAAATGTAAGATCGTGTACTAAACATCCCATTGAAAGATTTGTATCTTATGGAAAATTGTCCCAGAAGTACAAGGCTTTTGTAACAGCTCTGGACAACACACACAATCCAAGCACATTCATGAGGTAATCCAAAATTCTGAATGGGCAGCAGCCGTAACTGAAGAGACTGAAGAGGTTCAGGCCTTAATAAAGAATGGCACTTGGGAGATCACAAGCCTACCTGCAGGGAAGAAGCCAGTAGGATGCAAATGGATATTCTCCATGAAGTATAATGCAGATTGGAGTATAAATCTGTAAAAAGCTCGACTTGTAGCAAAGGGATTCACTCAATCGTATGGAGTAGACTATGAAGAGACTTTTGCAACGATGGTCAAACTAAACTCAGTTAGAGTTATTCTCTCTTTGACTACAAACTTATATTGGTCACTCCATCAACTAGACATCAAGAATGCCTTCTTAAATGGTGACCTAGAAGAGGAAGTTTATATGCAAATTCCTCCTGGACTTGAATCATCCAGCGCCACAAATATGGTGTGCAAGCTCCGAAAATCTCTTTATGGCCTCAAGCAGTCTCCAAGGGCGTGGTTTGATAGATTGACTTGAGTTGTCAAGACAGGTTCAACCAATGCCAATCAGATCTGTTTGTTAAACACTCCATGGAAAAAAAGGAAGCTTTGTTCATAAACACATCGTCATTATAGGAAATGATTATGATCAAATTGATCATTTAAAGGGACTCTTGGCAAAGGAATTTGAAGTTAAGGATTTGGGACAACTTAAGTATTTTTTAGGAATGGAAGTTGCTCGAACAAAAAATGACATCTATGTATCACAAAGGAAATACACCTTTGACTTACTTCAAGAAACTGGAATGTTTGGGTGCAAGGCAGCTTAAGTATTTTTTTTAAGAATGGAAGTTGGTCGAACAAAGAATGGCATCTATGTATCACAAGAGAAATACACCCTTGACTTACTTCAAGAAACTGGAATGTTTAGGTGCAGGGCAGCTAATACAACAATAGAACAAATAAAAGGAAGAGAAGATGAAAGTCCACCAGCCGACAAAGATAGATATCAAAGTCTAGTTGTGAAACTAATCTACCTATTTCACACTAGGCCCGACATTGGGTTCGCGGTAAGCATTGCTAGTAGCTACATGTCAACTCCAACTGAGTCTAACATGAAAATGGCGAATAGAATCCTCCAATACCTCAAAGGCACACCAGGCCGAGGTCTCTACTTCAAGAAGAATTCAAATAGGAACATTGAAGTTCATACAGATTTAGATTGGGCAGGGTGCTCCACAGATAGAAAATCGACTACAGGCTATTGTTCATTTGTGTGGCAGAACTTAGTAATTTGGAGAAGGAAGAAACAATTTGTAGTGGCGAGGAGAAGTGCAAAAGCAGAATTTAGAGCTATGGCCCTAGGTATTTGTGAAGGAATATGGCTTAAGAGCATGCTACATGAAATCAAAATTCATGTGAACCCTATTGTGAAGTTACTATGTGATAACAAAGCTGCTACAAGTATTACAAAGAACCCAGTTCAACATAATAGAACAAAACATGTGGAAATTAACCGACACTTCATTAAAGAAAAAATTGATCCTAAGATTATTAGTATTGATCATGTCCCATCATACAAGCAAACTGCAGATATCTTAACCAAGACTCATCTAAGAAATACTTATGAAAATATAAAATCTAATATGGGTATAATAGACATCTACCACTCAGGAGGAGTGTTGAAGATTAGCACACATCAAATTGTAATCATTTGATTCTGATTTGTCAAGTTGTTATAAAATAGAATTATTATCTATTATTACTATTTCTTTATTTGGGTAGCAACAATTATAGAAAATTATTTTCTCTGTTTATTAGCAAATTACGGTGCAGCTTTCAGCCTATTGTATTCTAAAGCCTATTGTATTCTATTTATATCTCACATGTAAGAGTTCCAAACACAATGAAATATAACATATTTCTACCCTACATGTGGCTACACAGACAAAGCAAGACAAGGATAAATCAATCAAGTAATTTTTCTTAGAGAATTTATTAGCTCTGTCTTCCCTTTTGTTAAACAATACCTACCCTTTGAACCAACCGCAGCGTTGCAGACCATAAACCCAAAAATGTATTCTGCCACATAGAGTCATTAACACTGTGTAAAATCTTTACCAAACCTACAATAAGAATATCAAATAAATACTATTGATTCGTAAATAAACAAAGAAAATAAAAGGAAAAAAAAAGTTATCTATTTTGAAGTATTATTTACTACTCCCGCTCAAAAGATGCCATTTGAATTTTTTTTCCTAGTGAGCATGTCGTATCCTCACTTGCAATAAATTGATATCGCTGCTCACATTTACTTCTCACCATTTTTTAACTGAAAGTAATAAAAGCACTTCTATTTGTTATTAGGTTATTTGATTACGTAATTTCCACTATCGCTTTATATCTTTCCATGTCTCAAACCCATTTATGGTTTAATTTTTTTCTTCTTTTTCATCTTCTAGAGTAGAGAAAACTGTTGCTGCTTGAGCAGTTTGGCATGATTCAGGAATCTATCGTATGAAAATAGAAAGAGAGAGTCTTTATGACCTTAAACAAGCCCCTGGGCTATGGTTTGAGAGACTTTAAACTGCACTCCTTCAACTTGGGTTCAAGGCTAGCAAGTGTGACCCCTCACTTTTCACTTATGTCTCCCAAGAAAACACCATCTATATCCTAGTTTATGTGGATGATATTATCATCAGACAGTTCCACTTCACTGTTGCACACTATTATTACCAAACTCAATGCCTCATTTTCTCTCAAACAACTTGGTGTCTTGGATTTTTTTTCTAGGAATAGAGGTTAAAAGGTATGCTCCCATAGGTCTGTCTGCTCCTTACTCAAACTAAATATATCCGAGAACTAGTCCACAAAACCAACATGTTGTAAGCCAGCTTTATTGCCACTCCTACGCAGACCTCTTGCAAATTGACCAAAATTGGGTCTGCTGTCATGTCTGACCCTTTCTGTATAGGTATGTGGTTGAGGTTCTCCAATATTCCACCATCACTAGACCTGACATCTCTTATTCAGTCAATAAAGTGTGCTAGTTCATGGCTCATCCACTTGAGGCACACTAGGTGGTTGTTAAAAGAATCCTAAGGTATCTCAAAGGCACCCTCTGTCATGGTCTTCACCTGGCTCCCCTCTCCCCTTCATCTCCTCCATCTATCCAAGTCTTTTATGATGCTGATTGGGCCTCTAACCCAGTTGATCAAGAGCTGTTATCTACTTTGGCCCTAATCTTATTTCTTGGTGGTCCAAGAAGCAACCTATAGTTGCTAGGTCCAACACTGTGGCTGAGTACATAATCCTTGTTCAGGTCACTGCAGACCTCTTGTGGATCCAAACACTCTTTAAAGAGCTGAGCATCTCAACCGCAGTTCCCACCATGTTGTGTGATAATAAGTTAACAGTCTTATTGGCACGCAATCCTGTTATGCACTCTAGGATCAAACACATGGAAATAAATCTCTTCTTTGTTTGAGAGAGGTTATGGCTAAGCTTCTTCAGGTTTTTGGTACTGACCACTGGCAGATGTTCTTACAAAGCCTTACCTTCCACTAGGTTATTGGCTCTCAAGCACAAACTCAAAGTTGTTACCTTTTAGTGTTATTAGCAAATGTATTAACCTTAACTCTTTTGCTAAGTATAAAAGCAAAACAGTTCTCAATTGTAACTAACTAATTTTTAGAATTCCAAAAGTTAGATATAAATCAAAAATGAGTTTCTCTATTCTACCTATTCACTCTAACAAATTTGATTCTATGATTTGCGGAGGAACTTCACCAATATTATGATTTAAAATAAAAAAAACCAACCATATATTCATACCAGTGATAATTTCAATAGCACTAAAAGCTGCTACTTGCCCTCCATCCAAAGCATCTTCAAGTATAAGATCAATAGAAAGCCAGAATGAAAACCAATTACTACCATAAGATTGACCAGCAAAAGATATGTGAGAACCAGAGGGTATGCCTACAATAGACTCCAGCTTAAATTTTGTATTGCTGCGGATATTTTCCACAAAAGATAAAAGGGTGTCTGCATTATGTTTCGAATTCCTCAAAATTGAAGAGTTTGATGCAAGCAGCTGCATTTGGTAATTGAAATATCCCCAGTGTAATGGCCTACAAAATATAACATTCTTCATTGAAGGTTTCAAAATCTAAATTGAGGTTGGATCAAATAAGTATTCAGACAGTTTACATCTTTGAAGCAAAATATATCTGAATTAGGTTCTTACATGTTTCGATGAACTAAGGAAAGAAGCCTTGATGTCATTTTATTCTGCAAAAATTCTACAATGATCTCAATAGCCAACATTGTATTTCCCCTCTGCAACCTCTCCATCCGCTGGGTATCCATTTTATTGTTGCTGACAGGCTCATCAATATCCATATCATCTGATTTGCTTAGCCATCTTGGCTTAATCTCTGGAATATGATCTAATAACCTTTCATCATCTAAAGATGCTTCAAGTAACTGCCATAAAATTGAGAAGACAAACTCAACAAGAACAACTCCTGGTTCAGACACCTTTTTGCCGTATACTTGAGAAAGCTTAAGAACATCATCAATTGATTCCATAATCCTGTGAAACCATTTGATTAGTCGCATATACAAAATACACAAGGAACCCTCCCCATCCCTAAAAGTAGACAGAAATTTTCAGATTTAGTCTTAAAATTGCAACAAGCATACTAATGATGAGCACAAAAGCAAGTAACTGTCACCAACCATGAATATATATACTCTAGTAAATAAAATGTAGGAGATAACAGCGAAATCTTAAGAAAATCCAAACTTACTTTTGCCAACAATGCACTAAATGTATTTTTTTAAATATACTTCCTTGAGATAATGCCTAAAGTCCACCTTTATAACCTATAAAGTAAGAAAATATATTTTCTAATATATAAATCTCTAAAACCTTATCCCAGTTCATGAGATTGAAGGATTTGAGCCATTTAGGAAAAGACAGTGGTAGCATATGGTACAAAATTTATACAATTAACAAAATCGATAGAATTATTGATGTTGTTCAATATACTTCTATAGCATAGCGGAATTTGGAAAAAAAACCATTATTGTTCGGCAATATGCTATCTAGTACAAAATCTTGTCAAATAGTCCTGGTGCTATAGCATTGCAAAGCAAAATTTTAACAATTTGCTATCCACAATTCACAATACTAATTATTATAAATCAACTGTCCCAAACATACTCAAGAGCTAATAAATTTGTTTTCTTTGGAATGATTATAAACCAACTAATGTAGATGAACCTATGAAGCACAGACACCTCTGTAAAATGGCGTTTCTGTGTCTGTATCAGACATACTTGTGATTACTTTTAATTTATTCATGTGTCAGTGTCGTGTTTGGGGTGTCCATGCTTCATAGAGGTGAACAGGCATGATGAAATCTAACAATGAGCTGAAATTCAACTTTTTATTCGTGAAGAAAAATATGAATAAATTAAACATAATCAAAAGTGTTGGTGTCGAAATCCAACACGGACATGGACACAACTCTTTTTAGAGGTGTCAGTCGGTGCTACATAGTTCCAAAGAATATTTGCTTTAAAGAAAGAGAATAATAAAGATTGAGTTTACAAAATTTGATGACATAAAAAGAACACGTGAATCATTTCATATCTAACCAGAGTTGAACCTCACTTTTCTTTGTTGGCAGAATAGAAATGAGCACCAAGCGTGAACGCATGTAGTTTAACGAGTTCCAAGTAAAGTCGGTAAGCTTTCGGTTGAAGTCTCCTACAATGAACAATCCTGCAATCATACAACACCAAAACAATCCTAATAATAATAATAAAAGTTGATTACAAATTTACAATGCGATTCACAAACGGAAGTAAGAAGAAAAACCTAATTAGATATAGAGTAACGTAAAGAGTTCATTACAAAGAAAAAGAAACTAAATGTGGAAGGACCTAGTGGACAGAAGAGCAAGGAGGAGTAAAGGAGGAACGATATTGCGGGAGGCAGCAGCGTCTAGAATCTTCCAAGCAGTAGGACCGTGATTGTTCCAAAAGAAATGATAAACTAGACGGCGAGCAAGCTCAACGGAGGGGAGAGTGACGGCGGAAGAGTGAAGCATGGAGTTGATTTCAATGGCCCATACGTTAGGATCGGTGTTTCTCTGCAAAGCAGAGTCAGTTTTGAGGAGAATCAAGCATATGAGAGGTTCATCGACGTCGATGGTTTGGGCGGGAACAGCCGTGGCCATCAAACAAGAATGAGAAAGAAATGTGAGAGAAAAAGAGAGTGATTTGTTAACGAGTGAGTGTTGAGAGCAGAAAAAAATGCATGCGTTTTTGTTTTTATGTTAGACACTATTTTTATTTATTTCTTTGACGAACTATATTTTATCTTTTTTTTGGGTTGACAAACTATATTTTATAATCTTAATAATAAAAAATAGTAAATACATTTGAACAAAAAGTCATTAAATTAGTACACAATATATCTACAATGAATTTTATATCAATTTGGATCTTATTCAATATTTAAAAGGTTGATCGTTTAAAGTTGTTGCACACATAAATACAATAATATAATTATAAGATAATATTTTTTATTAAATTAAATTTATTAATATGTTAGAATTAGTGTAGAGAGTAATAATTTAAAGATATGTCAAAATACTTCTTTTCGTCCCTTAATTAGTGTAGAGAGTAATTAATATGTTCGATATTTTATTTTAAAATAGAAGAAATAGCATTTAGATTAGATAGTAAGGATATTTTTTAATTTAATTAAAGTACTTAGTAGTGATAATTCCCACTAATAGTTATTTAAAGTTAAGTTCACTCTAACTTTTTTATAAAATGTTAGATGTTTATATTATAAAATTTATTAATTTAAATAGGTCGGATTAAGGTTTATAAAAAAATCTATTAAGACTATCATATTAATTTATTTATATTTATTTATATGTAATCTTATATATTATATTAATTTATATAGAATTAATTTTTGTAAAACTTTGAAATATATGAAACTTATAAACAATAATGTTTCCTGATTTAAAAGTAATTGTATTCAAAAGAAAAAATAAAAGATGAATTTTTTTAAATAAAATTTTCTTTTTTTAAATAAAGTTTTCTTTAAATATGTCTATTAAATTTGAAAGTAAATGGTTAATTTATTTATGAGAAATGAATTTGAAAAATAATACTAAGAATAAATAATTTTATTTTATAGAAAAAGTAGTATATGTGATTTTTAAAAAGATATAAATGTAATTAATTATTTAACTTTTATAAAATTCTACTCATTAACAAAAAGAGTTTTAACTATTATTTTAAAAATAAAAAGTACTGATATATATATATATATATATATATATATATATATATATATATATATATATATATATATATATATATATATATATATATATATATATATATATATATATATATATATATATAATATATATATATATATATATATATATATATATATATAATATATATATATATATAATATATATATATATATATATATATATATATATATATATATTGTTTATAAGGCAACATTATATAAATTTATATATATATATATATAAAGCAACATTATATATATATATATATATATATATATATATATATATATATATATATATATATATATATATATATATATATATATATATATATATATATATATATATATATATATATATATATATATATATATATATATATATATATATATATATATATATATATATATATATATATAATGTTGCTTTATATATATATATATATATATATATATATATATATATATATATATATATATATATATATATATATATATATATATATATATATATATATATATATATATATATATATATATATATATATATATATATATATATATATATATATATATATATATATATATATATATATATATATATAAAGCAACATTATATATATATATATATATATATATATATATATATATATATATATATATATAGATAAAACTTGTTTTCTTTATATATCAGTACTTTTTGCTTTTTGAATAATAGTTAAAATTCTTTTTGTTAATAAGTAGAATTTTATAAAAGTTAAATAAATAATTACTTTTATATCTTTTTAAAAATCACAAATACTACTTTTTCTATAAAATAAAATTATTTATTCTTAATATTATTTTACAAATTCATTTCTCCTAAATAAATTAACCATTCACTTTCAAATTTATTAGATATATTTAAAGAAAACTTTATTAAAAAAAAAGAAAATTTTATTTAAAAAAAATTCATCTTTTATTTTTTCTTTTGAATACAATTACTTTTAAATCATCAAACATTATTGTTTATAAGTTTCATATATTTCAAAATTTTACAAAAATTAATTCTATATAAATTAATATAATATATAAGATTACATATAAATAAATATAAATAAATCAATATGATAGTCCTAATAGATTTTTTTATAAGCCTAAATATAAATAAAGCAATATGATAGTCCTAATAGATTTTTTTATAAGCCTTAATCCGACCTATTTAAATTAATAAACTTTATAATATAAAGATCTAACATTTTATAAAAAAGATAGAATGAACTTAACTTTAAATAAGTCGGATCATAGACTATTAGTGAGAATTATCACCCTTACCAAGTAATTTAATTAAATTAAAAAATATTCTTACTATCTAATCTAAATAAAAAATCGAACTTGACCCCGAGTTAAAGTTAAGAGACAAAAAAAGTATTTTGCCATAAATTTAAATTATTACTCTCTACACTAATTCTAACATATTAATAAACTTAATTTAATAAAAAAATATTATCTTATAATTATATTATTGTATTTATGTGTGCAACAACTTTAAACCATCAATCTTTTAAATATTGAATAAGATCCAAATTGATATAAAATTCATTATAGATATAAATTAAATCTTTAATAGATTTAGTTTATAGATTTTTTCACCCAAATAACCAAGATTTTCCCTTATATTTTTCAATCTATCCAACTTTCCAATATATTATTCAATCTACCCTAATTTTGTATTTTTTTTTATTTTTTTTTACAACGGGGCGCCATGGGGGTTGGAGCCTCCCTTATAATTTGTATGGGGACGTCATGGGGGTTAGATCCACCCTACAAATTATAAAGGGGGCGCCATACCCATTGGAGCCTCCCTTAAACGAAATTTAAAAATTATTTTTAATGTTTAATTAGTTTAAAAATATTTAATAAATAATTTTTAATAATTTAAAAAAAATTTAAAAATAATAATTTTTGTAAATAATAATTTCTGAATAATTTTTAACAATTTATATTTTAATATTTTTAATGTTTCATATTTTTAACAATTTATAAATAAATAATAATTAATATTTTCATTAATAAATTCCAAACAACAAATAAAAATTAAATTGGATTAAATAAATTTAATCACATACAAATGGCTACATTTGAAAGATCTTGTACATTAATTTCTACGACTCGGTCGATTTAAATGTCCGCCCGTACCGCATCCTCGATTACGTACGTTTCTTGGTGGTCTTTATGGTGGAGTCGGGTCCATTGTGTCGTCATCAAACATTTGCATCACTTCGGCCCATGAAGAGTCCATATCCGTAAAGTCATCCAAATTAAAAGGGTTGTCCATGCCTTCATAATTATTTTGGGGTGGTTGGCTGGATGAGGCAATGTCAGGACGATAACCTGCCTGATCGTAGGTTGAGATGGGTGTAAAGGTTTGGGTGGGTATGGGTTGATTGGGTGTTTGAAACTGGGAGTATGTGTGGTATTGTGGTGGATGTTGTTGGTATTCGGATTGTGAATGAGTTTGTGTGAATTGAGTGAATTGGTTAGGAGTATGTTCATATGGCTGTGATTGTGTGAGTGGGGGTTGGAAATGGGGTTGGGTTGGCGGTTGGAAATAGTATTGGGTTGATGGTTGGCAATGAGGTTGGGTTGGCGGTTGGAAATAAGGCTGGGTTGGTTGTTGGGGCCTTGATGATGAATCTTGTTGGCGTGGGTCATTAAGATACCTTGGATGTGAAATGAAACCAATTGATACAGACTTATACCAAGTCATGTATTGTATAGATTGTTTCATCTCGTATGGAAACACATTGTCGGACAAAACATAGTTGTTGCGATGCCTCCATTCACGACACTCGTGTTTTGCATACTTGGTCCACGGATTATATTCCCATTGGTCGGAGACTTTACCGTTGTGATATTTGTCGGGTATGCACTTTGGGGGACATGGAATATCTTGAAGCATTCCAAATTGAAGTTTCACACGATCACTGTTGTGCATTTCGACGGTGGTGAAGTTGATAATGGGCACCTTTGCACTCCACACCGCAGACTCTTGTTATTCAACTTGACGAAATGCTTCTAGACCAAGATACGGCCGCCAAATGAACTGAAGGATGAAAAAAATAATGTTTAGTATTTTCTAATAATATTCAAGGAGAGTATAACATAAATAGGTAGGTGAGTGAGTTTACATCTTCTTGCGCCAAGTGATCAATACGATTTCGGTACTGCGTTATACTGAAGTGGGAACAATTGTCATAATTCATTCCAAGCGAAGACCACCTACAAATCGAAAACAATAAAATTTATTAATAATATGATTAATAAATAAAAACACTTTGATAGATAAATGAGAATTGGAAAAAATAATTACCTTTTAGCGAATGAGAATTCAAACTGATTTTGTTGGATATGTGCTAGATTGGTCATTCTTGACCAACCCCAAGATTGTAGAAGAACACCACATCCGGTCCAATTTCCGGTATTGACTATTGAGTTATGACATATTGACCGATATAGGTGCGCTAGTGTAGCGGACCCCCAACTATATGTTTTTATTTTATCTACGTCATCTAATAAAGGTAAGTACATAGAGTGAACGGCGCTTCCACTTGTATCCGGACATAAAAATAACCCTATTAATAGCATTATATAAATTCGGGTTTTTCTAATTTTTAGAATTTCAGGAGAATCGGGGGTTAATGTCAAGTCTCTATAAATTTTTTTGAGCCATGACATTAAAATTTTTTGTCCCCTCAAATCTCGTGGGGTTGGTTCAACCCCCAAGAGTTCTCCAATGGGTATGGCGCCCCCATACAAATTATAAGGGAGGCTCCAACCCCCATGGCGCCCCCTTGTAAAAAAAATAAAAAAAATACAAAATTAGGGTAGATTGGATAATATATTGGAAAGTTGGGTAGATTGGAAATTATAAGGGAGAATCTTGGTTATTTGGGTGAAAAAATCTAGTTTATATCATGCATATATTGTGTACTAATTTAATGACTTTTTGTTCAAATTTATTTACTATTCTTTATTATTAAGATTATAAAATATAGTTTGTCAACAAAAAAAAATTATAAAGTATAATTTGTCAAAAAAAAAAAAAAAATAGTGTCTAACATAAACACAAAAACGCATGCATTTTCTTCAGCTCTCAACACTCACTCGTTAACAAATCACTCCTTCTTTCTCTCTCACATTTCTTTCTCATTCTTGTTTGATGGCCACGGCTGTTCCCGCCCAAACCATCGACGTCGATGAACCTCTCATATGCTCGATTCTCCTCAAAACTGACTCTGCTTTGCAGAGAAACACCGATCCTAACGTATGGGCCATTGAAATCAACTCCATGCTTCACTCTTCCGCCGTCACTCTCCCCTCCGTTGAGCTTGCTCGCCGTCTAGTTTCTCATTTCTTTTGGAACAATCACGGTCCTACTGCTTGTAAGATTCTAGACGTTGTTGCCTCCCGCAATATCGTTCCTCCTTTACTCCTCCTTGCTCTTCTGTCCACTAGGTCCTTCCACATTTCGTTTCGTTTTCTTTGTAATGAACTCTTTATGTTACTCTATATCTAATTAGGTTTTTCTTCTTGCTTCCGTTTGTGAATCGCATTGTAAATTTGTAATCAACTTTTATTATTATTATTAGGATTGTTTTGGTGTTGTATGATTGCAGGATTGTTCATTGTAGGAGACTCCAACCGATAGCTTACCGACTTTACTTGGAACTCGTTAAGCTGCATGCGTTCACGCTTGATGCTCATTTCTATTCTGCCAACAAAGAAAAGTGAGGTTCAACTCTTGTTAGATATGAAATGATTCACGTGTTCTTTTTATGTCATCAAATTCTGTAAACTCAATCTTTATTATTCTCATTCTTTAAAGCAAATATTCTTTGGGAACTATGTAGCACCGACTGACACCTCTAAAAAGAGTTGTGTCCATGTTCGTGTTGGATTTCGACACCAACACTTTTGATTATGTTTAATTTATTCATATTTTTCTTCACAAATAAAAAGTTGAATTTCAGCTCATTGTTAGATTTCATCATGCCTGTTCACCTCTATGAAGCATGGACACCCCAAACACGACACCGACACATGAATAAATTAAAAGTAATCACAAGTATCGGTGTAGGTGTCGATGTCTGATACAGACACAGACACGTCATTTTTCAGAGGTGTCTGTGCTTCATAGGTTCATCTAGATTAGTTGGTTTATAATCATTCCAAAGAAATTCGATAGCGAGAAAACAAATTTATTAGCTCTTGAGTATGTTTGGGATAGTTGATTTATAATAATTAGTATTGTGAATTGTGGATAGCAAATTGTTAAAATTTTGCTTTGCAATGCTATAGCACCAGGACTATTTGACAAGATTTTGTACTAGATAGCATATTGCCGAACAATAATGGTTTTTTTTCAAATTCCGCTATGCTATAGAAGTATATTGAACAACATCAATAATTCCATCGATTTTGTACCATATGCTACCACTGTCTCTTCCTAAATGGCTCAAATCCTTCAATCTCATGAACTGGATAAGGTTTTAGAGATTTATATATTAGGAAATATTTTTTCTTACTTTATAAGTTATAAAGGTGGACTTTAGGCATTATATTTAAAAAAAAATGCATTTAGTGCATTGTTGGCAAAAGTAAGTTTGGATTTTCTTAAGATTTCGCTGTTATCTCCTACATTTTATTTACTAGAGTATATATATATTCATGTTTGGTGACAGTTACTTGCTTTTGTCCTCATCATTAGTAAATCTCATGCTTGTTGCAATTTTAAGACTAAATCTGAAAATTTCTGTCTACTTTTGGGGATGGAGAGGGTTCCTTGTGTATTTTGTATATGCGACTAATCCAATGGTTTCACAGGATTATGGAATCAATTGATGATGTTCTTAAGCTTTCTCAAGTATACAGCCAAAAGGTGTCTGAACCAGGAGTTGTTCTTGTTGAGTTTATCTTCTCAATTTTATGGCAGTTACTTGAAACATCTTTAGATGATGAAAGGTTATTAGATCATATTCCAGAGATTAAGCCAAGATGGCTAAGCAAATCAGATGATATGGATATTGATGAGCCTGTCAGCAACAATAAAATGGATACCCAGCAGATGGAGAGGTTGCAGAGGGGAAATACAACGTTGGCTATTGAGATCATTGTAGAATTTTTGCAGAATAAAATGACATTAAGGCTTCTTTCCTTAGTTCATCGAAACATGTACGAACCTAATTCAGATATACTTTGCTTCAAAGATGTAAACTGTCTGAATACTTATTTGAGCCAACCTCAATTTAGATTTTTAAACCTTCAATGAAGAATGTTATCTTTTGTAGGCCATTACACTGGGGATATTTCAATTACCAAATGCAGCTGCTTGCATCAAACTCTTCAATTTTGAGGAATTCGAAACATAATGCAGACACTCTTTTATCTTTGATGGAAAATATCTGCAGCAATACAAAATTTAAGTTGGAGTCTATTGTAGGCATACCTTCTGGTTCTCACATATCTTTTGCTTGTCAATCTTATGGTAGTAGTTGGTTTTCATTCTGGCTTTCTATTGATCTTATACTTGAAGATGCTTTGGATGGAGGGCAAGTACCAGCTTTTAGTGCTATTGAAATTATCACTGGTATGAATATATGGTTGTTTTTTTTTTTATTTTAAATCATAATGTTGGTGAAGTTCCTCCGCAAATCATAGAATCAAATTTGTTAGAGTGAATAGGTAGAATAGAGAAACTCATTTTTGATTTATAACTAACTTTTGGAATTTTGAAAATTAGTTAGTTACAATTGAGAACTGTTTTGCTTTTATACTTAGCAAAAGAGTTGAGGTTAATACATTTGCTAATAACACTAAAAGGTAACAACTTTGAGTTTGTGCTTGAGAGCCAATAACCTAGTGGAAGGTAAGGCTTTGTAAGAACATTTGCTAGTGGTCAGTACCAAGAACCCGAAGAAGCTTAGCCATAACCTCTCTCAAACAAAGAAGAGATCTATCTCCATGTGTTTGATCCTAGAGTGCATAACAGGATTGCGTGCCAATAAGACTGTTGACTTATTATCACACAACATGGTGGGAACTGAGGTTGAGATGCTCAGCTCTTTAAAGAGTGTTTGGATCCACAAGAGGTATGCAGTGACCTGAACAAGGATTATGTACTCAGCCTCAGTGTTGGACCTAGCAACTATAGGTTGCTTCTTGGACCACCAAGAAATAAGATTAGGGCCAAAGTAGATAACAGCTCCTTATCAACTGGGTCAGAGGCCCAGGCATTTCATCATAGTCTCAGGCGAAACATTCTTTGAATTCCTTTAGTAACTGAACCACTTTGACCTTTAGTTGGGGGTTCAATTTGGCGCTAATGTATGTAGGCCTCTTGAGTGCTCCCTCACTAAGATAAGTTTATTCTAAAGGATCTTGTGCCAGCATCTTAATATTGTTTGCTAGCGGATCCTTTTCAAACCCCAAACGCTCATCTTCTTAGATAGCGTCGAGTCTTTGTCTTTTCTCTCCATTTTGGACTTTATCTGGAGGAATTGGGTTGAAACCCTCATTAGGACATTCTTGGTGAAATTCGGAGATGGATTTACCAGCCATTTGGTTCTTGGCAGCTTCCAAAGCCGCTTGTAGTTTAGTCTCAGCCACATAGACCAAAATTTTCTTCAATGCTTCAAACTCAGTCATGGTTACTGAATTCGCCTCCCCACCCAGTGGGTTCGACCAGAGGTCCTTCAAAACCTGGTAGCCTTTCTCCTGGTACCTCACTGTCCCATCTGAAGCCTTCGACATGATGCAAATATAATGAATGGAACGTTGCTTCATTTGGAGTAAACTCAAACTCAGCTGAAGGACATGGAGCAATGTTCGCCAAATGCTTATCAAATTGATTCCCATCGACATAATTGACAGGGATCTTGAAGTATCCTTGATCAGCTTCAATATTCTTCATGATACCATATGACCTTCAAATGGCAATTCTTTGGTGCATTGAAGAAGGCATAACACTTATGCCATGAATCCACTCTCTTCCTAAGAGTAGATTGTAATTAGCTTTGGTTTTGACAACCATGAAAATTATGGGTCTTGTGATTGTCCCCACCATAAGATCAACTTGGATCACTCCCAAAGTGGAGCTAACTTTTCCTCTATAGTTCAACAAAACCATGTTGTGGGGTTTGGTATCATCGTCACATTTCCCAATCTTACTTAGTAAAAACTGGGGCATCAAGTTTACAATTGCACCACAATCCACTAGTATTTTGTTGATGGGAATGTTCTCCACCTTTCCAGTGATGAGAGGCTTCAAATGACCCTTCATAGCCTCTGTAGGGCGTTCAAAGAAAGCATTTTGCTCCTCTACACACCCATTATTCATAATGTAATAGCACACAGGTTTGTGTGCCAGCATTTCCATCTCAGTATTCTGATCCACATCTTCTACTTCTATAACCTAGTTGAATTCTCTAGGCATGACAGATACGACATTTGCTATGATGTCTAAGGATGCTGCTGATTCACTGTTGAAATTATCAGTCATGTTCTCATCATCTTTGATTACTCTAACTGGCTGGTTCTTTCGATTTTCAAACAGCTTTCGCCTTATAGGCATCTTCTCATCTTTTCCATCTTGATTACCAATATTAGTACTTGAATATCCCCTTCTTGGTCCCTGAGCTTCTCTAATGGCTTTTCGCCTACGTTGCTCCCTTCGCCATTGAGACCTGGTCATAGGGTTTTTTCCTTTGTAATTTTGAGAGATGTATGCTGATTTGTTAGTGGTATGATTCTCTTTCAAATATTCAAATGAGGAACCTCTCTCCACGTCAAAATTTCTTCATTTCTTTCGCCCTTGTCCTTTGACAGGTTTGATCCAACATCCTGTTGGCATGTTTCCAGCTAACTTGAATGTGTTGGGCTTAGCTGGGGTTTTTATCCCCGTCGAAGGATTTCTGGGATCAAAATTTCGTGGACCCTGGTTCTTTTTCTGCCCCCATTTTCCATTAGTCTTCTTGATTTCCTCTAAGTCATGAGAAACTTTCTCATAAAAAATGGCGCTACACCTAGGACATATCATTCCTCTTGCTTGGGGTACACCACTTTGTTATATTCCTCTAGTTTTCCTGCTTCACCCATTTTTTCGCCCTTTTGGTTTGTGATCTCGACCATGTTCGAGCTTCATTTTAGATAAGTGAACTTTCAGGTCTTCATTCTTGGAATCTTCAATTTGACTTGAATCTTCAGTATTAAACCTCTCGACGTCAGGGGAAGTGTTGAAGTAGTGTTCCGCCGCCATGCGTATCCAGTTTTTCAACAAACAGCCGTCCATTTCAATCATTTCTCCTACCAATAACATGTTATCCTCTAATTCCTTGATAACTTCGACTTTGGGAAAATTTCTACCCAAAGCTTCATTCGTGCTGATACTATCCGTACTAGTGTCAGATTCTTCGCCAACTTCAACCATGTTAATACCCTCAGTAGGGTTCCTTCCCAATTCTCCTCCTGCTACACTTGATCTTTTAGCAGTTCTGTCGATCTGAACGAATTCATCAGCAGCCTTCTTGGTCACCAGCATCAGGTTATGACCATCATTCTTTTCTGGAAGGTTTAATATTGGGTTATAGCCTTCAATTACTTTGGCTGTCTCACGTTTGGTGGCAAAGTTCTCAGTGAGTTCCACCATGTTGATTGGAGACTTCACCTATTCAATGGCTTCGATCATCTGAACCTCTTCAGGTTCTGCGTAGTTAGCTTTTATAGTTTGAAATGGGTCAGAATTAATCTTCATTTGAGTCTTCCCTTTGTCTCAAAACTTCAGCCTTCCTTCTTGGATGGCGTTCTGCACCAGATCCCTGAAAAGAAAACATTGAGAAGTTTTATGACCCTAGAAATTTTGGTACTTACAAAAATCTCTTTTCTTTCTTTGTTTTAAAGGAGGTATTTTAGTACCAGCAGACACTATTATTTGCCCATCCTTGACTAACAAGTCGAATATTTCGTCACATTTAGTAACGTAGAAAGTATATGTTTTCTTGGGAAACTTATCATTGGACTCAATGGGGTTTTCCCATTTGAAGGAGTCAAAAGTTTACATGCATAAGGTGGACCTTGCTTTAATTCAACAACATCAACCTCATGCTTGTCGACATAAACTATTTCATCATACATATTTTCCACATCTTCATTACATTCGACTAAGGCTACCCTTTTACCCTTACTGAACTTAGCTTTCTCTTCTTTTATCCTTTCTAATCGTCGAACTCGGTCAGCCAGCTGCGCCATATCTCTGAGATACTGGGTATCCATGTTTTTCCTAATGGAATAATCTAAACCCCTGCAGCCATTTCGACCAACTCGTGTTCTGGTACTTGTGTGAAACACCTGGATTTAAGAAGTCGAAACCTATTCTGGTAATCGTCAATTGGCTCAATGACTTTACGTTTGATACTAGCCAATTCTTTCAAACTAATCTTGGTCTATCCCATGTAGAACTGTTCATGAAATAATCGTTCTAATTGGGCCCAGTTATAAACTGAATTAGGAGGCAGCGTAGTAAACCTTGTAAAAGCATTCTTGGTGAGAGAACTTGGGAAGTATTTGATCCTAAGGCTTTCATCTCCAGTTATCTCCTGCTTCGATCATATACCTAGCCACATGTTCGACGATTGATTCAGTAGTGTCCCCTGCAAACTTACTAAACTTTGGAATCTTCGTCCTAGGAGGTAACTCAGCCTGCAAAATATAATCCACTATAGGTGAAGTATAATTTGGCCTTGTAAAGCCAAAGTTTGCTCCATTTCTGTTCATTATCCTTTCGACCATAACTGTAAGGTTGTTCTATTCTGCTGCATCGTAATGTCGAACTTGTCTAAGTATTTGGTCAGCATTTTGATTCCTGTTCACCATGATTACTCCTGGTTCTTCCTCCATATGCGCTGGTACTTGGTTCCTTTGAGGTTCGACTCTGAAAGGTTCGCCCATCTCTTGGTCCTCCATATTCTCCTTATGTACGTTCCGTTGCTGATATTGTGGAACGTTCTCAACAACTGTTGCTCTTTGCTCAAATGCTGGTACTCCCATGAAATCATCCATACGGGCTAATTGTGTCTCCAACTGTTGATTAATCTGAGTAGTATTCTGAATTAGAGGTTGAAAGACCTCTCCCATCGTCTGAGACAACGTGTGCACCATTTACATGTTACTTTCATCCATTTGTTGTCTTAAGAAATTTATGGATGTATTTGTAAGACTGAGTGCTTGCACAGAGTAACCAACACCTATGCTTTTGTTATTTCGACCACCTGATCCAAATCCTTGCGCTGGCGAAGATACCATATTTTCTGAAAATATGGGTGGGGCATTCTGCAAATTTTGCATTATTGACGTAGGCATACCATATGGTTGGTTTCTTGATAATGGTTGTGGGAATCCTGGAGGAGGAAACTGCCTATACATCAAACTTCCTGGAGGTGTTGGTGAATTAGGACTTTGTGGTCCTATATATTCCAACACAGGTTGAGTACGTTCGGACACATGTTGATCCTAAACTCACTATGGGCTACATTTTTCAGACACAACTACTAGTGGTGGTGTCTTTCCTCCCGTCGAAGCAACTGGAGATGGAGTATTTTGAGACCCCATGTTACTTGACTGAGTATTCGAAATGCTTCCTTGATGATCAACTTGTTGACTAACATTTGTTGCCATTCTTTTAATATATCTTCTTCTTGGTGCTTCTTTGTGCGTTGTGGCTACTTTCCACTCCTTAATAACATAGAACAAAGTATTCGCACACAAAATTAATGTAAACTTTGAAATGCTTAGCACTGGGTCCCACTAGGTGTGCCAATTTGTTTACTGTAATTTTTGATAAACAATCGCTAGTCTATCAGTTTAGGGTAAAATTGAGTAACTTGCAGGATCGACCATACTAAATTCTAGAACATGTGCTAAGTATGTAAAAAAGACCCTAAGCTGAACTCCACATTCGAATATGAAATCTTTGGAAAGTAAGATGACTTGAAGATTAAAAGTAATAAGTAAAAGAAAGCATGTAATGCGTCGAAGATTAAAAGGCAAGAATGTAAAAGTGCAGTAATGTAAAGGCTTTGAAAAATAAATGTCGAAAGTAAAGTGCAGGAATGTAAATGACTTTGAAAATAACTGCAATAAGATAAAGACAAAGATTATAATCTGAACTCCGCGTTCGGCTATGGAATCTTCTGAAAGTAAATGACGTTGAAGGTAAATGTGCAGAAAAGTAAATAACTTTGAAAATAAATGTGCAAAAGACTCTAACCTGAACTCCACGCTCGACTAGGGGATCCTTGAAAGTAAAGGTGCAGAAAAAGTAAATAGCTTGGAACATAAAAGGAATTTTAAAGTTGCATAAAAGCTTGTAAAACAGTTTAAATGTAAAAGCTGAAGGTTAAAATGTGACAAGTAAATGGCAAAGAGAAGTAAATTGCATTAATGAAAAAGAGTTGGTGTTGTATTACATACATTCTCACTAACTCGTTTCTCTACACGCGGGTACTCTGAGTTGTTTGGAGTGACTAGTATAAGATGAATGAACACCTTTATTCTATAAAAATAACAACTATTTATAATGCTAGTAAATAACTGTTCAAGGACGGTTATGGTTTCTTAACGTGTCCCTTTTGGCGCTTTTCTCAGTCTTCAACTGCTCCCACGTTCGCCCACTTCTGGTTCGAAACTTGAATGTTTAAGAATTCCCTCCAACTTTGATGGTAACTGCCATTCGTTCTCTCTAGCATGATCCTTGTCGAGCTTTTTCCAACACTTATCATTTTTCTAGAGCTTTTTCCAACACTTATCATTTTTCTAGAAGTTTTGTCAACACTTATCATTTTTTAAAACATATAAAGAAGATGATATTTTTAAGCATATTAGATTAAATAATTGGATTGGGGTCAAATACATATACAAATTAATAGTGATATTTATTTTGTCTGATTAATATTATACGCATCATTTTTAAATTGTTATTTTTAACTTTATATTATGATACTAAAATGTACTAATAATAAATAAAAATATTAATCTCTTTTTTTAATATATGAAATAATTAAATGAGATAAATATTCAACTACTATATGAGGGTTCCCAAGAGTAAATGTTTTTCAGTGACAAACTCATTCACGTTCATGATTGTGTAGGTTCACATATTTTCTATCCAGCACAAAATAAACATGGATATCCTTTTACGTAGATGTGAAGAAACGATACGATAAAATTCAAATGTCAAATTATCGAATAAAAAATGTAATCTATAAAGTACTAGAACAACAATAATTTTCTATAATTTAAAATAGAGATAGAGACGCACATGGTAGGAAAATGCATGCAAGGTAGCTACAGCAACAGCAATAACTTCACAAAGCAGATGGCCACACATTAGTTTTAGATGAGTTCCAAGGTAGGGGGCACTTAGCTGCAGATTGCAGCACTGACAAATCCATATGGACACTGATCCATTTGTATATCCTTCCTTTAAGAAAGGATTCAATTCTTCTAAAACAATTCAACTTTATCTAGGTAACAGATATAATTATTGTACTAGTTTTTTTTTTTTAAATTATTTTATTCATTAGCAACTACCAAGATGACGTAACGAAGTGTGAGATAAAAAGATGTCACTTAACACTCCGGTTAATAAAAAATCGAAAGGTAAAGTTATATGATCACAGGTTCAAACCCCAACGTCTGCATTTTAATTATTTACAAAAACAATACATCATACCTCTCCGTTCATTTAAAAATCGAGGGTTAGATAGTTTGTTTTTCTTATTATAAATAAAACTCATTTCATTTAGACAGGATATTAATAAATTAATTTGTTTACAAAGTACATTGTTTACATAAAATACTAAAGTAAAAATGTTATTCTTCATAGTCATCGTTGTCGATGAAGAACATATATTGTATATCTTTAAGAAGATTAAATGTTAGGGATTCTCGTTTCATTGATCTTGAGGAAGATCAACTATTGAATGCAATATATTCTCCATGGCTTTTGCATTCTTTTGTTTATGATATAAAACCAAAAAAAAAAATGTTAGATAAATAAAATATATCCAATTATATGATTATTTAAGAACACAAACCTTGAACTCATGATAATTTTCTGCTCTTGCAATCCACCACATAAATTTTTGGAAAAGTAAATACAATCTCACCAACCACATATTAAGTAAACCTAAATTTTTTCTGCTCACATTGATACTTTTACTTTGTAAAGTCTCATGGCGCTCTAATTAAACATAGAGAGTTTCACAACAATGTTTGGATTTCTTGTGGATTCACTGTTATCAAATTTAAATATTCAGAATGCTTTTATAATGAGGGTTTTAGATTTCACGAAGAACACTAATGCTACTGTCGTGAGCGTTGATACTCATTAAATGGACGATGAAGATTTTTTTAAGGAAGGTGAAGAAACTAAAAAAAATATGTTTATATTTTACCTCAGTTATCACTCAAAACCAAGGTACATTATGTTTTTTTAAATAAAAAAATAAAATATATTTCATCCCAAGCCACATATCTTGCGGTTTTTGTTTAAAATAGAGGAAAAAACCTTATATATATATATATATATATATATATATATATATATATATATATATATATATATATATATATATATATATATATATATATATATATATATATATATATATATATATATATATATATATATATATATATATATATATATATATATATATATATATATATTGTTCACACATGATATTAAAAAAAATTACTTACACAAATCAAAAGTTTGACAATGAATTCTTGGAGAACAACCAAAAGGAGTTATTTGCTCCAAACAAGGAAAACTTTTTTATATTTACATTGTTTTTAGATTTCTGAGAAGTTATCTATTCCAACCAAGATAATTTTTTTTGTACTTGCAATTCATCTCAGATTATATTTAGCAAATGATTTTATGGAAAAGTTTTCACAATAAAGAGAAATGAACGATTGTGATTAGTAATACATTTTTCAATACTGTAAACCGAGAAAAGTAATAGATTTCTCAAGTTTTCTTTGATTGACAACATAGGAATGTTATTACATAAATATAATAACAACATCAACATCGGTATATAAGATAGATTGCAATGGCAAAAAAAAATATTTTGTTCAAGATTGAAGAACATTAAAGATTTCTTTTATCTTACAATTCATCCCAAATAATGATGCGTAAGACTATGGAGTGACGCATATAAGTTAGAATAAAATTTAATTAACGAGTGCTTTATAATAAAATATGATGATTTAAATCCTCAGTTATTAAATATAATCGATGCTATAGATCATTAATTTAAAAGTTAAAAATAAAATAAAAAGAAATACACAACTTTTGAAGAAATAAAAATATAAACTGTTGATGTTGAGATTCGAAGCGTGTCCTGAAATATTTTACCCCTCAGTTTTATTTTGTAACTGAGAGAATATGTGATATTTAATTAAAAATAAAATAAAACATGGTGCGCCTTAAGTTTTGACCCCGGTTTCTGGTAGGGTGAGATGAAAGTTTTGTCATGAAATTTAGTAGTGATACCTTTATACTTGATTTATTCTACTAACGTGTCTCCCTCATCCTTATCTAGGTAACATTAAGTGGTCATGGGAGTTGACATATCTTTGACATTCTGCATCCCAAATCTTTTGAGAAGTTTTTTCGTAGTATTTTGACGTATTTATGAATATTCATTCTTTTGTTTAATTAACTTATAGATTAAGATAATATAGGGTTTTAGGTTTCACGAAGAATACTAATGGTAGTGTCTTGAGCGTTGATACTCATTAAATGGACGATAACGAACACTAATTGTAGTGTCTTGAGCGTTGATACTCATTAAATGGACGATGAAGATTTGTTTAAGCAAGGTGAAGAAACTAAAAAAAACTATGCTTATATTTTACCTCGGTTATCACTTAAAGCCAAGGTACATTGTGTTTCTTTTTAAATAAAAAAATAAAACATGTTTCATCCCAAGCCACATACCTCTCGGTTTTTGTTTAAAATCAAGAAAAAATATTATAAATGCACACACACACACACACACACACACACACACACACACACACACACACACACACACACACACACACACACACACACACACACACACACACACACACACACACACACACACACACACACACACACACACACACACACACACACACACACACACACACACACACACACACACACACACACACACACACACACACACACACACACACACACACACACACACACACACACACACACACACACACACACACACACACACACACACACACACACACACACACACACACACACACACACACACACACACACACACACACACACACACACACACACACACACACACACACACACACACACACACACACACACACACACACACACACACACACACACACACACACACACACACACACACACACACACACACACACACACACACACACACACACACACACACACACACACACACACACACACACACACACACACACACACACACACACACACACACACACACACACACACACACACACACACACACACACACACACACACACACACACACACACACACACACACACACACACACACACACACACACACACACACACACACACACACACACACACACACACACACACATATATATATATATATCACATAGGATAGTGTCTTGAGCGTTGATACTCATTAAATGGACGATGAAGAACACTAATAGTAGTGACTTAAGCGTTGATACTCATTAAATGAAAGATGGAGATTTGTTTAAGGAATGTGAAGAAACTGAAAAAAAAAATATGCTTATATTTTACCTCGGTTATCACTCAAAACCAAGGTACATTGTGTTTCTTTTTAAATAAAAAATTAAAATATGTTTCATCCCAAGCCACATACCTCACATGAAAGAGAAATGAAAGATTATGATTAGTAATACATTTCTGTCAGCTGAAGAAAGCAATAGATTTCTCAATATTTTCTTTGATTGACAACATAGGAAGGTTATTACATAAATACAATAACAACATCAACATCAGTATATGAGATAGATTGCAAGGCAAAAAAATTTTTTTCTTCAAAATTTAAGAACATTGAAGATTTCTTTTGTTTTGCAATTCATCCCAAATAATGATGCGTAAGACTTTGGAGTGGCGCATATAAGTTAGAATAAAATTTGATTAACGAGTATTTTTACAATAAAATATGATGATTTAATTCCTCGGTTATTAAATATAATCGATGCAATAGATCATTAATTTAAAATTTAAAACTAAAATAAAAAGAAATAGACAACTTTTGAAGAAATAAAAATATAAACGGCTGATTTTGGTATTCGAAGTGTGTCCTGAAATATTTTACCCCTCAGTTTTATTTTGTAATGGAGAGAATGTGTGATATTTATTTTAAAAAAATAAAACATGGCACGCCTTAAGTTTTGACCCCAGTTTTTGGTAGGGTGAGGTGAAAGTTTTGTCATGAAATGTAGTAGTGATGCTTTTATACTTGATTTATTCTACTGACGCGTCTCCCTCATCTTTGTCTAGGTTACATTAAATGGTCATGCGAGTGGGCATATCTTTGACATTCTGCATCCCAAATCTTTTGAGAAGTTTTTTCCGTAGTATTTTGATGTATTTATGAATATTCATTATTTTGTTTGATTTACTTATAGATTAAGATGGTAGAGGATTTTAGGTTTCACGAAGAATACTAATGACAGTGTCTTGAGCGTTAATACTCATTAAATGAACGATAAAGTACACTAATGGTAGTATCTTGAGCGTTGATACTCATTAAATGGACGATGAAGATTTGTTTAAGGAAGGTGAAGAAACTAAAAAAAATATGATTAAATTTTATATCGGTTATCACTCAAAACCAAGGTACATTGTGTTTCTTTTTAAATAAAAAAAAAAATATGTTTCATCCCAAGCCACATACCTCTCGATTTTTGTTTAAAATCAAGGAAAAAACCTTATATATATATATATATATATATATATATATATATATATATATATATATATATATATATATATATATATATATATATATATATATATGTTTACATAGGATATTAAAATAAATTACTTAAACAAATTAAAAGTTTGGCAATGGATTCTTAGAGAACAACCCAAAAGAGTTATTTGCTCCAAACAAGGGAATTTTTTATATATTTACATTGTTTTTAGATTTCTGAGAAGTTATCTATTCCAACCAAGAGAATTTTTTTGTACTTACAAATCATCTCAGATTATATTTAGCAAATTTTTTCATGGAAAATGCTTTCACATGAAAGAGAAATGAATGATTGTGATTAGTAATACATTTCTCAATGATGTCAATTGAGGAAAGCAATAGATTTCTCAATCTTTTCTTTGATTGATAAAATATGAAGGTTATTACATAAATACAATTGTCGCACCTCGAAAATTCATTCGAAAATACGACCCTCACGCAAAAGGCGCGGAAATGCGGTTCGACAGAGTCGCCACCGAACTTTATTTTTTCCTGAATGAACGGGAGAGGAAAATATCGAGAAAACCTCATAAATGCAGAATGAACACGGTCGTCGCAACCATATTCCTGGGTTCGGGAGTCGGTTACGCAAGGGGAAGGTATTAACACCTCTCACGTCCGTCGTACTCGACGGGAACCTCTTAATTCGAGTTGTGATGGAGTTAGCTAAACTTAATTCTTCTCTTCTCGCTACTAAATGCTAAAGGATACTATAAAGGGATAAAGACACTAGGGGAAAGGGGATGGTTAGAGGATAGGGTGCTCGCCAAGGATTGGGGCCCTTGTGCCTACGTATGCTCATTCGGACGAGAATGAGAAATCAGAGCGTCGTAGTTCGACTACGGATAAGGATAGGGGGAAGCGGAAGATGGAAGGGATTGTGCTCGCCAAGATCATCGCAATCTTGTGCCTACGTATCTTACATTCAAGAGTGAATGAAGAATCAGAGCAGTCGTAGTTCATGGTAACGACCACGAAGAGGAATAGGATTTGAATCGGGTTTGAAAGGGGTATGGATGACGATTACTCGGAGCTTAAGAAAGACTTCTCGTACCCAAGTAATCGGGAGGGCGAACCAAAGACTTGGAACACTCTCTTTTTCATCGTAAGAGAAGTTGTGTTTGAAAGGATGAGGTTGAAATGATGACGATTAATTGAAGCTTAAAAAAGACTTCTCAAACTCCAAATAATCGGGAGAGCGGACCAAAGACTTGGAACACTCTCTTTTTCATCGTGAAAGGAAAGTTGTTTGAGTTGGAGATAGTTGAACGATGTCGAGTTGTTAACGTTATTTAGAGGCGTCAATTGTTCACACCCGAATAAGATAACTCGCATGTAAACAACTGAAAGCAAGATCAAAGACTCGAACCTACTCTTTACACCTTGAAAAGAATTAAATAGTTGTTAATTGATTGATGTTTTGTTTCGAAAATCCGCTTGACGTTGGATCAAGGGTTTGACTCGTTATCGTGTGCAAAGCGTGTTGAAAATGAAATTGTTTGAAAAAAGAGACCGACTTGACTTACGCATCAAGGGTCGAATTGTAATAGGTTGATGGCAAATGCGTATGAGCACTCGACTTACGGGTTGTTTGAAAATGGCTCGATGATGAATCGAGAATTAGTTTGAAAATATTTTGAATCCACTCTAGTCCCTATGGATGCTCCTAGGAGATAAACTAATAATCAAATAAATGCGAAACATACATCGGAATGGGGAAGGGGTACATTCAAGTTACACGGGATTGCACGAAATAAAGGGGTCTCATTGTAAGGTAGCCCAAGAGAAAGCTGTGTGTGTGCATTGTGTCCTAAGCTACGCCTTGAGCAAAGTCAGGCACGACTTAAAATCAAGATACCTGCAAATAACCAATGATACAACAGTCCACCAATTTGGCTTTTAGGAGTTTCGATAATTTATCAAGGGTTTTCAAATATGGGTGAGTGAGAATGGATAGATATGATAATAATAATAATATGAATAAATATGATAATATGAAATAATATGAATAAAGTTTGACAAAAATTAAATTTAATGTTAGTTTACCGAAATAAAATCGAAAGAACAAATGTGGTCTCAGATCCTTTGTTTCACGCCACTAATGTGACGGTTAAACGGTGGAAGCCTCGTCATCGACCCAAACAAATGAAAATGAGACGACATGCCCAATGACAAATGTGAAATGAAATTACCTTCTAAAAGAAAATCTCAAAACTTTAATATAAAATGGATCTAAAGTCCTAGTCAAAACTTTAATATAAAATGGATCTAAAGTCCTAGAAAAATATGATAGAGATGTTTAAAGAAATATGAACATAAAATAAATCCTAGAAAATAGTTTGGACACATATAAATTCTAAAAGAAATAACAATGAAGCTTCTAAAAAATATATTATATAATATCTACGAGAAAAAAAAAATATACATATGTTTTTACTCATCAAAATGAAAAAAAACAAAACCATGGGATTTGTGAATTAAAACAGAGTGTGAAACATAAAAGGATCACACGGGCTATAGGCCCATCACCTTCAAAAATAAAACTTAAAAAAAAAAACAAGCAGGCTCCACACGGCCCAGACCTGCACCAATGCAAACAAAAAAAAAGAAAAGAAACGGATTGAGAGATGGAAATCACAGTCAAGTTCATCATCGACCACCAAAGCTTAAAATGAAGTGAAATAACCTAACAGTCACGTTCATCAGCAACCACAACAAAGTCAATAACTTTCCAATAGATTTTCTTCTCCTCTGGGTTTGGTGAATCGAAGAAATTCGAGTGGTTGAGCGATGGAGATTGAAGAGTGGGCGATGGAAGGTTTTTTTTTTAAGGATGAAGGGGATTTGTGGAGAGGTGTGAGTCGCGGTTGGGTTCTTGCGGAAGAACAATGGTGGTGTTTATTCATAAAATGGTGGAATCTCGTGTGGATTTATGTTGAAATGGGATTGATGGCTGTTTTTTCTGAAACGAAAAAAATATATGGAGATTTTGTTGCTTGATGTTTGAGAGTTGGAGAAGGAGTGAAGGTGAGTAAGGACGGTGGTGAAGCGATGAAGATGAGGTGTCGGTGAGCGAGACTTCACGGTGGTTCTCCGCTCCGATTTGCTTTCGTCAGCGTCCGTGATTTGAGGTTTGTAAGGGTCTTGTTCTCTCAATTTCACTTCGTTATTATCTTTAGTTCTTCTTCTGATTTCATTCTGGTTTATTTCTAGGGGAAAGTATTGGAGTTGATTTGCATTTGAAGCTGGGTTGCGAAAACGAATTCAACGGAGGTGTTTAGGTTGGTGGTGGTTTCACAATGGGGGCGATGATGGTTGTTGCGGTTGGAGGTAGAATGAGAACAGGGGAGGGTTCTGTTTATTAAAAATGTTATTGGATTGAAGAACATAGGAGTTGGGAGGAAGAGACTGAAAGCTAGTTTTTTTTTGTTGGAGGCGGTTGTGTGCTAGGGTTGGCCCCCTTTCAGATTAGGGTTTCGGTTCTTTTATAGTTGAACTTTAAGGTGCAAGGTCTATATCCAGGCCTTTTGGAGTCCGAGTGATGCACTGAGGTTTGGTTGGTCTTGATGAGAATAGTTTTAGTAGTTTTTGTTGTCACTTTCCTTTCAATGTCTGTTTTGTGCAGGTCTGGTGGTAACAGGTCTGTGGTGCTGGTTTGTCCTCTTGTGATTGTGCAGAGTAGCTGTCTGGTGTGGGGCCTGTTTTGGACTGCAAAAAGTTGGGGGGTAAAGTACGTACACTGCGTTTTGGCTCATTGAAAGTCCCACTTGCTTTTTTTTCAATTAGCAATTTTTGTAATTGTTTTGCTTTTCCCTGTGTAAATGTTGCAGGGACATTGCTGGTGCCTTTGCGCATAAGTCATGTTTCATCTCACGCATTGTTTATAACTTGGTATGCCGATCTTGCTCCTTGCTATTGTAGATCATGCTGCCGTTATCGTGGCACTGAGAGGCCGTTTTGCCTCTGCCCCAAGAATAAAACCATCCAGATGAAAGGCTGCAGACGTGTGGCCAATATTTGTCTCGATGAATGGTAAAAAATAACAACATTTGAATCCACCTCCAATTGCAATTAAATTTTTTAGAATCAAGAGATATAATGCCTTGTTTGTTAGTTTTGTGATCTGGGTGACTAGATATTTGGATATACATCTCTAGAGCATTAACAGGAGTCAAAGTTGCAGGAATCTGTCTCTTTTCCTCTTCGTCTTCGCACATGGTATTTACGGTGTACTGCAGGTGGCTAGGGGCTTGCGTAATGAAAACTGAATCATGCTCTTTGACGTTGTCTTAATTTTTGATTGTGCAGGTTGTAATCATCCAAGGATGCAGGCCAAGTGAAAGCGTTATACATATTTGGTATTCTGGCTTCGCACCAACATTGCTCAAATTAGGAGCCTTGAACTGCTCTGCTGCCTGAGTTTGTAGCTGTGAACTCTGTTTATGAGTTCGTGCCGTGAGGTGACGCTTAACCTGTGTTGAAATCCTGTCTTGGGCTACATAACAGCTTGAGGAAATACACGTGAACCTTGATCTTCCATCTATTAGTTTTGGTGTGATAACCTTGCCCCGACAGAAGTATCTTAGCATGTGTACTTGAACATTCCTCTCGCTGTTCATTCCGTAGATACTTGAATAAATATTTCCGCTCTACTGATCATGTTTCCCATTTCTTTTTCTTTCATGTGTGTTGATCAGGTGCAGAGTGATGAGAAGCTTTGGTATGATTCTTCTACTGGTATTTTACCTATTACTCACATACGGTTATGTCGTTAAGGCTTCGTAACATATTATGCTGTTGTAGTGATTCATAGGAAACCTCTTCGGTTGATTCGCACTAATGTTATCCGTGCTTCAAGGGAATGTGGCGCATCAAGAGATCAAGACCTACAAAATAAAGGAATTTTGGTGGAAATAGTGCTTCCTGAGAATGGATTGAAGTCTATGTCTCAGTTGAAGCGAATTCTTGGAGGTATAAACTTCAACACTTAGTGGCTTAATATGATTTTCGCGTCCTTTATGATCTGCACTTTCTATCCCTTTTTACGTTTATTTTAGAGCTCTGATCTCGATATGTGCAGGTGGAAACCGATGATAAAGTATAAGGTGATATACTGCTTTTGACGGACAAGACTATAAGGAACAATGAGCTTTCGTCTTGATATACCTTGTCGTTCATCAAGGCCTTCACTTATTCACCCGGTGGTCCTAATTGCACATATATATGGTTGTTCTATCGTTTGATTCAAGAGTTCAACACCAGCAGAACCTCCCACCTGCACTAGCAAGAACCTCCCTGATCAGCGGAGATAACGAGAAAGCTAGGTCCAAATTCAATCTTCGGAAAACTTGGAAGCAAACTCAGGGCCTTAGAAGAAAAACAATACACCAAATCCCTCTAAATTTGTACTTCATGTATTAAATATTAATGATTAGAATTTATTTTGGGATCATGGTTGTAATCTTTTTAGCTTGTATTAATGTTGTCCGAGTTAGCAGGGACGTTCACATCGCAATGAGCTTTTGGGTTTATAAAATAAATAGCCACTGAGTCCAATGTATGTCATTCTATCCGTGTGAATTATCTTGATTTATCAGTTGCTAGTATCCTCTATTATTTGGCCATAAAAATTAATCCACCAGCTCCAATATCTATTGACTTATGGCCTCTATGCTTGCTGGTATGTTAACATTTGGGGAGCTTCACCTAATGGCCTATCACAAATTGAACACAGCCTGAAGTAGGCTTCACACCGTTTTGCTCAGTCCAAATTAGTCATTGTTTGTAACTTGCCTTGAGAAATTGTCTTCTTGGCTTATGGCACTTTAAACATGAAATATGAGCCAAAACGTGCGCCAAACTGACTCTGTCTCGGCAAAGAATTCCCATGAAACTTAATTAATCATCATCTTGCAGTTTGGAGTAAAAAGATAATCCGTTTTGAAACATATTCCATACGACCCGCGAATCTTCCAAACTTTTTAATAATCAAACACACTTCTTGAGCATATGTTGGTCAAAACCAAGAATCACTCAAAATGTAACTCAAGATCAATTTGGAGTAAAAATTGAATGACGATTTGAAACTAGTTAAATCCAAGATTAAAAGAACATGACATAGAATCCACTCGAAGTGTTCCCTAATAATGGAATGTAACACAAACTGGAAATCATCCTGAAGTCCGTTGTCGTTTCTTGTAATAAAAAATGCCCTCAATCAATTAGGCTTGAAACGCAAATGGGCTGCAATTTTTCTTGTTGCACCTTTCTTGTAATGAAAACATGATAATTTCTCCCTTTTTGGCAATTTTTGAAATGATTTTGGAATAAATGGTAATGGGCTTTTGTGACTTGATCCAACGCAACCAATAAAGTTTGAACTTCCAATTAGACTCTAAAACACTCCTACACCAAATTCCACCCTTTTGAGTCTTCATCTAAAAAATGAAGTCATGAAATTGAGCAACAAATCCCTGAATTAAATCCTTTGAGCCCTAGTAAACAGGTACATCCCTTGACATTGAAAGACCAAAATTTGACATATGCTGCACTGCAACTCTTGCTTGATTATCGAACCTCATTTAACAATAACCACACGCCTGATCTGACATCCTCAAGTGAAAATAGCAAGACATCTTTGGACTTTTTTTTTTAAATAAAGCAAGTGGGTAAATATACAGAATGAAAGTTGTACAAAGGTAGGACAAATTTAGGGTATGACAACAATAACAAAATCAACATCAATATATGAGATAGATTGCAAGAGAAAAAAATATTTTGTTCAAGATTGAAGTACATTAAAGATTTCTTTTGTCTTCCAATTCATCCCAAATAATGATGCGTAAGACTTCATAGTGGCACATATAAGTTAGAATAAAATTTGATTAACGAGTGATTTTATAATAAATAGTGATGATTTAGTTCCTCAGTTATTAAATATAATTGATGCAATAGATCATTAATTTAAAAGTTAAAAATAAAATAAAAAGAAATACACAACTTTTGAAGAAATAAAAATATAAACGGTTGATATTGGGATTCGAAGTGTGTCCTAAAATATTTTACCCCTCAGTTTTATTTTGTAACCGAGAGAATATGTAATATTTATTTAAAAGTAAAATAAAACACGGTGCGCCTTAATTTTTGACCCTAGTTTTTGGTAGGGTGAGGTGAAAGTTTTGTCATGAAACGTAGTAGTGATACCTTTATACTTTATTTATTTTGCTGACCTATCTCTCTCATCTTTGTCTAGGTAACATTAAGTGATCATGGGAGTTGACATATCTTTGACATTCTGCATTTGAAATCTTTTGAGAAGTTTTTTCATAGTATTTTGATGTATTTAAGAATATTCTTTCTTTTGTTTTATTAACTTATAGATTAAGATAGTAGAGCTCACCCATCATTGATATTTCAAATGTGCTATGTATGTGTTAGAAAACTTCTTACACAAATATTCATTAGTAGTACTAAAGATGATACCTTTCACAAATTTTTTTCAAGTAAAAATTTACTCAAGCGGTTATAATAAGAGTGTGTGCGTGGAGGGATGAGGGAGGGGTTTTTAAACCATATAAAGCCTTTTTTTTTTAAACTTAAAATATGATTTAGAAAAGAAAATATTTTAAACTCGGGAGGTTTATCAATATATGCACTACAATAAAAAACGCCTTTAATCTCGGTTGAAAAAAGAGGCCTTACCTCGGTTTCAATGGTGAGGTAACAAATGGCGTCATGAAAAATATATATTTTACCTCTTGATTTTCAAAAACCCGACGAATATGTGTAAAAGTAATAAGTTCGATCTACGGGGAGATATTTTTGAAATTCTGAAAAGGCGAAAACACATGTACCATTGGTTTTGACATTTCACCGACGAATATACCACAGTTTTAGCTCAGCTATCTCAAAAAATCGACGAGTAAAACAATTTTGAGTTTATTAAATCTAATGTGAATTGCTTATTTCACTAAACCATATACTGAACATATAACTTTTCAAAATTGGTTAGGAAAATAATTATATGAACAATTGTGTTATATTTGAAGAATAACTTACATTGATTAATGATTTTAAAGCATCTTGTAACTTATCATTCATCTCACACTCTTTTATGGTTAAAATCTCTTCAATGTTTCAAGTTCTTTATTCAACCCTTGCTTTTGGGCTAATTCATTCTTGAAAGCATAAAATTTGATATTTTGAAAAATGAATAAATATGGAAGAAAGTTGAACGAAAATTAGAAGTATTGGAGAGATTTTAACGATAAAATAGCATGAGATAAATGATGAGGTGCAGAAAGTTGACATTAGATATAATAAACTCAACTCGACAGAATAATATGAGAGTTGTACAAAAATCACAAAAAAACATAATCTCAATATCAATATCAATCTCAAATTCAAACACAATGACAAAAACTAAAATACAACTTATAGATTTAATAAAATCAACTAAAAAACAACATAAAAAAATCAATCAACTACATCAACAACAACATTAAGAACAATAACTTCAATAAGCAACCTCTAGGGTTTAGGGTCTCAACAACAAGAACACCAAGATTGACAAAAACAATATCAATAATAACAACAAAAATATCTCTAGGATTTGAGATCTCAACAACAACAACAACAACAACAACAACAACAACAACAATAATAATAACAATATGACAACAATATGAGTAGTGATGTTTGACGTACCTAATCTCTGAAGAAGAAGTAAAATAAAATAATTTGGATTTCTGAAGAAGAAATGAGACAACTAAATATATAACATATTCGTATTGCAGATGATACATGCTTATGGCTCTCGTTATTTAGGACTCTTTTATTAAGGGATCTTCGTTAGGGTTTTGTTTGTGTTGTTCAGACAAGTCAAACTGAATGCTACAAGATAAACTTATATATATATTCACCTCAGTTGGAAAAAAAATCGAGGTGAACAGTGGCGTATTATTATATTAAAAATAAAATATTCAAGAAGACTCCACATTTAATGAGATAAAAACATAAACCGTAGTTGCTAGGATTCAAAACATGTACATTGAATATTTTTATCCTTTGATTTTCAAAACAACTGACGGAATATATTGCATATATTTTTTAAATAAAATAAAATAGGGCGTGTCCAAGAGTTATTATACCTTTTTTTTATATGTGAGGTAAAATCATTATCATAAAATGTATTATTTGTAGTAATGATATTTTCTCTTGGATATAGTTGTTAAAGAACACGCTTTTAAAATCCATTTAGAATAGTTTAAAATCCATGACGCAAGAGAAAGAAAGTGGCATACAAATGGCTTATAATCTGGCTACACTGGCATAGATTTCATCCAAATATATGTCCCGCTTGTTATTGTAATTTTTGCCCAACAAGTCTTACTTTGTTTCTTAAAATAATACCATTTTTGACAAGCTTGTTAAGAAAGATCCATTTAGATCCAATCACTAGATTAGTTTTAGGTTTAAGAGAAATTTCTCAAACATTGTTTCTTTGAAAATTATTTAACTATTCTTGCATATCAAGTGACCGATGTTCTTCAATAATAGATTCATTGATGTCATTTAGATCAATTTTAGAAACAAAATCCATGTGATGACATACATGGTTTATAGAGTGTTGATTGGTTACTCCTTTAGATATATCTCTTATGGCATTCTCAATGGGATGGTATTTTAAGTTTCTCCACTCTTTGGATAGATATTGGTGAGATTGTTGATCTTCCTCGTTTACATTTTAATCTTCTAAGACACATTTTCTCAGAATACTTGCATAAACAATAATTTCTACCTCTACAACAATTTTAGGTTAGTTTCATCAAAGGTTACATGTACAAACTCTTCAATAGTCATATTTTTTTATTATACATTCTAAAGATTTACTAGAAGTAGAGTAACCAAGAAATAGGCTTTCATCAATTTTAGGGTCAAATTTACGAAAATTATCCTTCTCATTATTTAGGACAAAATATTTACATTTGAATACATGAATGTGAGAGATAGTGACTTCTTTCCCTTACAAATTTCATAAAAATTTCTCTTATAAATTCCATCGGTTGTTAGTATTAATACTTTGTTCATAACATAGCATGCAGTGCCTTCTCATTATCAATACTTTGTTCATAACATAGCATGCAGTGCTTGTTGGGTCATTAGGGGGTTTGTGGATCATCACATAGGACTTTAAAAGCAACTACGCAAGTGACAGGGACACCATATATTAACCAAATAATTTAAGGCATTGGGTTTAAAAGTGTTCTTACTTATAAATTGTTTAACATTCATTTTTTCATTTGATATGAGACCCATACTCACATTTAATATACTAACAACACTTATTAAATCAAACCATAAATACTTAGGAAGGTTTGTATTATTGAGTGTTGTCCTCGGTAGCTCTTCAAGAAAAATATTTTTTACTTTTCATTACTCCATTTTGTTGCAGAGTTCATGGAAAAGAAAAAATGTACTCAATACCATTTTTGCAAAAGTTTTCAAAAGATTTATTTTAAAATTCACCTCCATGATCGCTTTAGATAGATGAAATATTAAGAACTTTTTCGTTTTGGGTAATTATAGCTAGTTTCTAAAAGGCAACAGACTATCTTTTTATGATAAATAAAAAGTTTCCAAGTAGAGCGAAAAATGTCATCCGTAATTGCAAGTGCATAATAATTTCCACCCTAACTCATAATTATGAATTGACAAAAAAGGTCTGTATCTAAAATTTGTAAAAATCCTATGTAGAAATTATACTTCTGGATTTAAAAGTGGCTTTTAATTTTTTTTACCCTTTATTTTCAAAACAAAATTTTAGTAGACCAATTACTAATTCTTTGTGGACTATTTTATTTATGTGACCCTTGTGGATATGGGAAATTCTCCTATGTCATAGCCAAAATCCATATTCTTTACTAATAAGACAATCCATATCATTTGAATTTAGTTTATTTAAATTAACTGTATAAGTATTTTTTGCTTTTTTACTAGTAAAATTAGTTTGTTTTCAGATTTTATGAAATTGAATAAACAAGAATAAAATACTATATCATTACCTTTGTCACCCAATTGATGAATGCTAAGTAAATTATATTTTAAACTTTCAACAAGAAAAAAAATATTAGATGGTTGGATTAATAATCTCACCAACCGTACCATAATCAATAATTTGTCTTTGGTTTTGTCACCATAAGAGACATAACATCCATTTTTAAGAGTAAAAAAAGATGATTTTTAGTCTCCAAATGTCTTCTTTGAACATCCACTACTGAGATACCATTTTGGGTCGAAAACTATAAATCACACACGTATCACAAATTTAATTCTTAACCTTTGGTACCTAAACCATTTTGGATCCTCTAGCGTTAGTGTAAGGCATGTTGCCTTTTGAAAACCATTTTCTTGTAACATTTGTTTCATGATACTTTCTTGCATTACAAGAAGAAGAAGTGTGACTATATTTACTATAGTAAAAACAGTTAGGCGTGGTATGATTAGAGGTCCTATTTAGGAAAAAAACTCAAAAAATTTAGAATTAGTTTTCGGTTGATAGCCCAATTTGGCTTTATTGTAAGTGTCTTTTGGTTTTCCGAAGATGATGTTCAAGTTTTTCCTCCCTTTGATAAATTTACTAAGAGTGTTATTCAAGTCTTAAATATCAATTTATAAGATTTCTCATTCATCACACTTGATATATTTTTATTATAAATTTTTATAAAGGGTAAAGGGAGTGTCGTTATTTAAGAAAGTTTATTTTTCTTTAAGAAGTTATTTTTTCTTGATTAGGTTTTCATTTTTAGTTTCAAGAGTGGAAAAAGTCTTCATAGAGATGGAAAAAGTATCATTATAGGTAAATTTAGTTTCAACATTGTTTACCTCGTTTTCTTTGTGATTTTCCATTAGACACATACCAGCTTCTTGTTATTTTTTTTATACATCGCATGAGTCTTTGTACTTTTCATCCCATGCAATGTAAGCTATTTTTTATGCATCACATAAGTCTTTGTACTTTTCAGGTTTTCTTTGGTTCGGCTAATATTTTGGCTTTATGAGACCATTTTTTCCACACTAGAAGCATGTTGGAATGAAGGGTGATATTTCTTCAATTTGATTATGAAAGTTTGGAGGTTTTCTTAGTGCCTTATGAATATTTTGAATATTCAAACTAGAAGATTAAAGTGCTCATCACTTTTATTTTATAAACATTATTTTTCTGACTCATTGTCTTTATTATCTGCAAATTTTATTACAAGTCCCTTATTTTTCTTATTGCCCTATTTTGTTTAAGCAAGATGGTTCAATTTAATATCATGTTCTTGTAATTTACCAAACACAGTAGCCAAGTCCATGCTAGACAAATATTTAGATTTTGAAATGTGTCATTTTCTCATCATAAACGATTAAGTGTCCATTTTACGATATTTAACTTGCTAAGTGAGGCTTGTAGTTTTCTTCATGTACATACTTTCTTGTATTTCTTTTTTTTTTAAAAAAGCTATGATGAGTTAACATGTTAAAATACTCCAAACATACATGCATGTGATGTTTCTTGGTGTGATAACAATACAAACAGCATGCAATAACGAAAAACAATCCTTTTAATTTCTCAACATGTTGTATGATGTAAGTGATGAAAACATACAAAATTGTACATATTTTTATGCAAGAACAAGTAATGAAGAAACTTGAAGTCATGGACATGCATGTAGTTGCTTTGGATTTGTAGAGGAAAGTAGGAAAATTTTGATTTGGATGTGTGAAAAAGTAGGGACTTGTGGTTTCCTCAAGCTTTTGACATAATTTTTATAAGTCATAGAAGTGAAAATAGTGTTGTGCAATGATTTAAATAGTGAAATAAATTTTGAACTTTGTAATTAATGAACTCCAACCACCCTCCGCTAAGCGAACTTGTACCTCGCGAAACAAATATACGCGATATTGAGTTGTATTGTTGCACTGAATTTGCTAAGAAAGACTTGGCCCATGCTAAAGTCCGCTTAGCCAAGTACTTTGAATTTTGTCACTCACTAAGTTTCCAGAAGTGTGACTTAAAAAAAATTCTACTAAAAAATCTAAAACCAAATTAAAAAGTTTAAAAACGTAAAGGTGTTAGGTTGCCTCCCAATAAACTATTGTCTAACGTTACTAGCTTGACGCCCTTACTGTTATGTTATACCAAACATATTAAAACACACCTCATGATCTTTGATTCTTACTTTCACCTGCCATTTGTCAATGCACATTAGCATCCTTGCGGTTTTCATGAAGGATCTTCCCAAAATAAGTTGTATCATCGGATCTTCCTTGATATCCATCACTATGAAGTTTACGGGAAATAAGAATTTGTTAAGTTTGATCATAACATCTTTAATTATTCCCATTGGCTTCTTGGATATCGTTATGTTTGGTTATAATATGAGGTCATTAATTCTTTGAATCATATACAATGAATCAACTTAACACTTGCACTCGAATCTATTAATGCATTTCTACTTTTTTTTCATCATCTACAGGAATAGGCAATGTGGCTCTACCCAAATATTCTTCCTTCCAGGGTGGACTTTGATGAGATCCCTTTCAATCTCTATCTTTAACTGAAATTCTCGTTCCTTTAGAAGTTGTTATTTTAATATTTCCCAGGACTATGTTGGTTTCCTACATAATTGACTTCTTCATCTATTGGAGGGGAAAATCCATTAGGTTTATTGCCATTACATAGATCACGGAATGCAATATGCATGAGTTTTGGCGTCTCATTCATTTATTTCAATTTGTTGTTGAAGCTTGGATAAGTGTTTTGTCGACTCATCTACTATTTGTTGCAACAAATTATTATATGCTTATACTAGCGTTAATGATCATTGAATCTTCTATAGTTTTTGACATTAAGGAACCCTCAACATTAGCATCTAGCAATAACTTAGGTTGTTGTTTTAACCCATTCTTGAAGATATGTATTTGTGTGAGATCATCAAAGTCGTAGTTCAAGCATCTCCTCATCATGGATTTGTATCTCTCTCACGTTTCACATAGAGTTTCTATTGCGCTTTGAAAAAACACAACAATTATTGTTTTGGCTTCCCTGAATTTTTTATGAGGAAAGGATTTATCAAACAAATTTCCCTCCAATGAGTTCTTGTTGGTCATCATCTGTATTGGTTGATCAAGATACCATTCTTACCTTTTCCAATAAATGAATATGGAAAAAATCTCATGAATATTTCCTTTTCCTCAACTTTTGGAGCTTCGAGTGTACCAAACAACTCGTACAGTTTCGTTAGATGTGTATAAGGGTATTCTTGATCCAATTCAGATGCTGATCCAAACCTATTTTCACCTCGATCTTAAGGCTATGCATTTGTGGTCTAGATATATGAGCTAGTCGTCTTAGTCTGTTGTGGCAAGGCATGCCACTACCGTTGTTTTTTTTTTTTTTCTGTTGTTGCCATTGTTGTTCCTATTGGCATTTTCTTCACTACTACTATTATTGTTGTTGTTGTTATTTTACTATTATATGTCATGCTTTTTAGTTTTAAAATAGAAGACTCTTCTAAATATTTTCTTTTGGTTAATACTTTCTCTTTTCTTGTTTTGCTGTTTTTGTGTGTGCAGTTCGTTCTAATTCAGGAATAAACAAGAGTTGTTCTTCGGAAATCTTACCTCACATAAACAAATATCAACAGAACTAGCCAACACGTAGTAGGTTAGTAACTATAAACAAAAATATGCATAAATATAAATAGATAAAAACAAAATATTTAAATGATAAAATTATCACAACATCTTTAAAAACTAATGTCAATTCCGGACAACAATGTCATTTAGTTAATTCCACAATGATGAATATATTTTTGCCATCTTCACAAGGACTACTTGTGTTTCAAAAACTATCCAATAGTTTCTTTGATTTTAAGGATGGGTTGTCAAAATTTGTTTGTTTATTAAATTGAACTTTGGTGTCAATAGTTGAGAAATTTATTGGAGTTAGACTTCATCGACTTATTCTCATGTATGATCCTGAGTTTTCTAGTTCACTTAGCGGATTGGATTGTTTAACCTTGGAGTTGCTTGGCTCTTAAGTCACCTTGTGTCGCCATTTCTCGCTTTGTGCGACTCAGTTCTTCGCTTATCAAGTCTGTCTTCTTGGAAGGTGCTTGTTCTTACTTGGTGAAGTCTTTAAATATTGTTTGCGTGCTTACTTGATTCTTTTTACATGTACTTATTAGTGAAGACACATTTAAAAAATTCACACAAGTGTTATATCTAGTCTTAATGATAGATTGAGAGTTTTTTCATTAATGACTTGCAGATTAAGTTAATACATGCTTATGTATTTTACATATTTTTGTTGCTTATCATCTTTACCAAATCATAAATAAAAAAAACTTTCCACCCAAGGTCAGAGTATCAAATCTCAACCGGCTATTAGTTCACGTAAATGATATATAATCCTTCAACCACTCATAGATGAAACAACAGTAATCAGATATATACCACTTACAAGATGAGAAAATGCTATTATCATTCAATTCCTCCACGATTAAAAAAGTCATTTTTGAAATTTTTAAATAGACCAAGCTACATAATGTCAAACCATAATGATATCAGAGTGTATCATTTTCATTTCTTTTTTAAAAATAAAAATATTAAAATACTACTCAAACCATCAAATCGTGTAACACATTTATAATCAAATTGAGTTCAACTTTAGCAGCACAAGAACCAACTGGATCACCCCAATATGTATAGCAACTAGATCCCATCAATCCATTTTACACCTCTATTCATAATGTCACATGCTCATGCTTGCGCATATCAGCACTAGCAGTCAAACATTACTAGTCTTCTACTATAACTAAAACATGTTGAACCTTAGGGGTAATACAAATGTATCTACTTAGTTACCTAGGAATTAACTTTATTCCTAATAAACACCTTCCTCGATCACAAACAAAGTCAAGAAAAACATTTAAAAAAATCAACAAATTTATTAAATGATTCCAAATTCCAAAACCAATGTGCTATCTCTTTCTTTAATTTATTCACTTTCAAAAGCAAAGCAATCTCTCTCTCTCTCTCTCTCCACCACCGCCCTATTCCACCATTAACCTTCAAACCACTTTCATTTCATCACTAGTAAAACACAAACAATAACACTGAACGAGGTAACCTAGCAGTCACCTTCATCTTTTCTTTTTTCATATCTCTCTCTCTCTTTCTCTCTCACACACAAATGGACCAACCTCTTCATCATCTTCAAGAAACCAAACCCACCGCCATCACCGATGTTACCACCACTCCAAACGAAACACCTAACACCAGCACTGATAACAGCAACGACAGTAGCAACAACAACAACACTATTAAGAATCGTAAATGCAAAGGTAAAGGTGGACCTGATAACAACAAATTCAGATACCGTGGTGTTAGACAACGTAGTTGGGGTAAATGGGTTGCTGAAATTCGTGAGCCTCGTAAACGTACTCGTAAATGGCTTGGTACTTTCTCAACTGCTGAAGATGCTGCTAAAGCTTATGATCGTGCTGCTATTATTCTATACGGTTCTAGGGCTCAGCTGAATCTTCAAACCTCGGTTTCTTCTTCCAATTCTTCTTCTCTTAACTCTTCGTCTTCTTCGAACCGGAACTCTTCTTCTATTTCCACAAATACTCTCCGTCCTTTACTTCCTCGTCCTTCTGGTTTTCCTGTTTACAATAACCTTATACCTTTTGGTGTTTACAATAACTTCCATCATCATAATCATCATTATCATCATCAACAACAACCGGTTTTCGATAATAGCGTTAATCATCATCAACATCAACAACTGGTGCAAGTGCAACTTCAGCAGCAGCAGCAGCAATATAATCAACATCAGATTCAAGATTTTGAGCAACATGCAAGTGGCGGTTCGACTTCTGCTAGGTCAATTACCTCGTACCAGAATATTAATGGTGTTTATAATGACCAAGAACAACATGCAGAAGATGTTTTGAATCAGCAACAGATACAGAAGAATAATAATAATGTTGAGAATTGTGATGTGGTTGAGGGAATTATGAGCGGTTCAAATTTGGTGGGGTTATCAGCTTTTGATTCCTGTCAAAATATTAATACTAAAATGGATGGAACAGTGGTGGATCCAGATCCAGAAGGTGTTTGTGTTGGCTCTCCAAATTCTATGTGGCCTTTGACAAGTGATTTATGGGATTATAATGATCCTCTCTTCTTTGATTTTTGAGGAAATTTTTATTTATTTTTAGTTTTTGCAGGTTTATTTTTTTGAATTTTTTTGGTATTGTTTTGATTGGACTGAATTTAGTATACTCAATAAAAATGATTTTAATAAAATTATAGATTGATTCATGGTTGATACTAATATGAATATAGAGTGAGTTTATTATTATAAGTATTGTGGAAGTATTAATGTGAAGAAAAATAAACCCTAGTGATTCAGTTGCTGATGATGATGGTGCTTTCTTTTGCAAGGAATGAAAGAGGTAAGTATTCTTCCTTTTGTTTATTCTGATTCTGTGTTTTTTTATTTTATTTCTGTTATTCATCTGATTTTAGAGTTAATGTAAGTTCATCTTCCATGCATGGTTGATTAATTAGTTGTAGTCATTCTAGGGTTTTCTGATTTTTGAAATTTCAACTTTGACTGTTTAGAAATGACAGTTAAGAGATTACCACAGTTGATTTCTTGCCAAACTAAAAAAGCTGTACACCATGAATATTGTAAGTCATTTTCATACATACTAGAAGAGTTTTTTTATGTTTAAGTTTCTTAATATTTCAATCAAAAAGTTAATAAAATATAAATAAATTTTGTGTTAGTATTTAATCATGATAATTGTAACCAAAAAAAAATCAAGATAATTAAGTTGTATTCAATCAACATTTTAAAAGATTTTATGATGAAAAGTTTGGAGGTATTCAATTAAGACTTACACTTAACTTAAACAAATAGGTTACAATAAATTATTCTACTTCAAAAATAAATGTCACTCAAAATTATTTGTTCTAAAACAAATGTAGCTTTTAATTCCAATTACATTTTTAAATTATATTTTTCAATTGTATTTCTAATAAATTATTGTATTATTTGAATTGTATTTCTAATTAGTAGTCTATTTCTTTTGCATTGCATTAATGAGAGTTAAAATCAATAATCCATAAGAATAATTTTGTAATATTGCTATCTTTTCTTTTATATTTATTATATTTTTTTAATCTATATGAAAGTATCTGCTATAAAACTTATCTTGAGAAGAATGTAATGCCCTCTCTGATCTTTTTATTCATTGAATATTGCATTTGGTTCATTATACATTTTAGATATATTAAATGTTTAATAAAACTAAAAAATAAATTTCTTGATAGTAGTAATTAAAAAAACTAATATTTATATAATAAAATATTTTTTTTATTCTTTAATTTTATTTCGAAGTTTATTTTGGTCCTCATTTTAAAAGAGGTCAATATGATCTTTTAATACAGATGAGTTGGCAAAGAATAGTCATCTTTATCACCAAGGTCAATGAAATTCTTTAAAAAAGCCATTAAATATTGTCTTCAGCAAAAATCAAATCATGGTCTCCATAGTTACTTTGAAAGGTACGATACCACTAGACAATATCATAGTTGTTTATATATATATATATATATATATATATATATATATATATATATATATATATATATATATATATATATATATATATATATATATATATATATATATATATATATATATATATATATATATATATATATATATATATATATATATATATATATATATATATATATATATATATATATATATATATTTTCTAACAACTCAACTAAATGCATTTTATTAGATTCATACCTGATGCGTTTTACAACAAAATAAAAAGGAGATGAAAAACAATGTCATCTTCTCATTGCAGGCAACATCTCTATCTGAAAATGATTGGGTAGAATTGCAAATATGTGCAAATACTCTCTCTATCTCATAACATATGATTGGGTAGAATCGCAAATGATTTTCATCTCTTTCAACCCCAAAAACATCCATGAAATCCTCACCAAAAATATTATATTCCTAGAAAAAAAAGTTACAACCCTCTGTCTCAGCTATCCAACGCTTCAAACCCCACCCTATAATGATTTACAAATTGAAAGTTATGATCAAAACAATGGTAAGAGGCGTTACTAAACAGTTATTGTTTTTTCTAAAATTTTCAACATGATTTTCATCTTCTTCAACCCCAAAAACGTCCATAAAATCATCACAAAAAATATTTCATAGTTTTAACTCAATAATAAATATATCAATATCAACCACCAGTCATATTCATGTAATCACACCAATAAATTCACAATGTCATACCATACCATCAACATAATCGTCATCTCAAACCTTTAACATACAACAAATATAAAATTCAGCAACAATTCAAAATTCATTAACAACAATAGTCAATTGATATAGCCACAATAATTACAATTCATTCATCACAATCATGGTCACAAATTAACAACAATCATAATATGGCATAAGACTAACCTAAGAGGGTAAAGACCTCTCATTACTCTTTCATGATTAGACGCTCTTATAGAAATAGATCTCCTTACCTTAAAATTTTAAGCTCCAAATTTTTTAACAATGGTGGTCTTCTTCTTTTTCTTCTTAGCCTTGCCTCTTGCCCTATCTCTTCTTTTTTCAATTCTTTCACATACTTCCCCACTCTTTATTCTCTCTCCACCTTCTTTTATATATATATATATATATATATATATATATATATATATATATATATATATATATATATATATATATATATATATATATATATATATATATATATATATATATATATATATATATATATATATATATATATATATATATATATATATATATATATATATATATATATATATATATATATATATATATATATATATATATATATATATATATATATATATATATATATATATATATATATATATATATATATATATATATATATATATATATATATATATATATATATATATATATATATATATATATATATATATATATATATATATATATATATATATATATATATATATATATATATATATATATATATATATATATATATATATATATATATATATATATATATATATATATATATATATATATATATATATATATATATATATATGCTAACCAATAAAATAATAATAAAAACAATTTTATCTTTATATCATTACTTTTATTTTAAATAAATATAAACTAATTTATTATTACTACAGAATTAATTTAATTAAATCTAATAATAATACTATTAATTTCATTGTGTCCAACACCCCCTACTTCTCGTTAATTACTACCACACCTCTCACTTAAAATTCTAATATTCTAAAGATGTTACCTTATACCCAAGGCTCCCATACTACCTCAACGATTCAATACACATATAATACAATTAAATTACTCTATAGAATTAGATAATTCAAATGGGTGTTACAACTCTCCCTAACTTACCTGATACAAACAACTCCATATATACTTCTCACATCCGATTCTCCAGGTCCCAAGTCATATTTCCTCCAGCAGCTCCTCCCTAGACAACTTTCACAAGAGCAATCTTCTTTCCCCTTGGCTTCTTCAACTCTCAGTCCACAATCCTCAAGCCAATGCTTATACCATAAGGTTGTGCCTCACTTGCACATCATCCATTTGAATCACATGAGATAGATCAAAAATAAACTTTCAAAGTTGCGACACATGGAACACATCATGCAAATTTGAAAGATCGGGTGGCAAGGCCACTCTATAAGCTACAGTTTCAATTCTCTGAGAAATCTGAGACGGACCGATAAACTTAGGAGTAAGCTTATTTGATTTCACTGGACGCCCAACACCAGTCACATGATTAACTCTTAGGAACACATGATCACCTTTCCTAAATTCCAGATCTTTCATCCTCTTAGCATGGTACTTTTTTTGCCTACTTTGTGATGCTTTCATTTTATCTCAGATCAACTTCACCTTCTCAATAGTCTGCTGGATTATTTTCGATCCAAGTACAACACTCTTACCAAATTTATACCAACACAAAGGTGTCTTACACCTCCGGCCGTACAATGCTTCAAATAGTGTCATTCCAATGCTAGAATGAAAACTATTATTATAAACGTACTCGATCAATGGAAGATGATTATCCCAAGTACCTATTTGTTCGAGTACACAAGCCCTCAACAAGTCTTCCAATGACTAAATAGTTCTTTTTGTCTGACCATCAGTCTACGGATGATAAGCAGAACTCAACCTCATCTTGCTTCTTGCAAAAATCTCCAAAATCTGGATGTAAATTGTGGGTCTCTATCGGAAACTATACTCGACGGGACACCATGTAACTTCGCGATTACCCTGATATAAATCTCAGCCAAATTTTCTAACGAGAAATTGATATTAGTCGGAATAATAATCAATGGGGATTCTAGAAGAAGAGTAATAACATGGTGCGGTTCAAGAGTAGCCATTGACAACGGAGCAATGAAATTTGCGAGATTGTTCACTACTAGAAATTCAGTATTTAGCCTCGGTCATTTTCCGACACTATAAGGCAAAAAAACGCCGCTACTAGCCAATTAGGCTCGGCGTAGCGTCGGTGTCGGGGATAGGCTAAAACGATCGAAGCTAACATTTAGCTTTGGCCAAAAAGAGTCGTATCTACAGTAGCCTCGATTTAGCCGTGTCTACATTAGCCTCGGTTTTGCCATGTCTACATTAGTCTCGGTGAAGTCGTGTCAAAAAACAAAAAATAGCCTGGGCCTGACCGAGGCTAAAGTCAAACTCCATAGGCCAGCATAATATTTAGCCATGGTCCTGGTGGAGGCTAAAGGAACATTTTGCCTCGATTTATTCGAGGCTAAGTTTAAACTTTATAAGTCAACAAAATATTTAACTTTGGCCTAACCGAGGCTAAAGTCAAATTGTAAAAGTCGACAAAATTATCCCTGCTTTCCAATTGTATAATCTATACATGCTGACCATGTTTTCCAATAATGACAATTATGTCGTGTCGTGTTCTCCTTCAATCAATTTATCAATATCATAAATAATTTATCAAAACATATAACACATATGAAGTAAAAGTTATCAAAATATTACATATAGATTGAAAGGGCCAATCTGCACAAATGCAAGAGTCACAAAACTGCCTAGTTGAAAAAGTATTGTAAAAAAGACAAGAACATTAAAACTGTCTTACAGTATATGTGTTGATCTTTGTAGGTGCTTGTATATCACTCTGATCATGACATTGTACATCAACAGAAAAGGTTTCTGTCCTGAAGAATGTCAGTACCTTGTGTAGAAGCACATTTCAATCTCAAGGTTTTGATGATGTCAACAAAGACAAGCTCATTCCCTAATTGCAAGCAAAAAGTCAAAGCTTTCAAATCTGATCAAGATCAAGATTCTTACACTATATACCCGTGGGGGTACATGTACTGTGAAGCTGCTTGCACTATATACTCGTGGGGGTATATACACTGAAGATAAAACCAGAAGCATCATGTGCAAATGTTCATTCAACTTTCAAGATTTGGACTCAAGCTTCGGTATATCATTTTTCACTCCTTTAATTGATATACAAGTGTTCAAATATTTTAACATGATAACATATTGCATTTGCATATTTTTTAAGATCATTTGAATTGGTATAACACTTTTTAACTCAAGCATTTTTCTGAGTTTTAACAGTGTTAACCGATTAACCATATGGGTTAATCGGTTAACGACCTTAATTTTTGAATGCTCTGGGCCAATGTTCAAGTGTTAACCGATTAACCTATAGGGTTAACCGATTAACACTGAACGAATTTTGAAAAATTGTCGCTGTTAAAATTCAAATGCTGCTTGAATATTATACATTTTCATGTTTTGAATCATACTCAATTATACCTTTTTGAAATGGTGTTTTGCTCATATAAATTCTGAACATTTCAAAATTGAAAACAACCTCCAATAATTTTCAAAATATTCATTGAATCAAATTCACTACTTTTCAAATATTTTTAAATATTGTCAAAAAGTGTTCATATTGTTCATACAATTTCATATCCAGATTTTTCGAACACTTGTATTGATATTGAAGAGTGAATTTTGATCAAAAGGAGAAGATCAATCATTATATTGATATTATCATTGTATCACTTTCAAAATTTACAAAAATATAAAGTTATTTCTATTGTGACTTGTGATCCAGGATTGTTGGACACAAGGGTTAGTGTTTGCAAGAGGATTGTTCTTGCACACTAGTTGTCGATTAGTTGTTAGATTGTAGGCCTCACCGGTTGATGGTGTGATAGGTTGTACTTTCTAAAACTATAGTGAAAACTCTCTTTCATGTGGAAAGGGGAGTGGAGTACCTTCGGATTGTGAAGGGAACCATTATAAATCTCCGTGTTCATTTTTCTTTCTGCCTTTACTGCTTTCATCACCAAGAACTTAAAGAAGAAAAATTCAAGAACATCTAAAAACCGGAAAAAGTTTCTAAAGCCTAATTCACCCCCCCCCCCCCCCCCTCTTAGGCATACTCTAAACTTACAATTGGCATCAGAGCAGGTTAAGGTAACCTGTTCCTAAAGATTCAGTATGACTTCCGCTAGCACCAACCCGGTTTTCAAAGATGGTGGAAGTAGTAATAAACCACCACTATTTTCTGGAGAGTATTTCGATTTCTGGAAAATCAGAATGAAGGCGCGTCTTGAAGCCCAAGGAGAAGGTATATGGGAAGCAATAGAAGAAGGACCACACAATCCGGTAAATGTGGTCAATGGCGTTGGAACCGCAAAGTTGAAAAGCACGTATGATGAAAATGATAAGAAAAAGATTCTTGATGAGAAGAAAGCAATCAACATACTCCAAAGCGCTCTTAGTATGGATGAGTTCTTCCGTGTATCACAGTGTAGATTGGCAAAAAAGATTTGGGACACCTTGGTGGAAACGCATGAAGGAACTGCAGAAGTAAAAAGATCAAGGCTCAACACGTTAAGCCAAGAATATGAGATGTTCCGTATGCAGCCCGGTGAATCTATTGTTGCCTTACAAAAAAGATTCATTCATTTAACAAATCACTTGATTGCTCTCGGGAAGACCTTCAGCAATGATGATCTCAACCTGAAAGTCCTAAGATCTTTGACAAGAGAATGGCAACCAAAAGTAACCGCTATTTCAGAAAAGAAGAGTCTCTCAACGATGACATCCGTATCCTTATTTGGCAAACTTCAAGAGCACGAATTGGAACTTGGAAGACTCGAGAAGCACGAAAGTCAAGAAAAGAAGTCCAAAGGAATTGCCTTGAAGATTGGCACAAAGGATGACAAAGACGACAAGACTTCCGAAGATGAAAATTTCATGCTTCTTGTAAAGAAGCTTGGTAAGTTTTTTAATAATAATAAAAATTCCTCTTTTCCTAAAAAGAATAGACATTTTAGGAAAAAGGATGCTTCCACATCGAACCAAGAAGTCACCTGCTACGAATGTGGGAAACAAGGTCACATAAAGCCGGATTGCCCAAAACTTGCAAAGAAAGGAGGATTCAAAGGCAAGAAGGATTTCAAAAATAAAAAGGCTTATGTTGCTTGGGACGATAACGAAATAAGTTCATCATCAGAATCGGAAAGCGATGAATGTGCAAATATGGCTCTTATGGCGTCACATCATTCCGATGAAGAAATTGATGAGGTATGCTTGAAGACAACTTCTAATAAATGGTATCTTGATAGCGGTTGTTCTAAGCATATGACGGGAGATATAAACAAATTTTCAAGTCTATCATTAAAGGCCAACAGATACATTACTTACGGTGATGATAATAAAGGAAAAATTCTTGGAGTTGGAACCGTTGGTACACCTCCATGTACAATCATCGAAGACGTTATTTATGTGGAAGGCCTTAAACACAACCTACTTAGCATAAGTCAATTGTGTGACAAAGGATTCCGAATCAACTTCATAAAGGATGAATGTTTGATAGAACATGAAGTCACCCATGACATCTTGCTAAAAGGTAAAAGATTTAATAATATGTTTTTGATCTCTTTTGATGACTCTTCCTTGAAGGTAAAATGTCTTATGGCGAACAACAACGAGGCGTGGCTTTGGCATAAAAGATTTGCTCACATTCACATGGAACATTTAAACAAGTTGATAAAGCATGATCTAGTTGTTGGTCTTCCAAAGATAAAATTCATCAAGGATAAATTATGCGATGCATGTCAAAAAGGGAAACAGACCAAGACAACTTTCAAATCCAAGCAAGTGGTTTCTACATCAAGACCACTTCAATTGTTGCATATGGATCTGTTTGGTCCATCGAGAACGAAAAGCTTCGGAGATAGTATTTATGCTTTAGTTATTGTTGATGATTTCTCTCGATACACATGGACATTGTTTTTAGTGCAGAAAAATGATGCTTTCAAAGCATTCAAGAAGTATGCAAAGCAAATTCAAAACGAGAGCAAAGCAAATTCAAAACGAGAAGTCACTCACCATAGCCTCCATAAGAAGCGACCATGGTGGAGAATTCCAAAATTCAGATTTGGAAGATTTTTGCGAAGAGCATGGAATTTCTCACAATTTTTCTGCACCAAGGACTCCTCAACAGAACGGTGTCGTAGAACGGAAGAATAGGTCACTGGTGGAGCTTGCTAGAACGATGCTTAGCGCCTCGGATCTTCCTAAATATTTTTGGGCAGAGGCGGTTAGCACGGCGTGTTTCGTAAGCAACTGTGTCAATATTTGACCAATTTTCAAGAAGACTCCGTATGAGATGTTCAAGGGTAGGAAACCAAACATAGCATTTTTCCACATATTCGGATGCAAATGTTTTGTTCTCAACAACAATAAGGACAATCTCGGTAAGTTTGATGAGAAGACCGACAAAGGTATATTTCTTTGTTACTCTATTTCTAGTAGAGCTTTTAGCATTTTTAATAAAAGAACTCATACTATTGAAGAATCCATTCATGTTTCTTTTGATGAGACTAACCCCTTGAAAGAGGATAATATTATTGTGGATGATGATGATGATATAGTAGGATCTTCACAACAACAAGAAGAGACTTCAAATAATCAAGCAATACCACAAGAAGATGTCACTCAAATCATTGAAGAACATCAAGATCTTCCGAAGGAATGGAGAATGCATAGAGATCACCCGATAGATAAAGTTATTGGTGATATTAGCCAAGGCGTTGCAACTCGACTAAATCTTAAGGATGCTTGTCTCAACATGGCTTTTGTGTCTCAAATTGAACCAACCAAGATTGATGAAGCCTTAGGCGACGACCAATGGATTGTAGCGATGCAAGAAGAACTCAACCAATTCGAAAGGAATCAAGTTTGGAATCTCGTACCAAGACCAGACAACAAGCACATCATTGGAACGAGATGAGTATTTAAGAACAAACTTGACGAGAATGGGATCATAGTTCATAACAAAGCAAGATTGGTCGCACAAGGCTACAACCAGGAGGAAGGAATTGATTTTGATGAAACGTTTGCTCCGGTAGCACGGTTAGAAGCAATTAGACTATTACTTGCTTACGCTTTTTCTATGAATTTTCAGTTGTTCCAGATGGATGTCAAAAGCGCTTTCCTGAATGGATACATCAATGAAGAGGTATACGTCAAACAACCTCCGGGTTTTGAAGACTTCAAGAATCCCTCGCATGTTTACAAATTGAAAAAGGCACTCTATGGACTGAAACAAGCACCAAGAGCATGGTATGACCACCTTAGAAATTTCTTATGTGAAAAGGGATTTACAAAAGGAAAGGTTGACAAGATGTTGTTCATAAAGAAGATCAAGGGTAACACCTTATTGGTTCAAGTCTATGTCGACGACATCATCTTCGGATCAACAAACAAAGAGCTTTGCGAAGAATTTTTACTTATGATGCAAGGAGAATTCGATATGTCCATGATGGGAAAATTGAATTATTTTCTTGGACTGCAAATCAAGCAAACAAAGGATGGCATCTTCCTCAACCAATCCAAGTATTGCAAGGAATTGTTGAAGAAATTCGATATGTATAGTTGCAAGGTGATGTCCACTCCTATGGGATCTGGAACGTACGTTGATCAAGATGAATCTGGTACTCCAATTGATATTACAAAATATCGAGGTATGATCGGTTCATTATTATATTTGACGGAAAGCCGTCCTGACATTATGTTTAGCGTTTGTTTGTGTGCACGCTTTCAAGCAAGTCCAAAGGAATCATATCTCACTGTCGTGAAGAGAATCATAAAGTATCTCAAAGGAACAATGAAAGTCGGATTATGGTATCTAAAAGGTAGTACTTGTTCTTTAATTGGTTATTCTGACGCTGATTATGCAGGATGTAAGACCGATAGAAAAAGCACGAGTGGTACGTGTCACATTCTCGGGAATGCACTAGTGTCATGGGCCTGCAAGAAGCAAGTGTGTGTGGCACTCAGTACAGCCGAAGCGGAATATATCACAGCAGGAAGTTGTTGTGCACAAATTATGTGGCTCAAGCAACAACTCCTCGATTACGGTGTAGATCTTGGTTGCATTCCTCTTCGATGTGATAATACAAGTGCCATCAATATTACAAAGAACCCGGTCATGCATTCAAGGACAAAGCATATAGATATCCGACATCACTTCCTTCGAGATCACGTGCTAAATGGAGATGTAGATGTAACTTTCGTCAATACACACAATCAACTCGCCGACATCTTTACCAAACCATTGGCGAAAGAACCGTTCTTCAAAATTCGACGAGAACTTGGGATTCTCGATGAAGGTGATATATGATCTTTTCTCTGGTTTATGTTTGCATAATGTATGTTTTTCCAATATTTGTGCATTCTGTTTTTAGCAATTTTCCAAAATTCGCGTGTGTTAATCGATTAACCTATAGGGTTAACTGATTAACACTGTTAATTTTTCACTTCTGTCTTAATTTTCTAAGGTGTTAACCGATTAACCTATAGGGTTAACCGATTAACACTGATACTTTTTATTTTGAAAATTAAATTTTTAATGTGTTAACTGATTAACCTATATGGTTAACTGATTAACACTGTTAAAATTTTCAAAAATCATAAATGAAAAATTAATTAAAATTTTGGAAAATTAAGTGTGGTAAACGTGTTTTTTATGTGTTGTTTTTTTATTATTTTTCTTTCCGGATATTGTTTAAGTTTTTAAGTTGTAACCGTACACTATTTGCTGCATTTTTATGTTTGCCGCATTTTTATTTCAATCTATTTTGCTGTGCTTGATTATATGCTATCATGTATGCTGATATTGCTTTTGATTGGTTTTGAAAGCTCCTTCCTTTTTGTTAATGACAAAGGGGGAGAAGAGCTTGTTGTCTAATATCTCTCTGTGCAGAATTTTTTTGCCTCTGTTTAGATAGGGGGAGGTGCTGAACATAGGGGGAGAAAGAAGAAGCAAGCCTAGATCGAACATCGTCAAAAGATATCGCACAAGACGCACTTGTTTGTCATCATCAAAAAGGGGGAGAACGTAGAAGCACATTTCAATCTCAAGGTTTTGATGATGTTAACAAAGACAAGCTCATTCCATGATTGCAAGAAAAAAGTCAAAGCTTTCAAATCTGATCAAGATCAAGATTCTTACACTATATACCCGTGGGGGTATATGTACTGTGAAGCTGCTTGCACTATATACCCGTGGGGGTATATACACTGAAGATAAAACCAGAAGCATCATGTGCAAATGTTCATTCAACTTTCAAGATTTGGACTCAAGCTTCGGTATATCATTTTTCACTCCTTTAATTGATATACAAGTGTTCAAATATTTTAACATGATAACATATTGCATTTTCATATTTTTTAAGATCATTTGAATTGGTATAACACTTTTTAACTCAAGCATTTTTTTGAGTTTTAACAGTGTTAACCGATTAACCATATGGGTTAATCGGTTCACGACCTTAATTTTTGAATTCTCTGGGCCAACGTTCAAGTGTTAACCGATTAACACTGAACGAATTTTGAAAAATTGTTGCTGTTAAAATTCAAATGCTGCTTGAATATTATACCTTTTCATGTTTTGAATCATACTCAATTATACCTTTTTGAAATGGTGTTTTGCTCATATAAATTCTAAACATTTCAAAATTGAAAACAACCTCCAATAATTTTCAAAATATTCATTGAATTAAATTCACTACTTTTCAAATATTTTCAAATATTGTCAAAAAAGTGTTCATATTATTCATTCAATTTCATATCCAGATTTTTTGAACACTTGTATTGATATTGAAGAATGGATTTTGATCAAAAGGAGAAGATCACTAATTAGATTGATATTATCATTGTATCACTTTCAAAATTTACAAAAATATAAAGTTATTTCTATTGTGACTTGTGATCCAGGATTGTTGGACACAAGGGTTAGTGTTTGCAAGAGGATTGTTCTTGCACACTAGTTGTTGATTAGTTGTTAGATTGTAGGCCTCACCGGTTGATGGTGTGATAGGTTGTACTTTCTAAAACTATAGTGAAAACTCTCTTTCATGTGGAAAGGGGAGTGGAGTACCTTCGGATTGTAAAGGGAACCACTATAAATCTTCGTGTTCATTTTTCTTTCTGCCTTTACTGCTTTCATCACCAAGAACTTAAAGAAGAAAAATTCAAGAAAATCTAAAAACTGGAAAAAGTTTCTAAAGCCTAATTCACCCCCCCCCCCCCCCACCCTCTTAGGCATACTCTGAACTTGCAATTGGCATCAGAGCAGGTTAAGGTAACCTGTTCCTAAAGATTCAGTATGGCTTCTGCTAGCACCAACCCGGTTTTCAAAGACGGTGGAAGTAGTAATAAACCACCTCTATTTTCTGGAGAGTGTTTCGATTTCTGGAAAATCAGAATGAAGGCGCATCTTGAAGCCCAAGGAGAAGATATATAGGAAGCAATCGAAGAAGGACCACACAATCCGGTAAATGTGGTCAATGGCGTTGGAACCGCAAAGTTGAAAAGCACGTATGATGAAAATGATAAGAAAAAGATTCTTGATGAGAAGAAAGCAATCAACATACTCCAAAACGCTCTTAGTATGGACGAGTTCTTCCGTGTATCACAGTGTAGATCGGCAAAAGAGATTTGGGACACCTTGGTGGAAACGCGTGAAGGAACTGCAGAAGTAAAAAGATCAAGGCTCAACATGTTAAGCCAAGAATATGAGATGTTCCGTATGCAGCCCGGTGAATCTATTGTTGCCTTACAAAAAATATTCGTTCATCTAACAAATCACTTGATTGCTCTCGGGAAGACCTTCAGCAATGATGATCTCAACCTGAAAGTCCTAAGATCTTTGACAAGAGAATGGCAACCAAAAGTGACCGCTATTTCAGAAAAGAAGAGTCTCTCAATGATGACATCCGCATCCTTATTTGGCAAACTTCAAGAGCACGAATTGGAACTTGGAAGACTCGAGAAGCACGAAAGTCAAGAAAAGAAGTCTAAAGGAATTGTCTTGAAGATTTACACAAAGGATGACAAAGACGACGAGACTTCCGAAGATGAAAATTTCATGCTTCTTGTAAAGAAGCTTGGTAAGTTTTTTAATAATAATAAAAATTCCTCTTTTCCTAAAAAGAATAGACATTTCAGGAAAAAGGATGCTTCCACATCGAACCAAGAACTCACCTGCTATGAATGTGGGAAACAAGGTCACATAAAGCTGGATTGCCCGAAACTTGCAAAGAAAGGAGGATCCAAAGGCAAGAAGGATTTCAAAAATAAAAAGGCTTATGTTGCTTGGGACGATAACGAAATAAGTTCATCATCAGAATCGAAAAGCGATGAATGTGCAAATATGGCTCTTATGGCGTCACATCATTCCGATGAAGAAATTGATGAGGTATGCTTGAAGATAACTTCTAATCAATGGTATCTTGATAGCGGTTGTTCTAAGCATATGAAGGGAGATATAAACAAATTTTCAAGTCTATCATTAAAGGCCAAAGGATACGTTACTTACGGTGATGATAATAAAGGAAAAATTCTTGGAGTTGGAACCGTTGGTACACCTCCATGTACAATCATCGAAGATGTTCTTTATGTGAAAGGCCTTAAACACAACCTACTTAGCATAAGTCGATTGTGTGATAAAGGGTTCCGAATCAACTTCACAAAGGATAAATGTTTGATAGAACATGAAGTCACTCATGACATCTTGCTAAAAGGTAAAAGATTTAATAATATTTTTATGATCTCTTTTGATGACTCTTCCTTGAAGGTAAAATGTATTATGGCAAACAACAACGAGGCGTGGCTTTGGCATAAAAGATTTGCTCACATTCACATGGAGCATTTAAACAAGTTGATAAAGCATGATCTAGTTGTTGGTCTTCCAAAGATAAAATTCATCAAGGATAAATTATGTGATGCATGTCAAAAGGGGAAACAAACCAAGACAACTTTCAAATCTAAGCAAGTGGTTTCTACATCAAGACCACTTCAATTGTTGCACATGGATCTGTTTGGTCCATCGAGAACGAAAAGCTTCGGAGGTAGTATTTATGCTTTAGTTATTGTTGATGATTTCTCTCGATACACATGCACATTGTTTTTAGTGTAGAAAAATGATGCTTTCAAAGCATTCAAGAAGTATGCGAAGCAAATTCAAAACGAGAAGTCACTCACCATAGCCTCCATAAGAAGCGACCATGGTGGAGAATTCCAAAATTCAGATTTTGAAGATTTTTGCGAAGAGCATGGAATTTCTCACAATTTTTTCGCACCAAGCACTCCTCAACAGAACGGTGTCGTAGAACGGAAGAATAGGTCACTGGTGGAGCTTGCTAGAAAGATGCTTAGCGACTCGAATCTTCCTAAATATTTTTGGGCAGAAGCGGTTAGCACGGCGTGTTTCGTAAGCAACTGTGTCAATATTCAACCAATTCTCAAGAAGACTCCGTATGAGCTGTTCAAGGGTAGGAAACCAAACATAGCATTTTTCCACATATTCGGATGCACATGTTTTGTTCTCAACAATAATAAGGACAATCTCGGTAAGTTTGATGAGAAGTCCGACGAAGGTTTATTTCTTGGTTACTCTCTTTCTAGTAGAGCTTTTAGAATGTTTAATAAATGAACATCTTACTATTGAAGAATCTATTCATGTTTCTTTTGATGAGACTAACACCTAAAAAGAGGATAATATTATTGTGGATGATGATGATGATATAGTAGGATCTTCACAAGAACAAGAAGAGACTTCAAAGAATCAAGCAATACCACAAGAAGATGTCACTCAAATCATTGAAGAACATCAAGATCTTCCGAAGGAATGGAGAATGCATAGAGATCACCCGATAGATAAAGTTATTGGTGATATTGAAGGCGTTGCAACTCGACTAAATCTTAAGGATGCTTGTCTCAACATGGATTTTGTGTCTCAAATTGAACCAGCCAAGATTGATGAAGCCTTAGGCGACGACCAATGGATTGTAGCGATGCAAGAAGAACTCAACCAATTCGAAAGGAATCAAGTTTGGAATCTCGTACCAAGACCAGACAACAAGCACATCATAGGAACAAGATGAGTGTTTAAGAACAAAATTGACGAGAATGGGATCATAGTTCGTAACAAAGCAAGATTGGTCGCACAAGGCTACAACCAGGAGGAAGGAATTGATTTTGATGAAACGTTCGCTTCGGTAGCACGGTTAGAAGCAATTAGATTATTACTTGCTTACGCTTGTTCTATGAACTTTCAGTTGTTCCAGATGGATGTCAAAAGCGCTTTCCTGAATGGATACATCAATGAAGAAGTATACGTCAAACAACCTCCGGGTTTTGAAGACTTCAAGAATCGCTCGCATGTTTACAAACTGAAAAAGGCACTCTATGGACTGAAACAAGCACCAAGAGCATGTTATGACTGCCTTAACAATTTCTTATGTGAAAAGGGATTTACAAAAGGAAAGGTTGACAACAAGACGTTGTTGATAAAGAAGATCAAGGGTAACACCTTATTGGTTCAAGTCTATGTCGACGACATCATCTTCGGATCAACAAACAAAGAGCTTTGCGAAGAATTTTCACTTATGATGCAAGGAGAATTCAAGATGTCCATGATGGGAAAATTGAATTATTTTCTTGGGCTACAAATCAAGCAAACAAAGGCTGGCATCTTCCTCAACCAATCCAAGTATTGCAAGGAATTGTTGAAGAAATTCGATATGGATAGTTGCAAGGTGATGTCCACTCCTATGGGATCCGGAATGCACGTTGCTCAAGATGAATCTGGTACTCCAATTGATATTACAAAATATCGAGGTATGGTCGGTTTATTATTATATTTGACGGTAAGCCATCCTGACATTATGTTTAGTGTTTGTTTGTGTGCACGCTTTCAAGCAAGTCTGAAGGAATCACATCTCACTGCCGTGAAGAGAATCATAAAGTATCTCAAAGGAACAACGAAAGTCGGATTATGGTATCCAAAAGGTAATACTTGTTCTTTAATTGGTTATTCTAACGCTGGTTATGCAAGATGTAAGACTGATAGAAAAAGCACGAGTGGTACGTGTCACATTCTCGGGAATGCACTAGTGTCATGGGCCTGCAAGAAGCAACCGTGTGTGGCACTCAGTACAGTCGAAGCGGAATATATTGCAGCAGGAAGTTGTTGTGCACAAATTCTGTGGCTCAAGCAACAACTCCTCGATTACAGTGTAGATCTCGGTTGCATTCCTCTATGATGTGATAATACAAGTGCCATCAATATTACAAAGAACCCGGTCATGCATTCAAGGACAAAGCATATAGATATCCGGCATCACTTCCTTAGAGATCACGTACTAAATGAAGATTTAGATGTTACTTCATCGATACACACAATCAACTCGCCGACATCTTTACCAAACCATTGGCGAAGGAACCGTTCTTCAAAATTCGACGAGAACTTGGGATTCTCGATGAAGGTGATATCTGATCTTTTCTCTGGTTTATGTTTGCATAATGTATGTTTTTCCAATATTTGTGCATTCTGTTTTTAGCAATTTTCCAAACTTCGCGTGTGTTAATCGATTAACCTATAGGGTTAACCGATTAACACTGTTAATTTTTCACTTCTGTCTTAATTTTCTAAGGTGTTAACCGATTAACCTATAGGATTAACCGATTAACACTGATACTTTTTATTTTGAAAATTAAATTTTTAATGTGTTAACTGATTAACCTATATGGTTAACTGATTAACACTGTTAAAATTTTCAAAAATCATAAACGAAAAATTAATTAAGATTTTGGAAAATTAAGTGTGGTAAACGTGTTTTTTATGTGTTGTTTTTTTATTATTTTTCTTTCCGGATATTGTTTAAGTTTTTAAGTTGTAACCATACACTATTTGCTTCATTTTTATGTTTGCCGCATTTTTATTTCAATCTATTTTGTTGTGCTTGATTATATGCTATCATGTATGCCGATATTGCTTTTGTTTGGTTTAGAAAGCTCCTTCCTTTTTGTTAATGACAAAGGGGGAGAAGAGCTTGCTGTCTAATATCTCTATGTGCAGAATTTTTTTCCCTCTGTTTAGATAGGGGGAGGTGCTGGACATAGGGGGAGAAACAAGAAGCAAGCCTAGATCGAACATCGTCAAAAGATATCACACAAGACGCACTTGTTTGTCATCATCAAAAAGGGGGAGAATGTAGAAGCACATTTCAATCTCAAGGTTTTGATGATGTCAACAAAGACAAGCTCATTCCATGATTGCAAGCAAAAAGTCAAAGCTTTCAAATCTAATCAAGATCAAGATTCTTACACTATATACCTGTGGGGGTATATGTACTGTGAAGCTGCTTGCACTATATACCCGTGGGGGTATATACACTGAAGATAAAACCAGAAGCATCATGTGCAAATGTTCATTCAACTTTCAAGATTTGGACTCAAGCTTCGGTATATCATTTTCACTACTTTAATTGATATACAAGTGTTCAAATATTTTAACATGATAACATATTGCATTTGCATATTTTTTAAGATCATTTGAATTGGTATAACACTTTTTAACTCAAGCATTTTTCTGAGTTTTAACAGTGTTAACCCATTAACCATATGGGTTAATCGGTTAACGACCTTAATTTTTGAATTCTCTGGGCCAACGTTCAAGTGTTAACCGATTAACCTATAGGGTTAACCGATTAACACTGAACGAATTTTGAAAAATTGTTGCTGTTAAAATTCAAATGCTGCTTGAATATTATACCTTTTCATGTTTTGAATCATACTCAATTATACCTTTTTGAAATGGTGTTTTGCTCATATAAATTCTGAACATTTCAAAATTGAAAACAACCTCCAATAATTTTCAAAATATTCATTGAATCAAATTCACTACTTTTCAAATATTTTCAAATATTTTCAAAAAGTGTTCATATTGTTCATACAATTTCATATCCAGATTTTTTGAACACTTGTATTGATATTGAAGAGTGGATTTTGATCAAAAGGAGAAGATCACTCATTAGATTGATATTATCATTGTATCACTTTCAAAATTTACAAAAATATAAAGTTATTTCTATTGTGACTTGTGATCCAGGATTGTTGGACACAAGGGTTAGTGTTTGCAAGAGGATTGTTCTTGCACACTAGTTGTTGATTAGTTGTTAGATTGTAGGCCTCACCGGTTGATGGTGTGATAGGTTGTACTTTCTAAAACTATAGTGAAAACTCTCTTTCATGTGGAAAGGGGAGTGGAGTACCTTCGGATTGTGAAGGGAACCACTATAAATCTCCGTGTTCATTTTTCTTTCTGCCTTTACTGCTTTCATCACCAAGAACTTAAAGAAGAAAAATTCAAGAACATCTAAAAACCAGAAAAAGTTTCTAAAGCCTAATTCACCCCCCCCCCCCCCCCCCCCTCTTAGGCATACTCTGAACTTACACCATGACACTTGGAATGGAATTTCCCTTGCGAAAAACAAGGGTACTTTGTTTATTTTCTGGTGTACTGTCTTGTGCATCTGAACTAGAACCTTTCCACGAGAGAGAAATTGAGAAGAGGAAGCTTTCATTGACCTTCACATAATGAAAAAAATAATGACGTTAGTACATCAAGTAATATGTTGTACTAAATAATACATATGGACAATTCTCCAAAGTATGGAAATGACAAATAAACATAATCTTAAATCACAAAAATCAGAAAGACGGGAAATTTATATATAAAACAATAACATGTAACAATTCCCCATATGCCAAAATTCATAATTTCTAAGGACATAGTTAGTTTTATACCAAATAAACTTGAAACATATCAAAAGGCATTCTGAAATTGAGAATACAGTGTAAAAACCATACCTGGAACTCTCGGACTTTAAAAGTTGGACTGAGAATAGCACACTGCAATGCAGCACCCCTGAAAAACTCTGTCAATATTTTGTTTATTGTTGGTACACGAGAACCAGAACCAACTACCTCAACCATGTGGATATTCTCAATTGTAAGACCAGCTTCTGCTAGTGCCTTCTGCAAAGGCCCCTTCACACATTCCAATATTGGAAGAGATAGCTGCTCAAAGTCGTCATGCTTGATATGACCCCTCACATCCTTCTCATCCATCAAGCATTCAATGTTCAGAGGTGCCTCAGGATTTGCACTGAGAACTTTCTTCAGCTTCTCACATGCAGTCCTCAACCTCAGAGAAGCCCTGGCATTCTGGTAAACATCAATCTTGTACTCCTCCTTAAATTTTGCAGCAAAATGATGGAACAAAGCCTCGTCAAAGGGATAATACTACCAACAGATACAACACTACAAATAATGTGAATACTAATATGGTTCCTGTACATATTTAAATGTTTTATGTACCTGAGCAGCATCAGCATATCCAATAATTTTTGCAATGACCTGAAGACCAAGCTTTAATGTCTTCTCTCCACTCACCAAAACTAACGCAGCAGCACCATCACTGTCATTGAGAATAGTTTCACTTTCATAAGAAACCAGGGCTCATACCATAATAAAACTTACTAGAACATATATATCAGATAATAGCATTTAAGCATATAAACTAATGAAAACTCGAGATTCAGCACAATGAATACAATAAATTTGATAAGTCGTGAATATGACTGACTTCATGCTTCAAACAGTAATCCCACAAAACCACTCGTGGCTTAAGGATATAGCAACAGCTTAACATCAAACTGATAGCATCAACTTCTAGATGGTATTCTCTGATTTCTGTGTTTCTTAGAAGTGATATCAGCAACTTAACATCAAACTGTGTGATTGATCATTCAATCAAACTAATAAATTACTCCAAATTGATACTGAAACAGTTTATGATCTCCCTCTTTCCCAACTAAATCACTTACTCTCAATAAGTCCACATTAAACTACTCCAGTAAATCATGTTAAAGACCATGTAATTTATTACATTCTTTTTTTGACAAGAGCATCCAAATACAAACAGTTAAGCATAATACGACACATAGGAAAAAAATTAAGGTTGTTAAGCAAATTTGACAATATATCAACCTTATGCTAGAAGCATTGCCAACAGTAACAGAGCCTCCAGTCTCCTTGAAGCTTGGTCGGAGTTTGCGTAACTTGGCAGCATCAAACTGGGATGGCAAAAGAAAAAAAAAATATAACAATATTTGTGTTTCTCACTGAATATAAACTGTATATAAATGCATATAAATACTGAATATAAATATTTGTGTTTCTCACTAAATATTTGTGATTACAAACTGTATATAAATGCATAAATTCTAAGAATCAGTTTGTTAGAGCAGTAAATCCTTATATTGTTTTAATGATAGTTTACTAACTTGTCAAACAATTATAATCAAGAAACTAACTTGTCATGACAGTAGGAACCTGGCCATCACAATGCCAAACAATTACTAACTTGTCATGACAGTAGGAACTTGGCCATCACAATGCCAATCAATCAAGCACTAAATCCTTATATTGTTTTAATGATAGTTTACTAACTTGTCAAACAATTACAAACCAAACATTAGCATGAGCAAATGAATCCTCTCAACAATTAGGGATTTGTTGGGACAGTTAGGGAGTTAGTTGGTAAGATTCAAAACTTTGTTATGAGTTTAAAATTATGAAGTGAGAATGGCGAATGAGGTGAGTCAAGTCATGACAGAAACGTTTAGTCTTTTCTTCAGAGTTAGTGTGCTAATTTTTCTACTGTGTATTTTGAAATTAGTTTGAACTATCATGGAATATGGTTCAGATGTATGTTTGAACTGCACATGCTAGCACTAACATGACAAGCATCCATAATATAGCAACCCCATGAATACATAAACACATGCTCAATATTAATTCAAACCATGCATCCAAAACCTAAGCATCGTCATTCAAAGATCATGCAAACATAGATAACTCAAAACAGTTTCCTAACAGTCAAACATTTCATAAACTTTAACCTCCTAACATTTTGCAACATTAACATCATTGACTAATCTTTTAGCATTAAAATTCCAAGCAGTTAAGCATAATAATTGCTAGATGATCATAATCGGCATTTTGTTTCTAATTAATAACTTAACTGCACAATCAAAACTTTTAACATAATTCTAGACCATAACTAATTCTAACTGCAGTTAAGAACACATCACAAACAAACCATTCAAATCCAAACTGACATATGACCTCATTTACTTCCATAACTTAACCTTAACAAAACTTACTAATTCTAGCTCATAACTTCACTAACATCCAATTAACCATCATAACAGAAATTAATATTTTAGCAAAACTATTCCTAACATCTTCACAGTAGCAACCTTCACTCCCATGCACATGAACACAACACAAACAATCCAAACAGTTCAAAAAAAACCAATTCATTAATCTAACTTTTTCTCATAAATTAACTTCTAAAATTTTGCACTAGTTGCCTAACTCCATTTCATCCAATTAACATGTCAATCATTTGAATCCATCAAATAACTAAACTGAAACTAACATATTTTTATAATAGGATTTAACATGTAACAACTTTCATAGAGACAATAGAGCTTAACATACACTCCATCTCGATATAAGTGAAGTCTTACATTAGTTGTTGTACTTATCTTACAACACTTGCAATTTATGCATAAATACCTTATCCCTCCCTCAGATTTACAAATGGGTTGATTCAAAGCCTTCTTCACAAACTTTTTAACCCCACGAACAAACTCATGTTTCAATCTGTGTCTATCGGAATATGCTCTATTATACATTCAAGTATGATCCATTTTCTATATAGCAAACAATTAACATGTGAGTCACTAAACATTAAAATATATCTTGTCTAAATTTAGAGGAACCAATATGTTTAGTGTTGATCCTACATTGTGTCCTAAACATCATGCATCAAGGTTTCAACCGCCAAATATGAAACCAAACAAAGTTCTGATAGGAATCTTGGTTGACCAACCTCCCAACAAACTTGGACAGTAAGCAAAGTAAAGAGCCAAGCATTCTTCACTATGTCATCAATGTTTGAAACTCAGTCTTATCATGAATTCAACTAAACACACATGAATCACCCTTTCAACAGACCACACCAGCAAAGAACATACAAAGAAATCTACTAAGTCCCTACCTAGACTTCCTAAAACCTGTCATCATGGATTAGCAAACCATGATGCACAATGTGCCCTCCAAGTATGGAACACTTGATGACAATATTCAATACACAAAAATCCATGACGATGAGAGTTGGTCATTACAATGCCAATTACTAAACACATATGGTTTCAATCAACATTCATTGATGAATTACAACTATCATAGCTTTAACAGCAAGTTGTAAAAACAAGATGAAAGCACTAGTCAAGCAAAAATGTTTTGAAAGTTAACAAACTCATGAGTAAAATCTGAGCAACACCACTAATAATTCGTTATCATCACGTTAAACAAACGTCTAAGACGTGACATTATTAAGAGATTACTCTATATTTATTCAACTTCTTTATTTGTACTCGCATTTAAGATTCCTTTATTTACTTTGGTGTTTATTTTCACTGATTAAGTCATACTATTAATGATAATTGGTTGAGTGAGAAAAGAACCAACAGCACCACCACTCCAATAAAAACATAAATTACTTCATTTCTGCTTTTACAACTAGAACTTCTGCCCACACTTTCTGCTTTTACAACCAAAACTTCATTTCTCCACCACTTTAAATGTGGCTTAAGCTATAAGTTATGCAGCAAGGGATTCTAGTGACTATTTTTTTTTATTACTATTACTAATACTAAAAACTAGTCTAATTCTCTAGGGTGGTGAAATAACCAGCAATACAAATTTCATGTCCTCCAGCACGAGACTTTTTTGATTACAGAGAGGAATCATTATAAATCTTTTCCTTTTCACTCAGGAAATATCATCAAAACCATCATCACTCCAAACTTTAGGTCGCACTCTGAGGACCATGCCTCTGGCACATATTTGATGATTTGATGAAAGCACTACTAAATTTAACGCCGACACCACTAATAATTTGATGAAAGCACTAATAAGTTGTATATTTTCACTGAAATTCCCTTTAGTTTTCCCCAAGTAATGTTTTGTTCCAGACTAGGACGAGTTCCCCAATCCAAATTCCCCGAGATATTGACTCTTATGAAAGCACTTCAGTAAAAGGACTATATCCAGTTGGTGAATGAGCAGCTTATGCTGGTGGTATCGTTAGTGCCGCGGTGGACGGAATGAATGCTGGTTTCGCTGTGGCAAAAAAATTCAACTTATTTTATGGAGATGTTAAGTCTGTTTTGGGCAAGGCTCATAATGCTGGTCTCCTGAAGTACTAGTCGAAATCAGTTTTCTTGAGATGTCTATAAGCTCAAAACAGTAAATAGCAGAAAAGAGGTTTTGTATCCTAGTTACACCCTAGAACGTTTGAGGTAATGCTATGATTCTACACTTTTTGTCAGCTTCAGCTTTTCATGGAAGTGGCACTGATGCCAACTGGTATCTTTGTTGATATTGTGCAGCTAACGATGTTGTCCACCAGAAATTCTTTGGACCATCAAACATTTAAAGCCGAAAAACCGCCTCTATTTCAGAAATAAATCGTACCCATGACATCCAAAGCATAATTTCCTATTAATTTTTTGTGTTTACATCATGGTAATTATAGAATAGAACGTGGAGCAGGTACACTATATACACTTGTTCTTTCATTTTTTTGGTTTTGTTTGAGTGCAAACTACACTAACCTTGCTTCAGCTAATACTAAATGCATAAAAACAAGGTGTAATCACAATGCTCCTATAATTCAATACCCTTTTAGACTTCAAAATATTCAACCTCAAAATTATACTTCTAATAAGGGATTAACTTTTCTATATTAATCAAACAAACAACTGCATAAAAATTAGAGTGTGAATCATTAAACCTAACAGCAACACAGACAAAAGCAGGGGATGAATCAAAAAGTTCAATTCAGTTGAGAGCGAGGATTGTGTTAAATCTCAGTTAGGGTTGGAATTAGAAATTCATGAGTTGAATGCAAAACATCATAATCACATAGCTTTTCCCTAAGTGGCTAATTCCATTTTCTTACATGAAAAACATAACAAAATTTAACCTTAAAATGGCAAATAACACAAACAAATTGTTCTACCTTATCAGACTCTTGGAAGCACTTGCAGCTCTATCTTCTAAACTTCCTTCAACAGGTAAAGGCCAAGACTGAAACTCACTACATTGAAAAAAAAGCAGAAGAAGAATCAGAGATAGTTTGAGGTTGAAAAAAGCAGAAGAAGAATCAGAGACCAATAAACCCACTCAGAAGAATCGATGATCTTGGAGATGAAAACGAAGAGATGATCTCTCAAGGACCATACAAAATCGATTTTGTTTGATTTTAGGGGTTTTTTCTTCTGAAAATGTATTTGAATTAATTTTAGGGTTCTTTCATTCTGAAAGGGATTAAGAGGGAAACATGAAAAACAAGGTAGGAAATAGTTAGCCTCGGCTCATCCGTGTCTATCAGATAAAATAAATATATTCGAAAAAAAATGTTAGCCTCGGCTCATCCGTGTCTAATATTTAAAAAAAAATAGAAAAACTTTAAAATGGGGGTTTTTTGCGTTTAAATAGCCTTGGTATTGTAAAGGCTAGTTAGTCTCGGTGTGGGTGGCCGAGGCTAAGTTCACAGTTTAAAATAGTTAGCCTCGGCTTGTCCGTGTCTAATATTTAAAAAAAATAATTCAAAAATTAAAAAATATCTAGCCTCGGTCTAGCCGTGTCTAATGAATTAAATAAAAATAATTGTAAAAGAAAAACTTTAAAATGACTTTTTTTGCGTTTGAATAGCCTCGGTATTGTCAAGGCTAGTTAGCCTCGGTGTCGGTGGTCGAGGCTAAATTCGCAGCTAAAATGAAATTTTTTAGTAGTGGTTGAACAACTCTTCTCAACATTTTTCTTCACTCTTAACTCTTTTTCAAGATGCTTGAACATTTTTAATGAGCATATACCACATCAACGCCACATGTATGCCAAATGGAATTTGAATTTGACTTTGACTAACAAATCTAATAGAAAGGACTAACACGGTGATGTTTGAAAAGATAAAGGATCAAGTCTGAGCTTTTAACAAATTAAGGAATCAAATGGACTGCGAGGTAAAAATAAAGGAACAAAAAGGATATTTTGCCTATCTATATTTTTAGAAGAAGGATTATGTCCTCCATTCCAATTTTAGATTTTAGATTTGTTAATTTATTAAGATAGTTTAAATTTATTTTTCCACAAATTCTATGTTATTCTATCATGATTTTTTTCAACTTAAATATAACATCAATTCTTAGAGAAATTAGGATAATGTAGACTTTTGTATACAAATTCTATGATATTCACAAACATTCTATGATTGTATAATAAAATGATTTTCAATGAGCTATTTAATTTTTTACAAAACCATTTTAATTTTGATGGACTATAATGAATTTAATGGGCTATTTGAATTTTTCTTAGTGAAATTTGGAGATTTCTTAATGCACTATATGTGGTAGAAAAATATCCTATAAAAATTTAAAATTGTTCATCTAATTCTAGAGAAGCATCTTTGCACGCACCCTTGATTTCAGTCAAAACGTGAAAACCGAGTCACACATAATATATTTTGCAAAATTTATTCAATAGATGCATCTCCCACTACGCCAGAATTGATTTTTAGCAGCGCACAAAAGACAGCGCTTTTAAAAAAAGCGCAACTAAATAGTCAGTAAAAAAAAAAGAAAAAAATTACCTACCAAAGACAGCGCTTTTTTAAAAAGCGCTGCTAAAAGGGGACCCTTAGAAAGCGCTTTTTAAAAGCGCTTCTAAAAGGGGACCCATAGAAAGCGCTTTTTAAAAGCGCTGCTAAAAGGGGACCCTACGAGAGCGCTTTTTTTATAAAGTGCTGCTATATGTCATTGCTAATGCACCCTATGAAAGCGCTTTTAAAAGCGCTGCTAAAGGCCTTTAAAAAGCGCTGCTAAAGGTATTAGTATAATAATTTTTATATACCCTCCAGAATTGTAAACGAAACAGAACACGCGTTTTTTCGTTTTCTTCTTCGTTTCTTCATTTCTCCATTGCCCTATCTTCCATTTTCGCCCTCCGTTGAAGCTTTCGTCGCCGTCCGTTTGCGCCGCCGTCTTCCATTTGTTTTCGCCGCCGTTCGCCGTTCCCTTTCGCCGCCGTTCACCGTTCGTTCTCCTCCACCGTTACGGTAAATCCGCGACTGTTACGGCATTTTTATGGATTATTGTCTTAGTATTGCATTTTTCTGGATTAGATGATGTTAGTGCTACTTCTTTCTGAGTTATTGACTTGTTTTTGTTGATATCATTGATGAGCATTACTCTTTTGATATTGGCTTGAGTTTTGTATGGAAGGTGTTTGTTGAAATGCCACAATGAATTTTGAGCTTTATAAATTAGTTTAGAATAATTTAGTCCATTACCAAAATTTTTGAGAGTATGCTTTAATAATTTAGAATAGTTTAAAATCATATTAATGCAATAGTTTAGAATAGTTTAGAATAATTTAGTCCATTTCCACCATTTTTGAGAGTATGATTTAATAGTTTAGAATAGTTTAAAATCATATTAATGAAATAGTTTAGAATAATTTAGTCAATTTCCACCATTTATGAGAGTATGCTTTAATTTAGTCCATGTCATTTTAAGCATTATAAAATAGTTTAGAATAGTTTAAAATCATATTAATGAAAGTATGCTTTAATAGTAGAATAGTTTATTATAGTATATCTACTTTTTTTTTAATATGATTTGTTTTGTTGGATTATCTAGTTTTTTTGTTTTGGTTAATTATTAATATGATTTTAATAAAATGTATATATTGTCTGTTATAGGGGTTACCTGAGAAGAGCAAGGTTGTGATTGTTTCCAAGCATCCTACTGTACAACTTTCTTAGAAGTTAGTGATTTCTTTACAGGTATTCTCTGTTTTTGCCTAACTTTCATAGTATGGATAAAAATTGGATGTTTGTTAATCGATTGTCAAAAGAGCACGAGAATGGGGTATCGAACTTCGTTAAGTTTGCTGTTGAACACACCAAAGACCCCAGTAGGATCACATGTCCTTGCTTAGGTTGCTGTTATGGGCGTCGAATTGACGCAGTTCAGTTGGAATCTCATTTAATGAGACATGGAATTGATCGAAGTTACACATGTTGGACATTACACGGTGAGATAAGTAACGAGAATGTTGAACCCCAGAACAATACGACCTCTACTTCAAAGGACAATGGTAGGGATACATACGATTGTGATCGAGTCGAAGATATTGCAGAAGCACTTGAAGAAGATCTTAAAGATTGTCCAAAGATGTTTGAGAGGTTGGTAAGCGATGCAGAGAAGCCGTTGTATAAAGGTTGCACTACTTTCACAAGATTGTCTGCGGTATTAAAGTTGTACAACTTAAAGGTGGGTAATGGATGGTCGGATAAAAGTTTCACAGAATTGTTAGCCCTACTTCAAGAGATGCTTCCGGAGGATAATGTTCTTCCCAATCGAACCTATGAAGCTAAAAAAATGTTATGCTCTATTGGTATGAGCTATGATAAGATACATGCTTGTCCAAATGATTGCATTTTGTTTCGAAATGAGTATGCATCATTAAACGAGTGTCCTAAATGCGGTGTATCTCGGTATAAGAAGAAGTTGTCACCAGCAAAAGTCTTATGGTATTTTCCTATAATTCCGAGATTCAGACGCATGTTTCGTAGTGAAACAGATGCGAACACCTTACTTGGCATGCAGATGATAGAATTATAGATGGGAAGTATCGACATCCGGCAGATTCACCACAGTGGATGAAAATTGATAATGATTATCCTGATTTTGGAGAAGAAGCTAGAAACCTTCGCTTGGCATTATCGACTGATGGAATGAATCCGCACGGTCTGCAAAGTATCTCCCATTCCACCTGGCCTGTAATTCTTATGATTTATAACCTACCTCCATGGCTATGTATGAAGCGTAAGTACATGATGTTATCTATGTTAATTTCTGGCCCTAAACAACCAGGAAACGACATAGACGTATACCTGACACCTTTAATCGAAGACTTAAAAAGTTTGTGGGAGAACGGTGTGGAGGTTTATGATGGATATAGGAAAGAAAGTTTTAATTTGAGGGCCATGTTGTTTGGCACAATTAATGATTTCCCAGCATACGGAAATCTATCGGGGTATAGCATTAAAGGTCAATGTGCGTGTCATATCTGTGAAGAAAACACAGATTGGACGCGGTTGGAATTTGGTCAGAAGAATGTCTTTCTTGGTCATCGTAGATTCTTAAGTTCTAATCATCAGTACCGTGGGTGGAGACAAGAATTCAATGGAAATTCAGAACAACGTAGAGCACCACCTACATTGACCGGCGATCAAATTTTTGCAAAGGTGAAAGATGTGAGTACTCAGTTTGGCAAGCCTTTTGCTCATACGCTTACCACGCGTGGGTGGAAGAAGAGGTCAATTTTGTTTGAGTTGTCGTATTGGAAGTCGTTGTATGTACGACATTTTCTTGATGTTATGCATATTGAAAAAAATGTATTTGAAAGTGTTATTGGTACATTACTCAATATACAAGGAAAGTCTAAGGATGGCCTTAAAGCAAGAAAAGACTTGGTAGCAATGGGAATAAGAAATGAATTAGGACCCCCAGAAGAAAGGAAATCGCACTTATCTACCACCTGCTGCATATACTTTGTCTAGAAAGTAGAAAAAGATAATGTGTAAGTTTCTTAGTGAAGTTAAAGTTCCAGAAGAATACTCTTCAGATATTAGAAGACTTGTTTCTATGAAAGACCTAAAGTTAAAGAGTTTAAAGACACATGATTGCCATGTTCTTATGGAACACTTTCTACCAATAGGTATACGTTCTATTTTGCCAGAAAAAGTGAGAGGCGCAATAACAAAATTGTGTTTCTTTTTCAGATCTATTTGTAGTAAGGTGATCGATCCTGCGATCTTACCAACATTGCAAAAAGATATAATTATTACTTTGTGTGAGCTTGAAATGTATTTTCCTCCGTCATTCTTTGACATAATGGTACATCTAGTTGTGCATCTCGTGAAAGAGACACAACTGTGTGGACCTGCATATATGAGATGGATGTATCCAGTTGAACGTTATATGAAAATATTGAAAGGGTATGTGAAAAACCGAAGTCGACCAGAGGGATGTATTGTTGAACGATACATTGTTGAAGAAGCTATTGAGTTTTGTACTGAATATTTGTCCAACGTTCAATCCATTGGCCTCCCAAAATCTGATGTTGTTGAAAAAGTAGTAGGTAAACAGTTAATTAGAAATAAAGTTGTGACAGTTTCAAGGGATGAACGGGAGCAAGTGCATTTATATGTTCTGCACAATGACATTGAGGTTGAGCAGTACGTTAAATTGCACAAGGACGTTCTCCGAGGTTTAAATCTGAATAGAAATGAAAATTGGATAGTACGTGAGCACAATCGAAGTTTTATAACATGGTTCAAAGAGCATATTTATTCAAAGTTTTATTCTGATCCCGCTTCAATAACAGAAAGGTTGAGATGTTTAGCATATGGTCCAACTTTGCATGTGTTTTCTTATAGCGCATACGCAATTAATGGATACACATTTTATACCAAGGAGCAAGATGATAAAAGTACAATGCAAAATAGTGGTGTCACTGTGCTTGCCGAATCAATGCACATTTCCTCGTATTTTGGGGTAATCGAGCGCATTTGGGTGTTTGATTATGAGAAGTTTCAGATTCCTATCTTTGGATGCAAGTGGGTTGAAAGTAATAGTGGCATACGTATGGATAAGTCAGGTTTTTTGCAAGTGGATCTTAATAAGGTGGGGTACAAAGATGAGCCTTTTATTCTAGCCACGCAAGCTAAACAAGTGTTCTATGTCACTGATCCGAAAAGTACGAAATGGTCTATAGTTCTTTTTTCCAACAAAGTAATCAACGATAACATTGGAGAAAAGGGGGAGGTTGATGTTGAGAATGAATCTGATGTTAGGGATGATCCAGATGAGAATATTATAGCAGACGAATCATATATTAGAAATGATCATAGCGAGGGAATTTGGATCAATCCATCCGTCCGTGTTGTTAAGAGACAAGTAAAGCACCTTCGAACTAAAAAAAGAAAAAGATGTTAAAGGTACTTGTAAAATTACATATTGTCTCATTCAATAAAATAACATATTATTTCTTATTTATACGTTTCTTATGTGTGTGTATATATATATATATATATATATATATATATATATATATATATATATATATATATATATATATATATATATATATATATATATATATATATATATATATATATATATATATATATATATATATATATATATATATATATATATATATATATATATATATATATATATATATATATATATATATATATATATATATATATATATATATATATATATATATATATATATATATATATATATATATATATATATATATATATATATATATATATATATTTCTTATTTACATATTTGAATGTCATTCATTTGATACTTTAGTTTTCCTGAATTACAGGTATATTATGGCCAGCAATGAAGATTGGAAGAAATTAAAGTAGAATTGTATAATTTGTGATGTTGAATTTCGAGTTGAGAATTGTATATAATTTGTGATGTTGAATTGTGAAGCTTTTGAATTATATATATTAAAGTGGAATTGTATATAATTTGTGATGTTGAATTGTGAAGCTTTTGAATTATATATATTAAAGTGGAATTGTATATAATTTGTGATGTTGAATTGTGCATATAATGCCAAAGTGTTGAATTGTGCACATAATGCCAAAGTGTTGAATTGTGTATATAAAGCCAAAGTGCTGAAATAAAGGGCTAAATTATATAAGCAGGTATTGTAATATAAGCAGGTTTATTGAAAAATATATAAAAAATGTCATTAATCAGGAAATTTTTTTTTTCAAAACGTGCACATTAGACAGCGCTTTTATGTATAAGCGCTGCTAAAAGGGACATAGAAACTGCTAAAAAAGCGTTGCTATAGGTGGGGAAAGAGGGGTCTAAGACAGCGCTTCCATAAAGCGCTGCTATAGGGGGGGTCTAAGACAGCGCTTTAATAAAGCGCTGCTAAAGGGGGGGATGGGGGGGGGAGATTACGCAGCGCTTTAAAAAGCGCTGCTAAAGGGGTAAAAAAGCGCTGCTAAAGGTGATGTCTTTAGCAGCGTTTTTTCCACAAAAAAAGCGCTGCCTTTACCTTTAGCAGCGCCACTTTAGGCAGCGCTTTAAAGCGCTGCTAAAGGTCAAAAAAAAGCGCTGCTAAAGGTCTGTTTTGGCATAGTGTCCGAAACAATTCAATTTACAACTCATACATCCCTATCTGAAATGCCCCTTTTACCGTATATTATTTTGGAGATACATCTTTGTATCAACATTAGATAAAATTTGGAGATGCACCTCTGTATCCAAACCAAAAAAAATACATTTTAAGTTTATTTTAATGATGCTCAGATCAAATTGTCGATATAGTAAATGTATAATATGATATATTAGACCATACAACGAATATGCAAAAAATGACATAGACAGAATAATAAATCCAAATTACACAATAAATTCGAAATAAGTCAAAATAAAATATAACCAAAATTAAACCCAGAGTACAAATAATATAAACTACTGCAAATGAGGTACTCAGCCTCGGCACCCCATGTTCCTACGTTGTCTCCTATACTACAATTCCTCCTGTGCCTTTGCCCTTATGGCATCCACAACGCAACTCGCCTCTGAGCCATCCAGAAAGAGTCATTTGTCTATAACCTCGTGCCAAATCTCCATGATACGATGTCATTTAGGCAATACATCAATAACATGATATGTCCTAGCTTGCTCCTCATCTAGTATCTCTTGATGAGCTGGCCTTGGTGGATCTTTTGGAGCATTTTGTATCATATAAGGATATGACACTTGAAGGTGAGAAAAACAAAATAAGGGGAGTTGAATTTTGTTGAATTTTTCTTTCTTTTTAAACTCTGAGTCAGACTCTAAATACATGGTATATAAGTTGATTCAATCAGAGGTAGGCAGCGAATATGAAATGCAAGAAAGGAGAGAGAACACAGGGTTATCCTAGTTCCTCAGAACTTGAGAGTAATCTAGTTCATCCTGTGCTTTAGTAACTTCAGTAACTTCAGAGAACACAGGGTTCTTCAGTAACTTCAGCCAGTGCTTTTCTAAGATACACCAGGGTCTGATATTTGTAAGCTCCCCCTGAGTCTAACAGTCCATATAGTGAGGTTTGTAAGCTCCCCCTAAATCATATCCAGGTTAATTAATTTAAAGATTTAAAGCACAATGATAATTCTTCAGAATTTAAGCAAAGAAAATAACTGTTAGATTTCAGGTGCTTAAATATTTCTATATCTACTCCCCCAATTTTGTCATCAACTAAAACAAGTTAAGAAAATAGAAAAGATACTGAAGAAAAATTTCATCCAACGCAAGTGTTCAGAGGCACAAAAAATCTGATAAGAAAATGCACAGACGGAAAATGTTTGAGATTTTATCAGATATGGATAAAAATAATTTAAAATCATATTTGATTTCACCATTTTTTAAAATTATTTAAATAAAAATATTTTGAGAAAGAAATTGAAAACAGAGTAGAATGGTTGGGAAAAAACTCTTCAACTTACGAGATGGTCAAGGTTGTTTCTGACAACTAAGCATTTGATAGAGATAAAGCAGTCAAGGATGAGGAGGTGTACTTTAAGACCAAGAATATATCTCTCTCCAATGTTCACTGGTGCACAATAATCAACATTGATTCTACTTTATCCCAAACTATTCTATAAAAGTTGTCTTCCGTTATCAACAAAGTTACATTCAATTTCATCTATCTCTTTTCTTAATCTAATAATATGAGCAAGTCGTCAGAGAAGTCTAAGAATAGATCTCCCAAAGAGATTATCAAGGCTCTCAAACATGTTAAAGAAAAGAAACACAAAGATGATAAGTTCAAAAAATCTGAAGGTTCAACTTTGACTATTTGACAATTAAAAGATTACACAGCTGATTTATCACCAAACTAAAAAAACTGTACAATCATAAAGATTTATCACCAATAAAATCTGAAAGTTTATTGGATATGTAGATTTTAAAGGATTATAGAAGAATTTTTAATATTTAAATTATTTCTTAATATTTCAATCATAAAGTTTATAAAATATAAATTAGTTTTGTGTTAGTATTTAATTAAGATAATTGTAACAAAAAAAATCAAGATAATTAAGGTGTTTTCAATCAAAGTTTTAAAAGATTTTTTTATGATGAAAAGTTTCGAGGTATCCAATTTAGACTTTCATTTAATTTGAACAAGTGAAATGTTAAAATGACACCAAAAAGTTACACCACACCTTATAATGATACGTTATAATATATATTTTGTTTTCTTAATAATTTTTTTATGCTTTAATTTTTGTGTCAATGTTTAGATGCTTTAAAAAGGTTACGATGTACATAGACGTATAAAAAAATTAAGTGTAAACATAACATACCTGTTTAAACAAATAGATTAAAATAAAGTATTATTTCCTCCGTATTAAAATAAATGTCACATAAAAATTATTTGTTCTAAAACAAAGTTAGCTTTTAATTTGTAGTTTTTTTTTAGTTTAATCTTTTAATTTATCTCTAATTAATATTTTATTTTTTAATTGTATCCTTTATTAAAACTCTATTTCTTTTACATTGTATTAATGAAAATTAAAATACATAATTTTATAAAATTGTTACTCTCTTCCTTATATTTACCATTTTTTTAATGTGTACGAAAACCTCTACTACATATATTCTTAGACTAAAGAATATGTCCTCTATTCCAATTCAAGATATTATATTGGTAAATTTATTAAGATAGTCTGGATTTTTTTTACAAATTCTATGCTATTCAGAATCATGATTTTTTCAACTTAAAAATAACATCAATTATTAGTGAAATTAGGATAATGTAAACTTTTTTTTTTACAAATTGTATGATATTCAAAAACATGATATGATTGTTTAATAAAATGAGTTTCAATGGGCTATTTGAATTATTTTTCAAAAACATTTTAGTTTTTATGGATTGTAATGGATTTAAATGGGCTATTTGATTTTTTTTTAGTGAAATTTAGGGATTCCTTAATGCTATTTGTTGGAAAAATGTTTTATGAAAATTTAAAATTTGTTATTTTGGAGATGCATCTTCATATGTACTCGGGGCTTTAGTCAAAACGTAAAAATTGTCATACCCAATATATTTTTCAAAATTTATTTTTGAGAATCTCGAAAATAATTCAATTTACACCACATACACCCTCTTTAAAATGCTCCTTTAACCACATATTATTTTGGAGATACATCTCCTTATACATACCAGATAGAATTTGGAGATGCATCTTTGTATCCAGACCATACAATAAATTTTAAATTTGTTTTAGTGATGGTCAAATAAAATTTACGACATAGTCAAGACACACTATCATAAACGCGACCATACAACAAATATACAAAAAATGACATATAAAGTAATAAATCCAAGATACACAATAAATTTGAAATAAGTCAAAATAAAATATAATCAAAAATAAATCCAGTGTACGGATACTATGAACTACTATGTATGACGAACTCGGCCTCGGGGCACCTTTGTTCCTATGCTGCCTCATGTACTGCAATTCCTCCTATGCCTCCACAATCATCGCATCTATAACACCCTCACCTCATAGCCAATTGAAAAGAGTCATCAGTCAATATCGGGCTGTCCAATCTCCATGATACATCGACATCTAGGCAACACACCAACAACATGATCTGTCATAGCCTTCTCCTCCTCTAGTATCTCCCGATGAGTTGGCGTCGGTGGATATCCTGGAGCATCGTGTATCATATAAAGATGTGACACCTTGAAGAACCATTAGATGTAACCTTCTACATAGCTCTAGTCACTCTTAACTATGGTACTTTGTGCCTCCTTCTGTACCAGATGATTAAGATAATCATCAAACTTAAACATGCATATTTGTACGTATCATAGCGGGAGGAGCAAACATAGAAGGGTCTCTGGAAATGTACTGCATGTAGCTGAACTCCTGCATGACCACTACAAGAAATATTGTCATTTCCCACATGATATTCACGTCACTAAGTTCAAAGTTACGTCATTAAATAAAACTTGGAACGTGGGAAAAGCATGTCGAAAGAGCATTTGTGAGAACTTTTTCTCATGTGAAACTTAAACATGCATAGTTGTTCTATTAAAATCACAAGTTCTGTCTTATGTTACGCAACTAATTATAATTATGTGTTTTTCTTTTATAAGTCAATTGTATATTAATCAAAGGACTTAGGGGGTACATTAATCCAACAATACAATCAAACAATCCCTTAATCAAAACCATCATTTACAAACAATCAAGTGGATACATATGTCATTCATAAAAGTTATATGATATATGTCTCTTAGATAAAATTAAAATTCACCACCACGAATAATACTTAATACGCAAAAAAAAAATTAAGTATGTGTTGTTTATATTGAATTATTCAATTTGTTACGTTTGTTTATTTGCTTGAAGCTTGTGTTTTATTCTGTTCTTTTGATCATCATTTTTATTTTATTTTTTGAATTTTTATTTATTTATTAATTTAATTATTTTAATTTTCAATTTTTAAAATATTTTTCACGTTTTCAATTTGTTAGATTTTGAATCTATCATTTCTGCCAAAGAAAGTTCTTTTGAAATAGGTATAAAAAGTAAATTTTGTGAAAATAAGCAATTCATAAAAGTACAATTTGATGAGAATATCAATAATAAAGTTGTTAAATCTTAAAAATCACCTCAAAATGAGATTTTAGCATAGTAAATAAAACACTTATTTAATTTTAAAATATATCTTATGGATAGGAGATTTTAGCACCGTAGATAAAGGAGATTTATATGTAGTAGATAAAATAATTACTTCATTTTAAAGTAGGTTTGAACAAATTAAATTGTATAATAATATTTTGAGATTTCTTTTAAGCATTGAAAAAATAAAATAAGATTATTGGATAATGAAATGATAAAAGAATATTGTCTTAATCTTGAAAGTCATGAAAATTTAAATATTTGATTGATTGAATTTATTTACAAAATTCTTTAAATCAATTGACATACTTAATTATGACAAAAAATGATTCTTTCTCGAAAGCATATATTACTTGTATAATAATATTAACAATTTTTGTAAGTGATGTTTCTGTGATACGTATATTTTCAAAGTTAAAATTGATGAAATTCTATTTAAGATTAATAATGTATCAAACAAATATCAAATGGATTAACTTTATTATCTATTGAAAAAGAAATTTTACAAAAGTCAATTATAATAATTTATTAAAAAAATTGCATCTTAAAAAATCCAAAAGAATAAAATTAATTTAATTTATTTTTATTTTAAATTAATTTTATAAAAGTTCAATTTTTAAAATTCACTTTAAATTTCAATATTGGTTGAAATAGCTTGGAGTCGGATATTAAACAAGAAAATAAAAATTTTATGTGAAAAAATAAATTTTATACTTCAACCCTATTACATTTCAAATTCAAACAACTAATCTGATATTATTTATAATCTTTCCTGCATCACAAATTTCTCACTTTAAAAAGAATGTTGTTTCTTTTGATCCAAATATTCCTATAAATTATTTAGATTATAATTAAGTTTAAATGCATTTTTGATCTTTTAGTTTGTATGTTTTAAATTATTAATCTCTTTATTACAAAATTTAATTTTTTTGTCTCTACATTTTTTTTTCCTTTAAAAATTTTGTGATTTCCTCGACTTTTGTATATGTGACCGAGATTCTCAGGGTTTAAAAATTATTTTTAATATGTAGAATCGCTGATTAAAATAATTTAATTTTTAATATTTTTTATATAATTAATAATTTAAATTATTATTTAATAAATTAATTAATTAAAATTTTAAAAAGCACTAGTTACCTAAAATCCATTTCGTTGCAGCATATATTTAGTTCTCAAACAAAACCACTTTCATATCAACACACTTGTACAATATCCTCCACATTTTCAAGTTTTATAAACCCTTATATATATCAAGTAGACTCTGCAATTCACAGTCACACTAATACTCTGATATGATTTTAAATATTTTTCTTCACTTTAGAATGCATGTTAAGAATGACCAGCAAATGGAACTCTTGACTTGTTATCTTCTGGAATTATGCCTATTATCATCTAAATGCATCAAGTTTTACCCAAGAATAATTATATATATATATATATATATATATATATATATATATATATATATATATATATATATATATATATATATATATATATATATATATATATATATATATATATATATATATATATATATATATATATATATATATATATATATATATATATATATATATATATATATATATATATATATATATATATATATATATATATATATATATATATATATATATATATATATATATATATATATATTGACACTGGACTCATACTTTAAATAAATTAATTAATTAATTTAAAATTTTAGTTAAAATTATTAAATATTAATTTAATAATTTTTAAAAAAGTAGTGCTGGAGATTTGAGTCTTGAGAATGTATTCATCTCAAAGCTCTGAGTTCGAATCCTATTAAATATCAACAATCTTTGTGCTGGATCAGTCCATAAAACTTTGCTCTGACTTTAAACGAGCTCAGCTGGAAACAGTGAAATTGATCTTCTTGAATTAATCGACTGCAAAGCCGGATATTAATAATTAAAAAAATTAATTAATGAAATATTCTAGTCATTTTTACTAACTAATTAAAAATATTTTCTGTACTAGTACGAGCTAATATCTTTGTATTTTATTCATTTTGCCAACCCAAAATAGCGTGTGGAACATAAAAGACAAATGTTGGACGTAACATCAAATCTATTGGTACGAAACATATAAAAAAAACCAACTAGAATGGATAAGCCATAAAATCTTTTTGACCAAGTTCTAATGGACCGAAAACAAGTACGGTAACAACATTAAAAAAAACAAAAAAACAATCTTAAAAATCTCATATTGTGTACGTGTGTATTCTTGAGAAAAAGTATTCAACTTTAGTTGCTAGAAAATTACTAATAAAAAAATTACCAATTGCTTACGATTGGGTGAACAGAGAAACAAGTTGGGAACGGTAAGAAATTTCGTTGTTAAATGCGTAACGTGAAAACTGAAAAGACAGTAAAATTGAAGATGCTAATCTTATCTACAAAATAATGAATCTGAACGTGATTTTGGATTAAGTTGAAGATTTTGTTTGACCGTATATGTAATTATTATTAGTAATAGTTAGAGTTTGATAGTTATTCATTGGTTTTGTTTAAGTGTTAACGTGTTTAATTAAATAAGAATAGAATAATAGATTATTCTCCAACATTCCAGCCGGCTGCAAATTGAAATGCGACAATTTTTTTATTAATTAACATCAGAGAAGTTTTGTAAAAAAAATAGTTGAAGAGCAAGTAATAATACTACAACGAAATTGCTTTGTGTATCTTTTTTATTTATTTTTAATATTAGTTTATTTTGGACACAATTTAATATTCTTGGTTTTATAAAGAAGAAACTTCACTCCGACTGATATTTTTGTGTATTTTAAGAACTTTTTTTTTTTAAGGTTGGGGTTGATTTGATAAATTTATATATTTTTTTATATGAATTTAAAGGTAGTGTATTGTCACGGTAAAGAAATTGATCTGATATGATTAGATTGGATCCTCGTGGCCTTCGACGTATGACAGCAATAATAGTTATAAGAGAGGAGGGAGGTGTATCGGCAAGACACTCCGATGCTAAAGTAAGAATCGGAGGAGAGAGAGAGCAAGTACAAAGTGTTTAGGTTGTGTTAGAATGAATTGGATACCTGACCCTCTCAAATGAGAGGGTATTTATAAGAAACCCTCAGCGCGAGGCCAATGTCCTATTTGTGGACCAGGATATCTGGTCCACCAATGAGAGACGGTCAGGTTTGTGAGGAGCAAGGAAGATTCTAGTGTGTGATCTTTGACCTGGTCCAACTGTCCCTGTGAACTTCAGAGGGGTAGTTGGTCGCGTGAATTGCGGAGCGCGTGAGAGGGAGGTTCCCAGCGGCTATAATGCTCTAACAACTATATTCTCTCCAACGGTTATATTGTGCCCAACAGTCATATTGTGTCAAACGGCTAAATTGTGCTAATCTCCTTGTTGGGTCTTGTCTAAAGCTGGAGTGGATTAGGTCTTGCCCAGCTGTGGGTCACCTGCCAGTCCAGTCCAAAACAGGACACCCAAGTCGTTGTTCTTAGGTGAGGAGCAATGACTTTAAGTTACCCTCGTTGGTCGATCGATGGGTAGGAGTTACGTTGCGGGGATGCCTTTGAGACCGTTGTTTTTGAACGAAAATCCTATGGGACATACCCTTCGAATGTCTGTGACTAGTGTAACAGCCCAATTTTTAGAAGGGTGTTACAACTAGTGTTGTCGACGATTGGTTATTCGTAACTTCAAAGGTTCTTTGGGATGCAAGGACATGCTCATGGAAGGGACGTTTTACGTCAACCAACCTTGCGCTCAAGGAAAGGAAATTTCTTGTCGATGAGGTTGTACTCGGATAATATCATACATGTCTTGTCGAGGAGGATGTGGCCGAGTGGAGCTAGAGGGAACTTGTTACAATCTTTTGATGGTTGAGCTAGGCCCATGCTATGTAATATTTTGACAATTTTCGGCCTGGTAGTCGAATTTATATAATATTTATGTTTGACATTGTATGTCTTTCTTGTGCACTTTATCTTTGTAGATGTATATGCTTTCTATCTGCCCGAAGTATTAAGTTTCGCAAATCATGTTCGATAGAAGTTTGCTCGACTTGTTATAACGCTCGACTGTTTAGGGAACTTGTCGAGGAGGCAAAAGTAGTTTCCGCCAGTTGCGGGACTAGGATCTCGATCGAGGTCCTGATCCCACAGGGCTTGGATTATTCCCATCGCGAGCTAGGTATCCTTCCACGCTGGTACGACAATGGCAAAGCTCGATTGAGGTATCCCCATTAGGCACAAAGTCTGCTCGTTCCATGAGCAGAACTTACTTTCGTTGTAAATTTGAGGATTGTGCTTGCACCAGAGCACGCTCCTTTGGCCGGGAAATCTCTGTTGTGGGGTGAGTTCGTCGGCAATTAGTCTTGACTGATTGTTGGTACTAACTGTAATATTGTTTGAGCTTTTCAGCATTCCATGGTCGAGCAAATGGTTCTTCATTTAGATGTTCGAGGTAGTAGGCCCCGGTGCCTGTTTTTGATTTTATTCAGTGAGGGCCTTCTCAATTTGCGGCCAGCTTGCCCTCGCGTGAATCATTTTGATTTCTGCGTAGGACCAGGCTGTTCACTTGGAATCCGCGCTTTATAACTCTGACATCGTGGCACATTGTTATCTTTTGTTTTAGTGAAGCTTCGCGGATGGATGCCCCTGATCGGAATTTTTCGACCATATCGAGTTCTTCTCTTAAAGCTTCGTTGAGATGAACCTCTGTTTGTCTAGAGGGTTCTCTGGTTTCCACCGGGATTACTGCCTTGGTTCCGTATGCTAGTCAGAAGGGAGTCTTCTTGATGGTTGAGTGTGGAGTTGTTCTATAGGTCCAGAGCACGCGATGTAGCTCTTCGACCCATCTCTTTTTGGCCTCGTCTAATATTTGTTTTAGACCTCGAAGGATCACCCTGTTTGCGACCTCTGCTTGCTCGTTGGTCTGAGGATGTTCGACGGATGTGAAGTGTTGCTTGGTACCTAGTTTGGAGACGAAGTCTTGAAACTTCATGTCCATGAACTGGGTGCCATTGTCGGTCACAAGGGCCTATGGCACACCGAATTGTGCGACGACATTTCTTTTGTAAAAATGAAGTATGTTGAATGATGTGATCTTGGCGAGGGCTTTGGCCTCAATCCATTTTGTGAAGTAATCGGCGCCAATGATCAAAAATTGTTCTGATAGGACCCCATCGTGAAAGGGTCTAGGATGTCCATCCCCCGCCAAGTGAAGGGCCATGGGGAGGACAAATTATTTAGTTTGTTGGGGGTGCTAAGTGCATGTCCCCGTGGCGTTGGTATCTGTCACATTTTTTAACATGCTCTTTTGCGTCATGCTGCATAGTCGGCCAATAATACTCTACTTGCAAGGCTTTTCGTGCCAAGGATCTTCTTCCTAAGTGTTGTGCATTGATCCCGTCATGAATTTCTTGGAGAATGTTGGGGAACTTTTCCTCCTCTACACATTTTAGGAGGGGGATAGAGACTCCTCGTCGGTAGAGCTTATCTTCGACTAGGACGTAGGAACAAGCCCTTCGTTTAGTTGCGTTGTCTTCTTTGTTGTCTTCGGGCAGCTCCCCTTTGGTGAGGTAGTTGTATATCGAGGTCGTCAAGCAGTTGTTGTCGCCAATGGCATTGACGTTGAGCAACCCTGTTGGTTTTTCGATACTTGGGCGAGGAAGTATCTCTTGTATGACAGACTTATTGCTATATTTTCTCCTAGTTCTGGCCAATTTTGACAGGACATCTACCCGCGTGTTTAGCTCGTAGGGGACGTGTTAGACTTCTCATATGTCAAACTTAGCTATCTTTTCCTTTACTAACGCCAGGTATTCAATGGCGTGATCATTCATGGCCTGATATTATCGTCATACCTAGGAGGCCACGAGTTGGGAGTCAGTGAAGATCTTTACTTCCTTCGCGCCCAGGTCCTCAGCCAAACGTAAACCTGCGAAGAACGCTTCATATTCGGTCTGATTGTTTATTTTCAAGGATGATGTCGGCTCCACTGCCCATGGAGCTGGATGCTCCATTGACGAAGATGGTCCACTTGTGTGCCCTACTTGTTTGGGATGTTAGAGGTGTCATTTTCGCCACGAAGTCGGCCAGGACTTGTGCCTTAAGGGTTTTTCTGCTTTCATAATGAATGTCAAACTCTGATAGTTCTATAGACCATTTAAGCATCCTGCCGGCGATATCTGGTCGGCCAAGCAGTTGTTTTTTGGGTTGGTCTGTTTGTACAACTACCATGTGGGCCAGAAAGTAGTGCCTTAATCTTCTTGCAGCATTAATAAGGGCCAGGCTGACTTTTTCAATCTGCTAGTATCTGAGTTCTGGCCCTTGTAAGGCCTTGCTTGTGAAATATAACAGTTTCTACCCTTCGAGGGTCTCCCGAATGAGGGAAACACTGATGGCCTTATTAGTGACAGAGAGATAAAGGTAAAGCGTCTCCCTGCTGTCTGGTCGTGATAGAACTTGTGGTTCTGACAAGGCTTGCTTGAGGTGGAACAGAGCCTGCTCACATTCCTCTATCCATTCAAATGTTGCCTCTTTTTATAGAAGCTTGAAGAAGGGCAGAGCGTGTTGGGCAGACTTGGCTACGAAGCGGGATAACGAAGTAAGCATCTCACTTATGGATTGTATGGACTTCTTCGACTTTGGCATGGGGAACTCAGAAAATGCTCGAAATTTTTCGGGGTTGATCTCATCCCTCTCTCAGTGAGGTAGAAGTTAAGGAACTTCCCTGCCCGCACGCCAAAGGTGCACTTCTCCGGGTTAAATCCGATTTTGCATTTTCTTTCTTGGTCGAAGACTTTTTGCAAGTGGAGTGTATGATCAGATTCCTCTTGGGATTTCACGATCATGTCGTCCATGTATACTTCAAGAATGTCCCTGTTTTCTTATCGAAAGACCTTGTTCATCATTTGCTGGTACGTGGCCCCATCGCTTTTCAAACCGAAGGGAATTACGTTGTAGTAATAGTTTCTCAACGAGGTCATAAAAACGGTGTATCTCTTGTCCTTTTCTGCCATGGGTATTTGGTTATATCCTGAGTATGCATCCATGAAAGACAAGACTTTGAAACCGATAAATTTATCTACTAACTTATCAATGATTGGTAAGGGGTACGCGTCCTTCGGACATGCCCTGTTAAGATCAGTATAATTGACGTACATTCTCCCCTTTCCATTATGTTTTTTAACAAGTACAGTGTTAGAAATCCAGGTGGTGTACCTAGCCTCCGAAATAAGTCTTACCTCTAGGAGGTCTTTTACAAGTTTTTTTGCAGCTTCAGCCTTCTCGTCAGATTGTTTGCGTCTGTGTTGCACCACTGCTTGAGCAGAGGGATCAATCGTGAGTTGATGGCTTGCTGTTTCAGGATCGAGTTCAGGCATCTCTGCGGCGCTCCAGGCAAATAAGTTCGTGTTGTCTTTCAAGTAGGCTTTTAGCTGTTCTTTCACCTTATCGGGCAGTCCAGCACCTATTTTCACTCCTCTGTTAGGACCTTCCCTGAACGTGATAACCTCAAAGTCCCTGTTGGGGATGAGGCGTAAAGGGAGAGGCGTGCTCGAAGCCGGTGAACTGCTGGTCGTTGCTTCACAATCTTCCTCGCATTCTTCAAACAGACGAAAATTGAGGTCAATGGAATTAACATGTACTATAGGCTTCTTTTCGGGTTGGCCTTTGCTGGGAAGTTCTTCATTCCTTGCTCACTTGCAGACAGGTTTTAGTGTTGTGTCTATTGACTCCTTCCCCTTAGTGGCTACTTTAAAGCATCTCCTCGCATCTTCTATATCTCTATGCAGGTTAGCGTCGTGGCTCTTCTCTGTATAATACTTCATCTTTAGATGAACCGTGGACGGCATAACGATCATCTCAGCAAGGGTCGGCCTACCTAAAACGCACTGGTACAGGGAAAAATAGTCGATGACAAGGAACTGAGTCTTGATTGTTTTTTAGGCCTCTCTTTCCATGAAAGTAACCAAGAGTTCAACATATCCCCATGGTCTTATCGTAACCCCGTTGAACCCTTGGAGGTCGAAACCTACATATGGTGACATATTCTTCTGGTCGAGCTTGAGGGCACGAAATAAACTGTTGTACATAATATACACAGAGCTTCTTTGGTCGACAAGGATACGATGGACATTAGTATGCGCGAATTTTGCCCTAATGAGCAGAGGGATATGCAAGTTGGGAGATCCTCCGGGGAGCTCTTCAAGATAAAACGCGATGGGTTACGAACGTCCCCATAATTTCTCGAGCGTAGACAGTTGGTCAAGACCAGCATCTATCAGTTGGTCGAATTTCCTTTTCACTGAGCCTACCGTGAGCTCGTTGTATCCCTTGCCAGAGATGACCATGGCAAAAGGGAAGGATTCCCATGTGTTGTGAGTGGCGAAATAAGGGGGGTCTTCAAGGTAGTCGCAAATGAAGAAGTCTTATGGTCGTGAGACGCACATGACCACCTGTATGGGAGGGCTGTCAGAGGGTGATGTTTTTGTCTCTATTTTCTTTGGCTCAGATGCATCCCGTCGAGGAGCTTCGTATCTTTTGGTGTATTGCTTAAGATGACCCTCCTTGATGAGGATCTCGATTGCGTCCTTCAAGTTGACACAATCTTCAGTAACGTGCCCGTGACTACGGTGAAATCGACAGTACTTGCTACGGTCGGTGTTTCCCTTCGACGATGTTGGTTTAGGGAAATAAACTCCTCCTTGTTTGAACTCAATGTTGATGCACTCAGAAATAATACGCTCGTGGGGAGCTGTTAGCAAGGTATACTCAGTAAACTGACCAACAGGTCCTTTATGTTCACGGGGAAGGTCGTCTCGTCGTTTTTATTTGTTGTGTCGAGGAGCTTCTGCCTCATCCTTTTTTGGCGCCTTGGAATTGTCTTGATTCCTCGAATCTCGGCCTTTATAAGCAGCTTCTTTTTCCTCATATTGGATGTAAGCTTGGGCCTTATGAAAGAGTTCGGCTAGAGAATAAGGCATTTCGATCCCCACTGCTTTGTGGAAATCACTATTTGGCCTTAGCCCCTTTTTGAGGAGGTACTTCTTCATGTGGTCGGTCGTGTAGATCTTGAATGCTTCCTTGTTAAACCTCTTAATGTAAGGACGAACGGGCTCATCCTTGGCCTAAATTATACCTTCGAGCATGGCTTCCGACTTGGGATGACACTTGGAGGCAGTGAAATGTCGGTCAAATTGATTTTTAAGGTTCCTCCACGATGTGATCGAGCCTCGGGTAAGATTTTTTTACCAGGTCATAGCTCTCTTTCTAAGGGTGATGGGGAACAATCCGCACTTTATTGCTCTGCCTACATTGTGATAATGAAGCATGGCTTCAATGTTCTCTATATGGTCGCCGGGATCCATAGTGCCATCATAGAGAGGCAGAGAAGGAGGCTTCTCCAGCCCGCGAGGGATAAGGGTGTCAATGATTTCCTGGGATAGAGGCCCATGCACATCGTCTTCATCACTGGTGCTCGATGATTTATATGGGAAACGACTATGACGAGGGCTTCTACCATGTCGAGGAGAATGTTTACACCAATTTGGACGTTCACGAGGTTTCTTTGAAGCCCTAGTATTGGGAGCTGGAGAATGTCTTGTCCTTCGATGAGAGGTACAATGTCGTTTCTTCGTGATTTCTTGCCCTGGTTTCTCTAATTTTAATCGTTTTTTGATTGGATAAATGCTTCGAGACTTGCTTCGTCGATGTTTTTGATGAGGAGAATGAGAACAGGGAGAAGGACTGTGAGGTCTCTGCGGGGGAGGTCATTCTTGAAGGACGTTTTCCAACATATGGATCTTCTTGCCCTGTTGGAAAATCATGTAGTTGGATTTGTTGAGGGCAGCAATGAGAGCCACAGTGCTGGGATTAGCGTCTTGAAGAATGAGGGTGGGTTCATAGATGTGATCAGAATTCTGGATATGGGGTTTCACGTTGTCGGAGGATGGAGAGGTAGTCTTTCCATCCCTGTGATCGGTCTCGTAGACCACAACTCTAGGATTGTGGTTATCACTGTTATCCAAGGCGACAACGATGACAGAATCTTGTAGGATATCATTGTTATGGTGAGAGGCCATGACGATCGAGAAAGGTTTAGAAAGAAAAGCTTTGGTATTTGGATTGAAAACATTAGAAATCTTGGTTCAAGAAAGACGGTGGAGCATAGTTCCCATAGACGGCACCACTGATCTGGTATGATCAGACTGGATCCTCATGGCCTTCAACGTAGGGCATCAATGATGGTTGTAGGATAGGAGGAGGTGTACCTGCAAGGCACTTTGATGCTAAAGTAAGAATCGGAGGGAGAGAGAGAGAGAGAGAGAGAGAGAGAGAGAGAGAGAGAGAGAGAGAGAGAGAGAGAGAGAGAGAGAGAGAGAGCAAGTAAAAAGTGTTTAGGTTTGTGTTAGAATGAATTGGTTACTTAATCCTCTCAAATAAGAGGGTATTTATAAGAAACCCCCAGCGCGAGGCTAAGGCCCTTATTGTGGGCCAGGAGATCTGGTCCACCAATGAGAGACTGCTAGGTTTGCGATGAGCAAGGAAGATTTAGCGTGTGATCTTCAACCTGGTCCAACTGTCCCCGTGAACTTTAGAGGGGCAGTTGGTCGCGTGAACTGTGGAACGCATGAGGGGAGGTCCCCAACAACTATATTCTCCCATAACGGTTATATTGTGCCCAACGGGCATATTGTGCCCAGCGGCTAGATTATGCTAATCTTCTTGTTGGGCCTCATCTAAAGCTGGACTGGATTGGGCCTTACCCAACTGTGGGCCACCTGTCAGTCCAGTCCAGAACAAAAATATTATATAGACATCCAATTAGATTATTTTAAAGTGTCAAATCATAATAGTATTTTAAAAATAAATGTGTGATGTGGTGGGATACACGTCTGTTATTGGTTGACAATGTAAAAATATTTTACATTGTCGGCGTATATTTTTTTCTCTTATTTTATAAGCAAAATTATATTAAGTTTAAATACAATTTTGATCTTTTAAATTGGTTTTGATAACATTTTAGTCTATTAAAAAAAGTTTTAGTCCCCTAATATGCAATTTCATGTGTTTTTTTTCTTCTTATTTTTGCATGTCAGATTCATTTTAAGATGAGATATTAGAACGTTTGAGTTGACATCTTTTTAATGTTGTCACGTCATTAAATTCAATAAATTTATTTGTTTTAAAACTGAAATTAATTTAAATAAATATTTTTTATTTAAAATAAAAAATAAATATTAATTTTGACTTTCACATTCAATACCAACTCTTTCCCTCTCTCAACACCTTCAATTTCTCAACCACGTCTTCTTCCTTTCACCCTAAATCGGGCTTTTTTCTTGATCTGATTCTGACTGTGGTGCGCTCTTCTTCTTTCTTTTTCTTCCAATTACATACTCTAACTACTTTTTTTTATATCTTTATTAATCTCAATTTTGTGCTACACATTAAATTAGTTTGTTAGGGTTTTTACATCAAATTAAATGTGTTAAAATTGAGCTTAGAAGATTGTTTGTTGTTTTCTTTAAATAATTTGGAGGTATCTTATGGATTGTAACTCAGATTTTACAAATTTAATTTTTTATTTAAAATCCAATCAAAATTTGACTTTTGGACGTTTGTAAACTTGGCACATGAACCAAGGAAGGGAGTGGAAGAAAATGTCAATTTCCTTTGAGAAGATTGAGTGAGTGTTGAGAAAGAGAAGGAAGAAGTTACATCGGCCATCAGAGCAGAAAAGTGGTGGCTAGATTCTGAAATTTTCAAGCATAGAATGAAACTTTGGGAGAAGAATATTCAGAGCAGAGAATTTCATATTCAAATAATAAGGCTTTTGATGGAAGTAGAATAAACAGGTATTTGATCCAACAGGGTGACTTTGGGTTCTTTACCGTCCAACTCCATCCTCTCAGCCTCTGTCTTACGAGAAAGAGGAACCCTAAATCTCCATTCCATCTCTAACGACATAAAATAATATTAGGGTTTCAAAAAGTGGGGGAAGAAGAAACAAAGAAGACGATGTCTTTCATTCTATTAATATTTTTTTTAATTTTAAATGAAAAAAAATTATTTAAATTGATTTATTTTAAAAATAAATAAATTTGTTGGATTTTAATGGTGTGGCAACATTAAAAAGATGTCAACTCATATGTTGCAATGTCACATTTGCAAATGAGTCTGACATGTGAATGGGGGGCAAAAAAAACATGAAATTCGACACTAAGGGGCCAAAAAGCTATTTTTTCTAATGGAGGCTAAAAAGTTATCAAAAATAATTTAGGAGAATCAAAACTGCATTTAAGTCATTATATTAAGGAGTATAAGATGTACTCCTATCCATAATTATAAAGATACTAAATTTAACGTTGTTTAAGACATTTTAAAGGGCATTTATGCCAAGTATAATAATTTATATGTCTATGAGATTTAACCCCAATAGCAAGCCATAGGCAAGATAAGAGTTTCATGTTATCCACTCATTCATATGCTCTTCTCATGTCTCCTTTAAATAGGATTGCATTTCTCTTGAGCCACGGTCCCCAACAGGTAGCCAACCAAACCATAGTTCCTATATGCTTTGTTGTTTTGCCCTTAAAGATAGAGGAAAATGATGAAAAGTGTTCAATAAAATGATTTTCTTCCATGTCTGAAATATCTAGGCAGACAAATATACTTTGTTAGACCGCAACAAAGAAATTACACTGGGATAATAGGTGAGTCGAGCTTTCTGTATGGTTAAAGCACAAGATACACACTTTATCAAGCATACATTGTTGAATGACTCTTTTGTGTAATGGTCACGAGAATGGACCCTATTCAGAACTAGACACCATCCAAAGATTTTGATTTTTAGTGGTGATTTGGATTTCCAGAGTTTTTGTAGCACTGCCTTGATACCAACCTCCATAGCACCAACCTTCTTCAAGCTTACCAACTTGCAACAATTGGACTTGACAAAGAACATACCATCATAATTAAAAGTCCAAACAAATTTGTCTTACATATGTCTACTAGGCTATGATCTAAGAGAAGTAATAAAAATTGCACATAACTCTTTAAAATGTCTATTCTCACCTTATTCATCTAGATACAATTTCCAAGACTGTGTTCCTTCATACCAAGACCCCATATCAGCCACATTCGAACATTGTTAGAAGGACAAGTTAAATAACTCAGGATAAGCCAAGTATAGAGGTTGTACACCTTGCCAATTCGAAATCCAAAAAGGAATATCACTACCCAAACCTATTTTACAAGATAGGCAACTTGAGAACCAACCTTCATCTGTGCTAGATACTCTCCCAAGAAACTTCAAATACTTCCACCAAATTGATTCCTTTTTTTTTGTAATAGTACCTTTAATTCCAAGCAAGAATATCAGGTTGATGTTTTCATACCTGTCTGTGATCAAACAATTCTTTCCAAATGACCCCTTAATTACTAATGAACCTTTATTTCCATTTTTAAAGAAGTGGTTTGTTGAAAGTTGCCACATCTCTGACCCCTAGGCTTTCGTCACACTTAACTTTGCAAACATTGTTCTAACTAACCAATGAAATACCTTTCTTCTCTTCTGAACCATGCCAAAGAAATAATTTTTAGATGGTCAGTATTTCATTTATGATCTTGGTAGGGGCTTTAAAAATGATAGTTGGTAAGAAGGAAGGTTATTAATGACTTAGTTCAGAATGGTTACTTTTTCTCCTATGGATAAAAACCATCCTCCCCAAGCATTAAGTTTCCTCCTTAGGCCTTCTACCATAGGTCTCCAACTTGCATAACGTTTACGGCTAAATCGCACAAAATACCCAAAAATCTAAATGGAATCTTGTCTATGCAACAATATTGGAATAAAGTTGATACTAGAAAGAATTGATCATTTAGTCCAATTCCATAAAGTTTGCTTTTGCCGAGATTTAATCTTAGACCAGACGCCATTTCAAATCCTATAAGGATTGACTTAATGGTCCATAAGTTTGGCCAAGAACCTTCACCTAATAGAATTGTACCATCAACAAAACGCATGAGTATGTAGGATCTTTGGTAATTTACATGAAAGCCTTTGAATGCTCCAATAGTAACTGGTTTTTCCAACATCACTATAAGGTCCTCAACTAATATGGCAAAGAGAAAGGGTGAAAGTGGATCACCTTGTCTCAGTATTATACACACTTTGAAGTCCTTTGTAGGGCTTCCATTTACTAGAACTGGCATGCTACTGGAAAAAAATGTAGGTTTCCATCCTCCTAAGTCGCTTGGCCCAAAACCTAGTCTCCTAAACATATATCTCAAGAAATGCCAACTTACATAGTCAAATGCCTTTTCAAAATCCATTTTCAAAAACAAAAAACTCTTTTTATCTCTCTTTGCAAAATTTATTAGTTCATTTACAGCTAGCACTCCATCTAGGGATTATCTTCTATGGACAAAGATGGTTTGGGTGTAAGACACTAGGTTTCCTGTCACTTGCTTCAGTCTTAGAGCATGAATTTTTTAAATGTTTTTATACATGCTCCCCACCAGGCAGACAAACATGTAGTCTCCTAATCTTGAGGTAACTTCCATTAGATCAACGAATTCATTAAAATACTTCATTTATCCATGCTTAACACTAGAGCTTCTACCTCTCATTTTACTAGAGTTTTTAACTGAATTGAAATCCCCATTTATGCATTACTTCCCTGGACTAAAAGACTCCTTTAATTTCCATAGACCTAGCCTCATGATTTTTTTTATAAAACAGGTTTGAGAAAACATTTACAAAATAAAAAGTTTTACCTATCCAAACTCCATAAACCCCTAGGAATCCTTCCCCCGAAAAACTAAAATGGGGATCAAAATTCCTAGGTTACCACATCGTGAGCAATTAACCAAAGACTTGACCAAAAATTTAAGCCATTAACCAAGTTGTAATGTCATATTTAGATTGTTTTGCAAGAAAGGTTACATTGCCATTTTCATAAAGTGACTTTAATCAAGAAGTCAAATTGTCTTGAGCTCATACCTTGTTTCTTCTGCACACAAACTCTTTTAAACACAGAAGCAACACCTCTAAACTTTCTAACTACTCTAGAAAGACATGTACTATGTCTTGGAACCACAATGATCAATGGAACGATCACTTGGAATCCGACCAAGCCATTTTGCACCAAGCTTCCATTCTGCATAACCTCAGTCCCTCAAACTTTTCCCCATAAATAGATAGTCATTCATCACTCCAAAACACACAAGAAACACCACAAAAACATTGACAAACACTTCTTCACCAAAATCATACCATTTCCACCATTTTCAAACTTTCATTTCCACAAACTTGTCCAAAACATTTGAAAGCCATAAAAACCTCAAACCAATCATCCACACACATCACATAACACCTAGTTTGTTGCCTTTTTGCATAAACCAATCCAATTCTTCATTCTGACCTTTTCCAATCCCTTTAATCCTTCAAATACCCTCCATAAACATCCCACGAAATGTCCCTAACATCATTTTGCAACTGTAACATCATTTTCTTAGAGCTTAAGTTTTCTTTTTTCATTTTTGCAAGAAGGATTGTGCAGAAAGTTTGAAGTTGTTCCAAATTAATCTAAGCATTCCAAAAGCATCAAGGGAGATCATAGAAGCTTTCTAAATCATCCCACACTTTCTGTAATCACTTGAAGAGGCATTGAACCTTGCTCTAATAGGTAAGCTTTTTTAAACTTTGAACTCACTCATACACGTATCATTGGTATTTGATTTTTGAAGCAAATATGTAGTATTTAATGTGTAGATAGTGTGCCCTAAGTCAATTGCAATGTATCATGTGTGTATGTGAAGTTGTGCTTCTCTGAACATTTAGGGTTCATACTGATTTCAATTTGATTTTTCCTTGTATGATGAAATTTAATCTGATTGATTGGTGTCATTGTGTTCCTCATGAAAATCCAAGCAAGTTTTGTGTTTACATTTTTGAAATTCATTGAGATATGAGTGAGATACAATTTTGAGAAATTTAAAAATGGTGGAGGAGGAAGATGATGAAGGTGGCGCCATTTCTACATTTTAATTGTGATTTTATTATTTATGGTTTTGTTTAGATTTAATGTATGACTTGGGCATTGCGCCACATCGGTTATGAGTGTGTTTGTAAGGGTTTGGTGTCCATGAGGTCTGGGGTTCGAATCCCCCTTGCCTCAGACCTTTTGTGTTATTTTATTTTTTCATGTTTTGCATTCTGACTTAATATTTTATTTAATGTGCGTGTTATATGACAAACCCAAACAAATGGCCCAATGGCTAGTGTTTTAAGATGCAGGACAAGGGGGCGTGGCTTCAAACCTCATGTGGACCATTTCCCTTATTTTTTTATCACTTGTCATTTCATGTTTTTTTCCATTTTCATTTGATCATATCTCTCAAATTATTTATCATTTTGGACTAATTTTTTACACACCCATTATTTATTATACCTATTTTTGATAATCCATGAAAAAAATTCCAAAAATGATTTCATTTTCACACACTTTTATTTTATCAGAGAAGGTACTTTTTAAAATGGTTTTAGGTCATTAAGTGATTCTTTTTTTTATTGATTCTTTAATTTTTCTTGATCATATTGATGTTTGTGAATGTCATGTATATTGTGTGAACCTTGTATGATGTTGGTAACATAATCCCTTTAATTTTTTCCTAACTTTGATGCACTTTAATGCATGATTTTTATGTGTACATGTCTTGTTTCTTCATGTTTGATTATGAAACATTCCCTTTGACTTTAGCATGATACTTATACCATATTGAACCTTTGGTGCATGCTTACTATGTGTTTGAATCATCTTTGATCATATGTTCATGATTTGCCTTAACTTTGATACCATGACTTTATTTGGTTCTTAAACTTCATGTTCATTATACTCAAAACCTTTTGAAATACTTAGACTTGTTGTAATCACAATGAACCCTTTGACATGAACCTTGACATGTATCCTTGATTATTATCCTTATGTCTTGAATCATGCCTAACTTGTTCTTAAATGATATCTTAACTTGTATTCATGATTAAGTGGTGTTAGTAAACCCTAAACCATGTCACAATCTTGACCTTAGTTCATGCTTACTCTATTTGTTCACACTTGAACTTTTCATCTATGATTCACATATTGATATTTGTCTCTATGACCATGATATTGTTATATCTATGATTCACATATTGATTTGAACCTTTGTTTTCCATGATTCACATGTTGACATTATTTCTATGACCATGATATTGTTATATCCATGTTCACCATGTCTAAACCATGTTGTTGTTTTGATCATGATATTGTTATATGCCTCTTTTGGTTTGTTTTCCATATTCTAAGAAGTTATATGTGAAGCACAGAATGAACCGGTGCTCTTGATACCACTTGTTAGACGACGGTGATGATCTAGAAGAGGGGTTGAATATATCACTTATCCTTAAACATAGTCGGCACTTATAATAAATTGGGTTTTAAAACTTTTAAGCAGAAGCGGCTGAGGAACTACGATCATCTAAATGAACCGTTACCAAAAAGATCGGATATATGCTACTCCTATATGGAATACCGATAAAGATAAGAAATCGAATCAAAAGTTTGAACACAAATCAATATGATTTTGTTCACTCAAAGTTGTTCAATTTCCAATGCTTATGAAATATAAACACAGATTGAAAAACAGCTCAAAACGTTTGTATTCAAGAAATTTGTCAAACACTTGGTGTGCGAGGCACTCCAAGTAAAATTCACTAAGTAAATGTAGTGCTAAGTTTTTTCGATTACAACCAAACAGATTGTAATAAGTTTTCTAAATGTGTTTTAGCACTACAATAAACCAGAATTTTAGTCAATCAATTTGATTGCATACAAACGTAAAATTCAGAAATGAAAATAGCAAAAAGAGAGAACAACACCAATTTGTTGAGGCAGTTCCCCTGTCGTCTTCGCTCGAGGTACGTCTGCCCTCAATTCTAAAAATAGAATTGAGACCTGTATATAGAACTTATTACAAATTTTTTTTATAAGAGAAGCAGTAGAAATCAAACACTCAATCCTAACCGTTGATGTTGAACCTATGCCTTCTCTTCCCTTGATTCAAGACGAATCAAGTCCTTCAAATGTGATGAGTAATCCTCTGATTGTGGCACCATCTTTAAACAACCCAATGGTCTTCAATTCTTTGCCCGACTGATTTTAAACACCTACAATTCGAACCCAAACCTTCCTTCCACAATCCTCCGGTTAACGCTACTAAATTGACAAAACCTCTCGTTCTTTAATTACCTTCGATCGGCTGAATCTGTGAAGGAACGATTTGTGCAAAACCCCCAAAATCCAAGATTCTTGAAGGATAAAACCATAACAGTTTTATTCAAGAAAAACCCACTGATCTCTCAAATCAAACCCGATACACTGATTATATGTTTGGACGTTATCACTCCAATGATGCAGAATGCACAACAAAAATGATTATGTGTATTTGTTGAGAAAATGCAAGAAAGAGGATGAAGATGATGAAAGCAGAATCAGTGTATATTTTAACTTTTCTTGTTGTTTTGTGAAGAATGAGCTAACACAATATATATGCAAAGCTTTGACCAAATAACCAACATAACAGACACTTTAAAAGACAAACATTACAGAAAAATAGTGTGAAACAAGCGAACGGTCGACCTAAAGAATAAGGGGTCGACTTGAGCTCTCCCGAATACAGAATTATGCAAAAAAAACTCTTTGCATCAACTGGAACAAGTTCATGCGTCGATGCAAAGCAACCCAATATTGACAAATAGAAATACACAAAGTATGAGTCGAACGGAGGGTCAACGCGAGCTCTCCTAGGAGCAAATCAAAAAAGTTCACTTTGTATGAGTCGGCCTAAGCAAGCTTTGAATCAACTCAAAGACTCAGAACTTGCAAAAATGCTGGTTTTGATATGTCTTGCTATTTTTAATTACTTCTAATGCACATCTAAGTCAACCAACATGATCAAACTCACATAGAACACATATAATGCTTTTCTATATGAACAGACACATGTTTTTGATAAATGCTTGACATGAGAAAAACAACGAATGCATATGCAACTCAATGATACCATCCAAAGCACATATTTCTAACTAGATATGTTTTGACATCATACCTCACCCTCACATACTCCCCCTTTTTTATGATGACAAAACAATAGCAAAATAATTGAGCACATTGTGTAGTATCATCCTCCCCCTAACTTTATACATTCATCTAGAAACAATCTGAATGTTTGATAAGTCTTGTAGAATGGTTTGCTATTTTTGCTTGGTCTCTTCTCCCCCTTTGACAACATCAAAAAGAAAGAAGTAATAGGTGAACAAAAAACATAGTATATTGAATTATGCATATTCACAGAATTTGCATCAGGTAAGCATTAATAAACATTCACATATAATGGTGTTAATAAAAAACATATGAGAAGATAAATAGAGAACACAACAAATGAACAAAAGAAGTAAGTGTCATTACAAACATTAAAATTTAACATAGTTCCATGTCTTAGTGAATCAAACAAGCATAATAAGAAATGAACATGAAAATGTAATGAACAAGATATGGAATGACATGCACAACAACACACAAAGAATCCTCAAGTCCTCCTCCCCCTAAAATGATGGGCCCTTACACAAAATTGATAATCATGAGGTGGTGGAAGGTGTTTCTCATCTATCCGCTCCATAAGTTCCAGCACAACCCGATTAAGAACATTGAAGCTAGTAGTGAGAGCATAGTTTTGACCTGCAGCAGATTTAATCATGCTATCAAAACAACCCATCACTGTTGTGGCGAACGTGTTGAAGTTATTTGTGTGAACCTGAAGTTGGTTCTGTAGATTTGTAAACCGCTCATCTTGTGCAGTGATAAAGTTATGTTGTTCGAGCTGCATGTTCCTCATCATTTCAAGGAGTTCACCATTATTATGTTGGGGATGCAGAGGAGATGGAGGCACATAGTATGACTCTTGATAATTCTAATTAGTTGTCTGTGGCGTGTAATTTGAACCAAGTATGGTCGAACCCGCGTGTTGCCATTCACCCCATCCTTGGTTTCCATCTGAGTCCAAAGGGGGTGATTGATCTAACCAACCATTATTATATTATTCACCAGCATTAACATCAGTATCCATTTGATTACCACCTACTTCTTCTTCTTCTTCGTCTTCTTCACTTTCATCAGATTCATGCCGACGAGAACCGGTTGCCTTAACAATAAACATGTAGCGCGTATGACTAGGATCCCATATATATCCCATCATAGTTAAAGTCTTTTGACAAAACTCTTGGTCGGATGTCAAATTTTTGTATGGGATACCGGGAACGACCACTTCAGTATTGTTGAGGACAGATTGGATGAAGGAACCATAAGATAGTGCAGTCCCTCGGCCAGAGTCCTTCAAAGAATAGATTCTACTTGCAATGTAGTGAGGCTAATTGATTTTGATCTTCTTTTTCAAGATGTATACCAAATGAACCTCTGTTTGGTCAACCCCAGAATAGCCTCCTTTCTTGGGCCGAAGAATGTGAGAGACAATACATTACAAAATTCTGTCAACCGGTTTCAACCGACCAATTCTAACCGACTTTGGTAAAAGATCTCTACCCACTATTTCATCATCATATGGTTTATTTAGCATGGAGTTCACGGTTCTAGTATCCGTGACCTTAATCAATGGATCAACAGTTTTGGGAGACATGTTGACGAGATCTTTCTGAACTGAGTCATTTACATAGACTTTATTATTTCCAATTTTGGTACTGAACTCAAGTCCTTTAAACTTTCCTTGAAGACCAGTATAGAAAATTCTGAGTAAATCCTCATTATATTTGTTACCGCATTCCAAAAACTGATTGAAATTCTGAGCATCCAGAAGTTCAAGAACTTCTTGGATATGCATTCTTTCAGCAGCTTTGTGATAATAAACAAATTGTTTGACAATTGACCGCTTGCTCAAAATTTTCTCGTACAGTTCAACATATTCAAGAGGTAATAAAGAGAGAGCGGTTACTGGTAAACTAGCCCTTGAGGTGCCAGCTTGAGAGGATGGAGCTTTGGTTGTTCTCTTGCTTGTAACCCTTCTTGTAGCCATGAGATGCAACACTTGAAGAAGATGAATAGTAAACTGAGCTTGTGTGTTGATGAGAGATTCACTAGAATCCTTGAGTATTTAAAGAAATTAGGTTTTAATAGGGATTTTGGGAAGAGGAGAAATAGAGACTAACTTTCTGTAAATGTAATGTATCAATGCTAATTATGATGTTTGAATACATAGAAAGAATGAAAGCATTAAATGGGTTAAAGAATTTTGAACCTTTCATCAAAAATAAGGATTTTTCAGAAAAATCGAGCGACGCGTCGACCTACACAGACTATGCGTCAACGAATACTGACAAAATACAGACAATCAGAAAAGTTCAAAAGTTGAGTCGACCGAAGGGTCGACCTGAGCAGATCCGCTTCTAAATCATGAAAAATTGCAATTTTATGAGTTGACCGGTGTCCTGTTTTAGTCGACTCAAACAGTAAGGATTAGCACAAATCATTATTTTGAGCCATAAATGCATCAAAAAGAAATAAATAGACAACCTACACATATTTCAAACATTCAAATGGATAAAACATGTTTAATCATGCAATAAACATCAATTTTAACACACAACTTGGTACACCAATGAAGTGATCAAGAGAATTTGATAGAGAGGAACGATATTACCTCAACCGTGATCGTTGATAGATACCCTCATATATGGCTCAGTTACTTCTTCATTTTGTTAGATAAAGACATATATATATATATATATATATATATATATATATATATATATATATATATATATATATATATATATATATATATATATATATATATATATATATATATATATATATATATATATATATATATATATATATATATATATATATATATATATATATAGAGAGAGAGAGAGAGAGAGAGAGAGAGAGAGAGAAAGAGAGAGAGAGAGAGAGAGAGAGAGAGAGAGAGAGAGAGAGAGATTGATAGAGAGAGAGAGAGAGCATGTAATTATAAAATCCTAAACACGATCCGAGATGTCGAGAACGCCTAGTTCCCTATGAATGTGAAAGAAAGGCTTTGTAGTGAATGGTTTTGTAATCTGTAAGTTGATTTTTGGTATCAACATGCTCAAAGACCACATCACCCTCCTCCACATGATCCCTAAGGAAATGATGACGTATTTCGACATGCTTGGTGTGTGAATGTAATACGGGGTTCTTGGTTAGATTAATGGCGCTTGTATTATCACATAAAATAGGAATACACTCAAGTTTTACATTGATGTCGAGCAATTGTTGCTCAAGCCACAAGATTTGAACGCAACAACTACCGGCCACAACGTATTCCACCTCGGTTGTTGAAAAAGTAATGAAAAATTTCTTTTTGCTATGCCAACTCACCAAGAAATTTGAAAAGAAATGACAAGTGGCACTTGTGATTTTCCTATCCGATTTGCAACTGGCAAAGTCGGAATCAGAATAGCCAACTAAGGAACAATCACTCCCCTTGGAATACCATAGTCTATACTTTGGAGTACCAGAGAGGTACCTAAGTGTGTGCTTGACGACTTTCAAATGAGATTCCTTGGGAAATGATTGATACCCCGCATACATACAAACACTAAACTTGATGTCGGGTCGAGATGCAGTAAGATAGAGGAGATAGCCGATCATACCTCTATATTTTTTCACCTCCATATCCTTACAATTCTCATCTCGATTAAGGTTTGCACACATCGGCATCAGAGTGTCAATCGCCTTGGAGTTTGCCATGTCAAAACGCTTAAGAAGCTAAAGGCAATACTTTGTCTGGCTCACAAACGTACCCTCTTCGAGTTGCTTGATTTGAAATCCAAGGAAATAGTTGATCTCCCCTATCATGCTCATCTTGAACTTTCCCTGCATCAATCTAGAGAACTCCTTGACTATATTCATGTTAGTTGATCTGAAAATGATATCATCAACATAAATTTGTACCAAAATTAAGTGTTTTCCTTGATGTTTAATAAAGAGAGTTGTGTCAACCTTTCCTCTTGAATACCCTTGATCAAGTAGAAATTTGCTAAGATGGTCACACCAAGCCCTAGGGGCTTGTTTGAGTCTGTACATAGCTCGTTTAAGCTTGTAGACATGATCAGGATACTCATGGTATTCAAACCTAGGAGGTTGGGCTACATAAACCTCTTCATTCATATATCCATTTAGGAAAGCACTTTTTACATCCATTTGAAATTATTTTAAAATTTTCGTACATGCGTAACCAAGCAGAAGGCGTATAGCCTCGAGTCGGGCAACCGGCGCATAAGTTTCCTCATAGTCAATTCCCTCCTCTTGGTTATACCCTTGTGTAACTAAGCGCGCCTTGTTACGTGTTATAATTCCATTTTCGTCCAGTTTGTTCCTAAACACCCATCAGGTGCCAATTACTCGATGGCCTCGCGGAGGAGGGACAAGGTCCTAAACCTCATTTCTTTTAAACTGATTTAATTCCTCTTGAATTGATAAGAACCAATGTTCATCGAGTAATGCCTCTTTAGGGTTTTTAGGCTCAACCTGAGAGACGAAAGCAAAGTGATAACAAAATTTACTTAGCTTAGATCTTGTGGTCACTCCCTTTGAAATGTCATCGAGAATGTTGTCAATTGAATGGTCTTTAGAAGACTTCCAAGCTGGAGGAAGGCCATCGGTGTTAGTCGAATGATCCTCATAAATCTCCTAATGATGGTGATCTTTTTCCTCCTTAACTTTCACTAATTCAGGTTGATCAATTCGTTTTTCAGTGTATTTGAGTATATCTTCAGAAGATTCACCTGCACCATGAAAATAAATACCTTTTCCGACATTTTTTGGATAAGTTTCATCAAAAGTGAAATGAACAGATTCTTCAACAATAAGTAACCTCTTATTATATATCCTATATGCTTTACTTGACTGAGAGTATCCAAGAAAGATACCTTCATCTGCCTTGGAGTCAAACTTACCAAGACTCTCCTTACCATTGTTCAACACAAAACACTTACAACTGATGGGCTAGAGACGTGTCTACTTATGCGTCTAGCGGTATTTTACTGCAAGTGCACAGCCTATCGAAGTAATATAAAAGATTGTCGAACCCACAGAGACCAATGTCAATCTACCGTTATCTATTGTTACGGCGTAAAGCTAAGGCGAATGGTTGTCACGATTTTTGTTGATTTCTAAGACTATTAAAGGCGGAATTAAATTTAAGTTTTAATAAAATAATATTAAGGCGGTCGGTATGTAATTATACTAACTTAGGTGGGTCAATCTAACCTAGGCTTATAAAGGTGTTCACTTAATCTATTCGGTAGAGATTACCAGTTTGAATACCCTCAACTCACACTCTCGTGGTCTTGAATCAGATCTTATCCCTAAAGCCCTATGCCTGCTCTCGCTAGCCCATAAGTGTTTAGAGATAATTTTTGGAAACTAAATAAGTCTAATTTATCTTAAAGCGCTCTCGCTGTATTTAATTTAAATGCCTAACTTTAGCTATCTGGTTAAAATCTCACACTCTCGTGGTCTTGACCCAACCTAATACCCTTTTCTTACTCTCGTAACGAAAAGGTCGAATTTAATTAAAAAGTATCAGCCAGAATGTTAAGCGATTAATTATTTTAGCCCATGGTTATATTTTATCGGTTAAGTTAGTTATAACTACATACCGCCCTAAGGTATTTAGCTACTCATCGATGTTGAACCAGACAGAGACAGGGAATTTAATAATAATGTACTCATGGCAGAAAAATAAATAAACATTATAAATAAATTAAATTGCAATGTAAATGAAAATACCGATAAAACTAGTTTAGCTAGACATGATAATTAACGTAAATGAAAATAAACATAGACAACAAAATAATGAAACATGCATACTGACAGAAATAAAATAATAATTCAATTAATAAAAACCTGTAAATCGTACTGATCTCGAATCCTTGAGTAGTCCTCCACAATGTCGGCAGGATTCTACTTTGGCGAGAATTAAAAGGTACAGGAACAAATAAAGCGATACAAATGAAAATAAAAAGGAAAGGAAATGGGAAAATAATGCAAGAACGTAAATTTGGCTTCAATGGGAAATTTGGCAGCACTTCGATACGTCGAAGGCCTCCCCCCAAAACTCTGAATCTAAGGCCTATTTATAGGAAATAATTCATTCTTCAACTTCCAGAGATCATGGGTGAATTATGGAGGAAGTGGGAGTAACTTCCAGTAGTGGGCAATGAGTGGAGAAAAAGTAGGAGAAAAAGGAGAAAAGTGCTCGTGGCCACTTCTGTCTTGAACGAACTTCTGTTATTTGATGCATGACGGTCGTGACATGGCCGTGACGATCGTGAAGGCTGTGACGGTCGTGACGTGGCCGTGACGATCGTGAAGGCTGTGACGGTCGTGACATGGCCGTGACGACCGTGACACTCACAAATTCTGTTTTCTGCTATTTTCTGTATTTTTCTTCTCTTTTTCTTTCTTTGGTTCAAATTCTCCCCAATCTGCAAAACAAAGTAAATTAATCATATAATAGAACATAAATCAAGATAAATTAATAAAAGTCACAAATAAATGCATGCAAATCAAGCCAAATAAACGATATGATTTCGCGTTATCAAACATCCCCACACTTAAACCATTGCTTGTCCTCAAGCAATCGACCAACACAGTAAAAAGAAATAAGCATAGTTCGAAACAAAGTCACGACGAAACTCTAATCATACGTGGCTGCTAGGCTAATGTTAGATCGATAGGTACTAAATATTAATACCAAGGATATCATAACGACACAATTTCAAAAACTCCCTACTTATGCAAACCAATCGGAATCATGTCATTATAACTCAACCTATAACTCATGCTCTCTTTCACCCCATTTCATTATAGTGCAATCACATTAAGCCCGTTATCCATACACATTCATGGCAAGTAGACCTGTTAGTGACTATGATCTCATTATTATTTCATTTTTTTCTGCAAATATGCTTGAGCATCAATTGAACTTAAAGAGTTTGTACCGTTAGGCTAAGTGCTCGGGTGAGGAGCACCTAACTTAGAAGGAACATGTCTTTTTCTTCATAATTTTTTTTCTTTTCTTTCTTAGTTTCTCATTTTAACCTAGAGATCATACACTTATTTGCATCGGTTTCTTACTTAGTGTGTTTAGGATGGTGCTGACTGCTTAAATAAACTACTTAGGGATTACTACAAGAACCTGGAGTTTTAAGGTCTCGGCATAATGGTTACTCAAATTTATTTTGCATATTTAGGGGGTTAAGGTTGTCAGGACGATATCAATTTTATCAAAACTTTCCCAAGTTTTTCTAACATAGCCTAAACAGCCTATATACTTTCAGAGTACCATGTCATGAATCAAAAAGTTTTTGTTGGAGGTTAAAATTTTGAAATTTTGAAATTTTGGGGAAGTTTGAATAACAGGCGAAAACCACTCATAAAGACTCGACAGCACATGCAAAGATTTTGACATAGCATTAAAAATAGATAAAAACAATAAATCAAACTAAAAGGCAATAAAATGAAAGCGATAGAGTTCCTCCCCCACACTTAAACCAAACATTGTCCTCAATGTTTCAGTAAAAGGTGGAAAAGGAAAGATAGAACCTGTATGAATGCTACTGCTCTTGCTATCCTTGTCTTTGTTGATCACTTCTACTTCGGCGGCAGGCATTTTGAGATACTTTGTTTGTGTAATTCTCGAACCAGCTCATCATGTTGCTCGCATCAAGAGGAAGTACTCATCATCAGTGTTCCCACCAGCAGCGACACTCGTAGGAATGTCCGTGGGCATAGCTCATCTTCTCAGATCGTCATCTAGAGAGTTTTCGCTTAGATATAGCTAAAGAGTAACAAGCGATACATTTCTTTATTTTCTGCAAATTTAAACAAACAAATTAAAATAAAGACCTTGTGGGTTGCCTCCCACACAGCGCTTTGTTTAGCATCGATAGCTCGACGACTAAGGAGTGCAAGTACTCATGGTGGTTCTTTCGAGAATGGTTCCTCGATCGAACTCTGAATAGTCTTCGGTTTCCATGGCCACTTATCAAGCCATCTCTCATATCCCTCACCTTTTCGTTTCTTTCTTCTGTAGGGTGGTTTCTTGTTTTGAACGCGTGGTGGTGGTTCTGGATCTATTCTGCGTATCAGCTTTTCAAATTTGGACTTTGTTATTTCATCCACCACCTCAAAAGTTAATCGTACCCTTTTAACAGTAATAATGACCCTAGTTTCACGGTCCTCGAATTTTCTTTTTCTATGAAGGGCCTTAGACAAAGGTGCATTGGTGTGTATATTTTTCAATACCTCCACATATGTTTTGGATTGGGAGTCTACCTTAACTTCTGCAAACCTTTGTGGGAAAGAAACAGGTGGGGTATAGGGAGGAGGAGCAACGATACGTGCTTCCTTCTCTACCTCTTCGACAACCTCCCTTTCGGTTGGTGTCGGTGGATTTTTCTCAATATGTATGTTTTTCTCACCAAAACTCTCCTCAGGCTCATCGTAAATCTCCCTAGGATCTTCTATTTGTTCTTCATTAATGGTTGTTACAACATTCACATGTCCTTCTGGGAAGGGTCCTAGAGATGTTTGTCTAAGCAGGGAAGTTTGAGTCTCCAAAGTCTCGCTGTGAGTTGCGAGGGAATCGACAATAACATTCATCTGCCTAAGGTCTTCATTAATTTGGAGATGTTGTCTTCTAAAATCTTCGTTTTGGAGAGTTTGTGTCTCCACAAAGCGCTCCATCATAGATTCTATCCTAGCGTGAGTAGACGTCTCATTGAATTCTTCTAGTAGTAGTTCGAGGTTGGATGTATCAAAATCTTGCGTTTCCTCAAAACATTGGGAGTCATCATCATAGAGGGAGTTTGGGTGAGAGTGCGTAGTATTGAAATCTTCTAATAATATTTCGAGGTCGGATTTAAGCGGAATTTGTGGTTCCTCGAAATATTGGGGGTGGTAGTTATAATATGGAGGGTGGTAGTTATAAGGGAAATATGGGTTATACATAATGATTTAGATAATAGTGCCTTAGTCTATACTATGCAACAACGGAATCACAATATTGACTGTTGGTCCCCGGCAACGGCGCCAAAAACTTGATGGGCTAGAGACGTGTCTACTTATGCGTCTAGCGGTATTTTACTGCAAGTGCACAGCCTATCGAAGTAATATAAAAGATTGTCGAACCCACAGAGACCAATGTCAATCTACCGTTATCTATTGTTACGGCGTAAAGCTAAGGCGAATGGTTGTCACGATTTTTGTTGATTTCTAAGACTATTAAAGGCGGAATTAAATTTAAGTTTTAATAAAATAATATTAAGGCGGTCGGTATGTAATTATACTAACTTAGGTGGGTCAATCTAACCTAGGCTTATAAAGGTGTTCACTTAATCTATTCGGTAGAGATTACCAGTTTGAATACCCTCAACTCACACTCTCGTGGTCTTGAATCAGATCTTATCCCTAAAGCCCTATGCCTGCTCTCGCTAGCCCATAAGTGTTTAGAGATAATTTTTGGAAACTAAATAAGTCTAATTTATCTTAAAGCGCTCTCGCTGTATTTAATTTAAATGCCTAACTTTAGCTATCTGGTTAAAATCTCACACTCTCGTGGTCTTGACCCAACCTAATACCCTTTTCTTACTCTCGTAACGAAAAGGTCGAATTTAATTAAAAAGTATCAGCCAGAATGTTAAGCGATTAATTATTTTAGCCCATGGTTATATTTTACCGGTTAAGTTAGTTATAACTACATACCGCCCTAAGGTATTTAGCTACTCATCGATGTTGAACCAGACAGAGACAGGGAATTTAATAATAATGTACTCATGGCAGAAAAATAAATAAACATTATAAATAAATTAAATTGCAATGTAAATGAAAATACCGATAAAACTAGTTTAGCTAGACATGATAATTAACGTAAATGAAAATAAACATAGACAACAAAATAATGAAACATGCATACTGACAGAAATAAAATAATAATTCAATTAATAAAAACCTGTAAATCGTACTGATCTCGAATCCTTGAGTAGTCCTCCACAATGTCGGCAGGATTCTACTTTGGCGAGAATTAAAAGGTACAGGAACAAATAAAGCGATACAAATGAAAATAAAAAGGAAAGGAAATGGGAAAATAATGCAAGAACGTAAATTTGGCTTCAATGGGAAATTTGGCAGCACTTCGATACGTCGAAGGCCTCCCCCCAAAACTCTGAATCTAAGGCCTATTTATAGGAAATAATTCATTCTTCAACTTCCAGAGATCATGGGTGAATTATGGAGGAAGTGGGAGTAACTTCCAGTAGTGGGCAATGAGTGGAGAAAAAGTAGGAGAAAAAGGAGAAAAGTGCTCGTGGCCACTTCTGTCTTGAACGAACTTCTGTTATTTGATGCATGACGGTCGTGACATGGCCGTGACGATCGTGAAGGCTGTGACGGTCGTGACGTGGCCGTGACGATCGTGAAGGCTGTGACGGTCGTGACATGGCCGTGACGACCGTGACACTCACAAATTCTGTTTTCTGCTATTTTCTGTATTTTTCTTCTCTTTTTCTTTCTTTGGTTCAAATTCTCCCCAATCTGCAAAACAAAGTAAATTAATCATATAATAGAACATAAATCAAGATAAATTAATAAAAGTCACAAATAAATGCATGCAAATCAAGCCAAATAAACGATATGATTTCGCGTTATCAACAACCGAATACATGAAGGTGAGATATATTAGGCTTCCTCCCTTTCAAAATTTCATATGGAATTTTGTTGAGAATATGACAGATTAACACCCTATTCAAAACATAGAAAGTCGTACTAATGGCATCGACCCAAAATCATTTAGGAAGGCCATTTTCATTGATCATACTTCTTCATAATTCTTCCAATATTCGATTTTTGCATTCCACGACCCCATTTTGTTGAGGGGTACATGGCGTAGAAAAATTATGATAAATTCCACGCCTACCACAATATTCTTCAAAGAGATGATTTTCAAACTCACCTCCATGATCACTTCTAATTGATATAATATTTGTGTTCAACTTGTTTTGAGAAAGTTTGGCAAATTCTTCAAAGGCATAGAAAGTATCGCTCTTGCCAGCCAAGAAGATAGTCCAGCAAAATCTAGAGAAATCATCGACTATAGAAAAACCATAGTAGTTACCACTTAGACTCTTAATTCTAGATGGTCCAAAGAGGTCCATATGAAGAAGTTCAAGGGGTCTCGTAGTTGAAAAAATATTTTTTAGATTTAAACGAGATTCTTGTTTGCTTCCCCATTTGGCACGCATCACACAAGTGATGCTTTGGAAACTTTATTTTGGGTAATCCAATCATTAGGTCCTTAGATACTATCTTATTTAGCAAGTCAAAATTGACATGCGCTAAACATCTATGCCACAACCATGAGTCTTCACTCATAGTGACGAGACATTTGTCACTACTCAATGATACTTCACTCAAATCCAGCATATACACATTATTTACCCTCAAGCCACTAAACACATCCCCATTTTTATCATTATTTTTAATCATGCAACAATCCTTTAAAACAGATACTTGTATACCTTGTCACATAATTGACTAATGCTTATAAGGTTGTGTTTAAGGCCCTCGACTAACAATACATCAGAGGTAGTAGTAGATGAGGGATTACCTACACTACCTGTTCTAAGTATTGCTCCTTTATTATTGTCTCCATAGGTTACAAATCCCTTCTTCTTTGCTACAAAGTCAATTAAGAGAGATATGTTTCCTGTCATATGTTTTGAGCATCCACTATCGAGAACTCATCTTCTCTCTGTAGGCTCAAGACTTTGTACCTATAAAAACAATCAAAGGAAATATATATACCCAGTTGTTTATTGGATCCTTGGTTGTGAGTGAAATCTTGGTTGCATTTAGGTAACCATTGATAAACCCCTTTAGGAACTAAAAATCTCCTAAAGCGACATTTAACAATGGTATGACCCCTTTTGCAACAATACAAGCAAGTGAGGTTAACCTTGGTATCACTTTTATTACCTTGATTTTTGATCACATATGTATATTTTTTATAAGGATTAATCATGATTTTTATAAAGTGTGATCTATCAATAGCAAAAGTGATTTTTGGTTTTAGAGCCTTGTCAATTTTGGCATTAAGAGTCATAACCTCTTTTTGCCAAATATGATAAGTATCACATCCAAAGTTTAACCATCTACTTTTTTCTTTCTCAACATCTACCTTTGTTACTTCCACCATAGATGCCTTGAGCGCCTTTAATTCCCTTTCGGAATCGGAGATCTTTTTCTCCAAGTGAGTAAAAATTTGTTTGTTTGAGGCCAAACGTTTAAAGGCTTCCTTAGACTCATGGCGTAAGGTGTCAAAGGCATATTGTAATTCAGAATGAGACAATTTACTAGAGTTTTTGTATTTAGCATGTCATACCTTTTTATTCTTCTTCTTCTGATGAGCCGAGAGACAAAGATTAATGGAATCTTCTTCTTCACTTGAACTATCATTCCTGGATGACTCACTATCGCTTTCCCAAGCGATGTAAGATCTTCTAGGCTTACCTTTTTTTATTTTTTATTGTCTTCTAAAATTGACGAGATTATTTTTGGAATGTTGGGTACCATTTTTCTTTACATAGCAATTGTATCGCTTCATGAACAACCCCATATCCTCACGTGTTTCTTCATCATTGTCATCACTTGAGTTGTAATCACTTAGCTATTTTGCAGAGGACTTTGAACAAGAAGCTTTTAGAGCTATAGACTTCTTTTCCATAGTTTTGGTATTTTCTTTCTTTTTCCTTTTTCTCAAATTGATCAAGGCTAATAAGCACTTGCTCATATTCTTGGAGCTTTCCAAAAAGAGTTGTAAGATCCAAAGTCATAAGATTGTTTGCTTCCTTTATGGCCGTGACCTTTGGTTGTCACTCCGTGGTAAGACATCTTAAAACTTTGTTAGTAGCAACGTCATTAGAAATTGGTCTACCAAGTGAATTTAGTCTATTGATTAAGTGAGAAAATCTCTTTTGCATGTCGGCAATGGTTTCCCCTTGCTCCATGTGAAAGAGATCAAACTCTTGATTCAAAGTGTTGATTTGAGCTAGCTTAACATCATTAGTTCCCTCATGGGAAACTTGCAATGTGTCCCACATATTCATCAACTCCCAAGGAGGAGATCAGAATATTTCTAGCCTTCCAATCGTAGTTGTACTTTTTGTCATCTTCATCATTCCATTGTGCTTCAGGCCAAGACACAACAATGTTATTTTCATCGTTCATGGTAATTTCCATAGGATCGTTCAATATAATGTTCCATACCTTTCTATCAATGGAATTGATATGCATGTGCATACAATCTTTCCAGTAACTATAGTTCTCACCGTTAAAAATAGGTGCTCTATTGTAAGCCTCTTTTGGTTCGTTTTCCATATTCTAAGAAGTTATATGTGAAGCACGAAATGAACCGGTGCTCTTGATACCACTTGTTAGACAACGACAATGATCTAGAATAGGGGTTGAATAAATCACTTATCCTTAAACAGAGTTTGCACTTAAAATAAATTGGTTTTTAAAACTTTTAAGTGGAAGTGACCGAGAAACTACGATCGTCTAAACAAACTGTTACCAAAAAGATCAAATATACGCTACGCCTATATGGAATACCGATAAAGATAAGAAATTGAATCAAAAGTTTGAACACAAATCAATATGATTTTGTTCACTCAAAGTTATTCAATTTCCAATGCTTGTGAAATATAAACACAAATTGAAATATAACTCAAAACGTTTGTATTCAAGCAATTTGTCGAACACTTGGTGTGCGAGGCACTCCAAGTAAAATTCACTAAGTAAATGTAGTGCTAAGTTTTTCTGATTACAACCAAACAGGTTGTAATGATTTTTAAATGTGTTTCAGCACTACAATAAACCAGAATTTTAGTCAACCAATTTGATTGCGCAGAAACGTAAAATTCGGAAATGAAAATAGGAAAAAGAGAGAACAACACCAATTTGTTGAGGCAGCTCCCCTGTCGTCCTCGCTTGGGGTACGTCTGCCCTCAATTCTAAAAATAAAATTGAGATATGTATATAGAACCTGTTGCAATTATTTTTACAAGAGAAGCAGTAGAAATCAAACACTCAATCCTAATTGTTGATGTTGAACCTATGCCTTATCTTCCCTTGATTCAAGATGAATCAAGTCCTTCGAATGTGATAAGTAAACCTCTAATTGCGGCACCACCTTTAAACAACCCAACGGTCTTCAATTATTTTCCCGGATGATTTCAAACATCCATAATTCGAACCTAAACCTTCCTTCCATAATCCTCCAGTTAACGCTACTAAATTGAACGAACCTCTCGTTCTACAATTACCTTCACTCGGCTGAATCTATGAAGGAACGATTTGTGCAAAACCCCCAAAATCTAAGATTCTTGGAGGACAAAACCCTAACGAATTTATTTAAGAAAACCCCACTGATCTCTCAACCCAAACCCAATACATCGATCCTATGTTTGGACGTTATCACCTCAATGATGCAGAATGCACAACAAAAATGATTATGTGTATTTGTTGAGAAAATGTAAGAAAGGGGATGAAGATGATGAGAGCAGAATCAGTGTATATTTTCACTTTTCTTGTTTTTTTATGAAGAATGAGCTAACACAATATATATGCAAAGCTTTGACCAAATAACCAACATAACAGACACTTTGAAAGATAAACATGATAGAAAAATTGTGTGAAACGAGTGAATGGTCAACCTAAAGAATAAGGGGTCGACCTGAGCTCTCCCGAATACAGAATTATGCAGAAAAAACTCTTTGCGTTGAACGAAACAGGTTCATGCGTCGATGCAAAGCAACCCAGATTTGACAAATAGAAATACACACAGTATGAGTCGACTTGAGGGTCGACGCGACCTCTCCTAAGAGCAAATCACAAAAATTTACTCTACATGAGTCGACCTAAGCACACTTTGAGTCGACTCAAAGACTCAGAACTTGCAAAAATGATGATTTTGATATGTCTTGCTATTTCTAATTGCTTCTAATGCACATCTAAGTCAACCAACATGATCAAACTCACATATAACACATATAATGCTTTTCTATATGAATAGACACATGTTTTTTTATAAATGCTTGACACGAGAAAAAAATGAATGCATATGCGACTCGATGATACCGTCTAAAGTACACATTTCTAACTAGATATGTTTTGACATCATTAAAACAAGTATTGAGACACCTTGCCCTCACATCACCAACCTTTCAACATAGCCTTAGGTTAGAATTTGTAAACGCTTTGACTTTGTTAAGTCATGTAAGTGCTATTGTTATAAACACTTACTTTTCTCTTTATAACCTTGATCACTATCAAGTGTTCTTTACCTGTAGTTAGGTGAACTATGATTACTTTGATTTCATTCTTGTTAGGATACATAAGCATAATACTGTGAAGTCTTGGAAAACACACTAGCAATAAACCTCCTTAGGTTCCTTATCTCATAAAATCCAAAAATAGAACATTTTGAAACATTAGCAAGAAAGTTAGCATAGTACAAATACTTTCAAGAGGTTCCTATAGGATACTATAGATACTTAGGGTGCTAACACATTCCCTTAGTATAAACAACCCTCAAACCTTTAGATCTCTTTGCATTATTGTTACATTACATAATTAGGGTTTATTCGATCTTTTTTCTTTCCTCTGGATAAATTAAAGTCCGATGGTGAATATTTAATGTTTTGTGATTCAAGTTAATATAATAGCTTGATATTTGATTCTTACCGCGATAAAACGCATTATTATCGTTATGTTATGGTGTGACATAATTGTAAATGCCTTTGTAGTTGCTTGCTATGATGTATGTCGATATTGTTGGGCTGTTATGACATGTTGTGTTATAGTCTATAGTGGCGTGATACCTTGATTAAATGAAGGTCATTGCATGTTGTTGTTATTGTCATGCATTTTATGATTGCATGAGTTGTGAGATAAGTTGTGTGCTCGGGTGGGGTATAAGTGTCTTATCCGAATTCTATCTGTAGAATCGTGTTGTTGTTGAGGTGATTGTGTGCCCGGGTAGGGTGTGAGCGATCATGGAGGTCGTGTGCTCGATGGGGTGTGAGCGATGTAATGGAAACTCTGACGGGAATTATGGTTCTAAAATAGGAACTGAATGGTACCACATGCATTGAGTAAAGTTGTGAGTCTTAATGCATTGCATCTTGATTGTATTTTTTGTTGTGCTTAGATTTTGGGTGTATTGGTTGTGTGGGTGTATGTTATGGAATGGGTGATTTGCGTGTAATAATCTGATGCTTGCTTATTATTATGCTTTCCTTTATATAATTATGATATCTCACCCCTTCTGTTTGAGTGTTGTCTTTATATGGGCATCGTGCAGATAACTCGCAGTAGAGGAGTTGATGTGAGTGGAAGCTGGAGTCTTCGTTTCTTTTTTAATGTTAGTGTTTGCTCTGATGTGTAACACCGGGGTTATGGAACGTTAATGTTTTTTTTTCTATTTTGTTGGAGATTTTGAATGTCTCTTGAGTTGCAGCTACTTATATTTATTTTGAAAACATGATTATGTTCTAAATAATTATTTGATAATGTTGCTTCTGTTGTTTTAATAAAAGTTGATGTTTCAAACATGTTTTGTCATTATAGTTATATAAATAATTTTCAAAAAAAAAGTTGTATGTGTTACATATCATGTTATATAAGCAGTTGTTTGTTGTTATGTGACATCCTAAATAATTATGGTATTGATTCAAATTTGGTCTGATATTTATTTAAATTACGGGGGAATTATTTAGGGTGTTAAAATGGTGGCGTGCAAACATTAAACAATATCAGTTATATTCTAGAATTAAGGAAGAACTTAATTTACCTATGTACTCTAGAAGAAAATGTTCTTGTATATGCCAAATAGAGATAGAGACATTATGAAGGTTACAAAGGTTGCATTGATTGTGATGAGCATCAAATAGGCCAAAAAGTCAAGTATTTACTGTCAAATAATGCGATAAAGTACAATGACTCAAATTTTTAGAGGTTTTGTGGAGGACATGATATTCAAAGACATTTCTCACTTTGTAATACACCACAATAAATGGTATGACATAGAGAATAAATATATCTTTAATTGAAAGGACAAGAAGTCTCTTGTTAAATGTTGTACTATCAAAAGGTTTTAGGGCAAAAGTAGTTAACATGTCGTGTTATCATATTTAATAGGTCAACACAAGCTTCATTGGGGGGGAGGTTGTAGAGTAGATATGGACGGGTAATCTTATTGATCTTGACAATTTAAGGATTTTTAGGTGTTTAACTTATGTATATATTAAGTGAAAATTGATTCAAAGTTGAAGAAGTGTGTCTTCGTCGGTTACACAAAAGGTGTGAAAAGGTTTAAGTTATTAGGTCGATTAAAAAGAAGATGATAATCATTATATATGTTGTTTTTTATGAACAATTAATGTTGAACTAGCCAACTCCAACAGATAGGTAATTCAAGTGGATGTTGATTCGTCACTAATGAATATTATGTAGGTAGTGCATGAAACATGAGAGGAATCAGACTTTGAAATCGACAATGACCATAAACTTGAAGTTTCAAGTAGAGTATGTGATTATATTTGTATACGTGATATAGAGTATCGTTCAACCAAGTCACCAGAAAGATATGAGTAAGAAGACTTGATAGCTTATGTCTTTCTTACTACTTCTTGAGACCCTTTCACCTTTCGAGAGGCTATATCTATTTAAGAGAAAAATAAATGAATAGGTATAATGGTGGAGGAGGTGGGGTCTTTGAAATTTAAAAAAATTAAAAAAAAAAAATAATAATAATAATAATAATAATAATGTCACCGAAATATTGAGTGTGTCATTTGGCATCAGGATTACTTTAAAAAAAAATTAAAGTGATGAAAACCAAAAATCACATATAAACATGAACAAAAATACTATTAACCTTTAAAAAAATTAACATAGTTTGTGTAATATTTTTTACAGGCTAGTTTAGTTATTATCATTAAATAATTATAAATATTTGATTCTAATTAATAATTATTTTTAACAAGCTGATAGTTTAGAAAAATTATATTAATGGTGTATGAGAAATTAATCTCAATTTTGAATAACCGTAAAAAAAGTATTTTACTGAAAATAAACTAAAAGATTTAAATACAAAAAAGTCTTTAACTCTTTTTTAATAAAAATAATTTTGAAATCAATCTCCCAAAAGTCTATAGAAGTTATTCCACCCATCTCATTTTATTTGATATTTTTTAGACAACTACTTGTTCAGATTTTGTTAAAATAAAATATTAATTTAAAAAAAAATTTATTTCTATATTCAACATTCTCTTTTTTTCTGTAAATTTTTTAACCAAAAAAGACTATTTTTTACAATTGATTCTAAACAACAAATTTCATATTTAATAATCTAAATGTAAACAAATCTAACCAATTTTATCATATTTTATCATTTTTTTTTTCAGTCAATTAGTTCAGATCTTATTCAATCACTCCCCTTCTTATTTACTTGATAGCTTGAGGAATAATATAATTAATTAATATATTTAGAATTAATTAAAATCTTTAATTAACATATATATATATATATATATATATATATATATATATATATATATATATATATATATATATATATATATATATATATATATATATATATATATATATATATATATATATATATATATATATATATATATATATATATATATATATATAAAGGCCAACTAAATACAAAGGATAACCGGAATACAAATATAAGAAACTTTAACAAAAAAATTTCTATTTTATTATTTAATTTCTAAAATATGTCTCAATTCATACTATATTTTTTTAATTTACCTTTTTTTTTGTTTTTCTATTAAATGATATTATATTTTTAATTAAATTAAAAAAGATAATATTAACTTGATGACTCATATTAATATTTCCAATAAAATATTTCTACATTTAAAAAACATTAATTACTATTAACTAAAATATCCCTGACGTTATAGATTAATTAACGCGTAATCGGAAAAGTAACGAGTATAAATATGCTATATATATATATTCACCGTTTCCTAAGAAACTCCTATTACCACCACAAAACAACTCAACTCACTTTCTTCACACCGCACTCCACATTTCTCCGCCGCAGCCACCGTCGCAACTTCCCCAAACCACCACACTCCTCATGTCGTCCCAAACCGGTAAGCCATTCGACTGGACCTTCGATCCAGAAACCGAAGATCCAACTCTCCACATGAAAGGCCGCAAATTCTTCTTCTTCGTCGCAATCTTCTCCATCATCGTCCTCTTCACCGCCATCTTCCTCTGCGCCAGATGGATCTTCCGCAACCGCGTTCTTCTTGCAACAAACGCCACTCCATTGCAGACATTACCAAACTCTTCACGTTCAGAAGGACTCGACGCCGACGCGATCAAGAAGCTTCCTATCATACTACATCAAACGGATTCTTCCAATCGCGCGTTGGAAGAAACCGAGTGCTGTATCTGTTTAAGCGCGTTTAGAGATGGTGAGAAGCTGAAGGTGTTGCCGGTATGTAATCATTGTTTTCACTGCGAGTGTGTTGACTCGTGGCTCGCGAATCGTTCGAGTTGTCCTTTGTGTAGAGCTTCGCTTAAAACTGATTCGTCTTTTCCAAAGATTTTGATTCAAGAACCACCGATAATTTATAATTATCCACTCTGATTTTAATTTTTGTTTCAACTTTTTTAGTTTTTTTATTTATTGTAATTTTAATATTTTAGTATTAGTAGTGCTAGTAATTTACTTGTTTTTGGATAATAATTTGTTCCGAGCAATGTAAATTGTAGTGAAAAGCAATTTTGAAGATATTAGTACTGAATATTTTGGATTGGAATTTGTTGGCTAGGTTAAATACATATAAATAAATTTTATTTTCTAATTAGATTCAATTATAAAGTCAAAAACTGTAAACTTTAGAGTCAATATTAATTTTAGAGTCAATATTAATTCTACTTAAAAACATTTTAAAATATAAATTATTAATTGAATTTAAAAGTCACATTTAAGGTAAAAAAACTGTTGAATCAATTTTGAAGTTAAAAAGTGTAAATTCTAATTTTAAATAAGAATTAATATTTTAAATTCAAAATAATTCTACTTAAAACATATAAGAATACCATAATTATTTTATATTTTTACAATTAGTTTTGCCAAATGTAAAGTTGAAACAAAACCTATACTTAACATTGTTATTTAAACGTGAAAAATGTAAAAAATGTAAATAAAAAATTCAAAATTAATTATTATACATTGTTAGGATAAAAAGTTTTATACTATAAGTGTGTAAAATTTATTTCAATTAAATTCAAAAGTTTTATTGCTCTTACTTTTATATTTTACAATTTACACCTATTTTAAATTAATTTTCCAAATTAAATTTGTTTTGCAAATATTCTAACTATAATTAATTATTTACAAATTTAAAATTAGTGACTTAATTAGTCAAAGACAAATTTAATTCATTATTGTAAATTTAGAATTATAATAAATTTTATAATAATCTTACTTTTATTTGAATTATAATAAAAAAAATTATTCTTAAGCATTTTCTTAAAAAAAAGAAATTACAACATATAAATAAAGTATAAAAGAAGAAAATATTAATTTATAAAGTATTAAACCTTATACTTTACAAAGTCTAGAATGAATAAATACTAATTTAAAATTTTTTACTAAGTTGCTATGGTATATTCTCATATTTAATTGTGTATTCTTATATTTATCTAGTAATTAACAGTATTATTCTCTAAAAAGAAGAAACAATTGAGTGTATTATACAAAGGCTTAAAATAAAAACAATTCAGAGCATGCACATAGACAAAATGTCAAAAAAAAAAAAAAGACAACGTATAAATAAATTACTAAAAATGAAAATATTAATTAATAAAGTAATAACGTTATTTTTTGCAGAGTCTAGAGTGAATAAATAATATTTTAATTTTCTTTTTACTAAATTACAATAGTGTATACTCGTATTTATCTAATAATTAACGAAGAACATTATTATTTTTAAAAAGAAATAATTCAGAGCATTGTATAGAGACTTTAAAAAGAAACAATTAAGAATATTGTAGACACAACATGTCAAAGAAATAAAAGTTAACAATAAAAAATATTAATCGATAAAGTATTAACTTTATTCTTTAAAAAGGGAAGATTAACAAATATAAACAATTACTGTTTGATGCTTTGTAAAGTATGATTTGATCTTAATCAAATGGTTTATTGGTTTTATATTTGAAATGTGCTGTTGCTTATAGTAGTTATGTTCTCTAAAGTTTAAATAATTTGATAATTCATTGAATAATGCCAAAGGAAAGTGGTGCCCTATATATTCCTTTGCATGTGACAAGAGTCTAAGTTAGTGTGCTTTTTCATTTTTCTTTTTCTATTCTTATTGTTCTTTTAATTTTTTTGCATATACATTTATCTATTTTTTTAATCATTATATCACTAAACAAAAAATAAAAGGTGAATGGTCATAACACTATCTGTTTAACATAGTAATTGTAAATTTAAATATGTTGTTATTGCTCTTATGAGTCAGCAATGGCTTGCTCTATTGAAACATGTTTAGGACAGATGCAAGTTCTAGATAATGAGGGAAACTTTTCAATAAATTAGGATAAGAAAACACAAAAACTCGACGCTGAGTTCCTTTCATTTTTAATTTGTTTTATCTAATGTTGTTGCCATAACTTTATGTCCGGAAGACTTCTGTTTCAATCTTTATAATACTGTACTTTGTTAATGATGTTAATCACGATTCACGACTCACGAGTAACCCACTATGGATTACTCCCATAATCCATCTATAAATCAATTTAATATATTATGTATTAATCTATGTGAAATTATTCAATTTTTAGTCATAATCTTTATTTAATTAGTTATAGTGGGTTTAATATAGTATATATTAATCTGAGAAATTTATTCAATTATTTGCCATAATCTTTATTTATTTAGTTATAGTGGGTTCAATATATTATATTTATTCAATTCTGAGTCATAATCTATATTTATTTAGTTATCGTGGGTATTCATTTCACACTAATTTTACTTAACATACTCCCTAAATACTTGGCAGAAAAGATTTGTAACTTAAATTCACGGTGTTAAGAAAGCTTCGGGTAAATTTCATAAAAAAGACTACAATCTAAAGGAAGGTAATAAGAGCAATTTTAGTGTAGAGTTGTTAAACTAAAATTTTGTATAATTTATGTTAGTAATAAAGAATTTGCATTATAGTAGAGTTTACATGGAATCTAAGTGAACTTAAATTTAGTTTTCATTATCTATGTAGTTAATGTTAACTATGTGAAATATATTATAATATTATTTATTTAATAAATAAAATATTTCAATAGCATTAAAATAATGACATGATATTTGAAAATAGTGGGGTCAAGTTTTGGTTTCTTATAGACAACCATCGTTAAAGTAAAAACTATTCAAATCAACTATAAATTTTTTAAATCCTACAAAACACTTTGGGCTCACAAAAAATATCTTAGTTTACCCATTTAGTTTACTCCCATTAAAGATGCTCTAAGGGAATGTTGAAAAATAATCATTAGAGAATGATATATCCTCTTCATTCTAAATAGCGAAAGAGATAATATACAAGATACAACGTGTGAGTCAAACTTAAGAAAATAATTACACATGATGGAAAATATTTACACATAATGAAAAACAATTACAAACATAATTATAAAATTTTCTATTCTATCACATTCGCACACTCGAAGCGAAAGATTTACAGACATTTAAATTGGTCTAGAAATCATCAAAATGAACTTATGTTTTTTGTGAAAATATCAGCGATCTAGTGACGAGAAGGAACATGAAAGACGTGTGTTTGGTCACAGACTACTTTCTCTTGCACAAAGTGAATGTTTAATTGTCTATCTCAATATGTTTAGTACGCTGATCTTGTACAAAATTACTAGAAAGATAAATTGCACTAACATTGTCATAGTACACCAAATTAGCATGAGATTGTAGGAAATGAAGTAGAGTAGGTTGTGTAGCCATCAAGATTCAGAAACCACATTAGCAACATGTTTGTATTCAGACTCTGCACTGGAACGAGATTATGTGGGCTGTCTCTTGGATGACCAGGAGATGAAGTTGTCACCAAGAAATACAAAATAACAAGATCTAGAGCAACGAGTGTTAGGACATTCATCTTAGTCAACATCAGTATAAGAGACAAGTTTCTCAATAGGGGATGGATAAAAATGCAAGTCGTTGTGTAGGGTGCCTTAAACATAATGGAGGATGCATTTGAGGCCTCGTATGTGGTCGGTGCATGAAGCATGCATCTGAAGACAAACCTGCTGGACAACATAGGAGATGTCGGGGCAGGTGAAAGTGAGATACTGCAAGGCTCCTGCAAAACTCCGATATCAGATGTGATCATCATATGGAGTTTCGACGGAGGTACTGAGCTTTTGTTTAGTGTAAACAGGAGTAGCATAAGGTTTGCATAATGTCATACCAGCTTGAGCAATAACATCACTAGCATAAGTACTTTGACTTAGAAATAGTCCACTAGTGTGTCTGGTCACGACAATCCCCAGGAGGTAACTTAGTGACCCTAAATCCTTCATGGTGAACTCAGAGGCAAGGAGCGTCATGATAGATTTGCGAAGGTCATGGGAGGAGGTGATGAGGATAATGTCATCAACATATAGTAAGATGTAAGCCATGTCAAAGCCACGTCGGTAGATGAAGGGTGAGTGATCTCAAATGATATACTGATATCCAATGGTGGAGACAAAATCCACAAAGCGCTGGTACCGGGCACGAGGCGCTTGTTTTAGACCATACAGGGATTTCTGCAAGCAACACACATAATTTGGGTGATTAGGGCCACAGAAACCTAGTGGCTGGTGCATCTAAGTTGTCTTATGAAGGTCATTATGGAGAAATGCATTTTGGACATCTAGTTAATGTATGGACCAGGATTTGGATAAAGCAATGGTGAGGAGTGTGTGGATCGTCGTCAGTTTCACCACATGACTAAATGTTTGATCCCAATCAACACCTACAACTTGAGACATGCCATCACCACAAGACTACCTTTGTAATGCTTAAAACAACCATTCAATTTCTTTTTATGACGGAATATCCACATATAACGTAATATTAACATCACAAGGTCGTGGAACCAAATCCCACATGTTACTTTTAATATGATCATTAAATTCATACTACATTGCAGATTTCTAGTTAGGGTTAGATAGGGCTTGTTGGAGGCTTTTAGGAAGTGATAAAATGGTAGAATCATCAATGGTGACAAAAATGTTAAATATTTTCCTGGGTTTGTAAATGCCCTTCATGCTACGGGTGGCCATGATCCTAGTAAGAGGTGTGGGCGGGGCCGGTGGTGTATGTGATGAAGAGGTATCGGGTGAATCCAAAAAGGTGCAAAAGGATGTTGTGGTGGTGGTAAGAGAAGTATTGTGAGGTCGGCATGGGGATAGAGATGGAGTGTTAGGTGGAAGACTATGAGGGTTACTAGATAAGGATAAAAAGTGGTATTTGTCCACCGGTGGATAATCACTACAAGAAAAAAGAAGATTTACGACACTTGAGTTACGACAGTTATCACAAAACCGTCCTTATTCCTGGATTGCGACGGTTGTCACGACAGTTAGGGTCAACTGTCGTAGATTTTTTGCGACAGTTATAAAAAAACCGTCCTTATTTCTGAACTACGACAGTTCTCACGACGGTTTGAGTCAACCGTCACAGATTTTCTAGGCATGTTGTATAAAATAATTGCAACAGTTACCAAAGAACCGCTCTCTTTCCACTCTCGCGACAATTAAGGCGAACTGTCGCAATTAGTTTAGCCAATCATAATCATTATTTTTTTATTCCTTTAATTATTCACCTTTTTCTTTCATTTTTATTTTCCAACCTTTTCAATTTTATTAATTAATTTAATAATTATAATTTTCATGACAATGTAGCTTAATATTTTTGTTTCAAGCAACCTCATCGTCGACCACATACTCTTTTTTTCGGCAGAGGTAGTTGGAAACGAAGGTTGAGGGAAATTTTCAAGCTCTCCTTCATTCAAGCTCTTCAATGAACCAAATAGATTTTGATTTGAGTAGTTTTCTTTCTTCTTCTCCACCGTGAGACACTGTACCGGATTCTTCTCAAGCAGTCGGAGATTCACATTCATCCAGGATCATGGTTTCACTGTTACCCTCTTCTTTCAACTATTATCTATTCTCTATATTGCGTGACATGATTTAGTTTGAAACTATGTTCTCTTAATTAGAGGAAACTGACTTTGATCATTTGATTAAGTTTATGTAGTAATTAATATCTCATACCTGTTCAATAAAATAATTAAAAATAATTATTATGATACTTTTTAAAACAAACACATATCCTCAATTTCTTCTTAAATTTAATTTAACTAAACCATTCTTTTTATTTATTTATTATGAAATACTAACTTAAAAAAAAACAAGGAGAAGAATAAAAATTGAAAAAAAAAATAAAAAAAATAAAACCTCCGAAAAACCCTTTCTTTGCGTCAGTTTCAACCTCACAACCCTAGCTTTGTAAAATTTCAGGTGGCGCTAATTTTTCCAATGGCTTCTCGTTTCCGATCATTCTCACAACCAGCGTTCTCCCCAATCAAATCCACCATCGCAAAACCCAAATCCTCCTCACCGTTTCTCCTCAGAACTCGCTCTCCCGTCACCGTCCGGCAAGTCCTCATATTCGCTTCAATTCTTCCATTTCTTACAATTTAACGGAATCTTAATTTTCATTGTTCTTTCTCCGTTCAGGTCCATCGCGGAGCTTGGTTGCGTGCAGATATTACTGCAGAACAGGTTCTACGGCTCAAGAGAGTAAGTGTATCCGAGGATGATTTAATTTATGCGGTCTAAGATGATAATTCCATTGAACCTTTCCGTTTTCTTGATTTTTGTTTTCCGCAGGATGTTTCAGGCTTGCAAGTTGTGAGCCTAAATCAGCAAATCAAAATATTACTGCATATGGTCTCCTGGTTTTTGTGAGTAATCTTTAATTCTTTCAATTTATGAAGAAATCGATACTCATAGTTTAATAGAAATGCAACTTGGCATAAAAAAGTTATACATGTCACATTTCAATGATACTTGATATCATTCATGTCTATGATGGTCCACAAAGAACTTACTATTCAATAATTGATGTAGGCCGGCTTGTGTTTTTTGCTGATTATTACATACAACTGTTGAATGAAAACATAAATGGTGGACATTGAAGATGCCAAACATCATTATGGTTTATGTCATGCTTGTTGGGATCACATTGGTGAGCTGGAATTAGGTGGTCTCCTGCATATGGTGATCACATTGGTGAATCAAAATATTACTGCATATGGTCTCCTGCTTGTTGAGAATTTCCTTGAATGTTGCAGGTTATTCCTAGTTCAAACGAAACATTAGGAGTATTGATACTAAAATCTCCCGGATTTTTCCCACAAGCTTATTGGTATTGGATTGGAGTTGGAGCTTTGATTGGTTATGTTTTTCTATTTAACTTTTTCTTCGCCTTGGCTTTGTATTATCTCAGTCGTAAGTACATATTTATCTCTAATTTGTGTTGTGAAATTTACTCAGAACTTCTCTCCGGACGATATAATTCTGTATCTTTTATGCTTCCTTTGCAGCATTCAGAAAGGATCAAGCAGGTTTGTCCCAAGAGAAATTGCAAGAGAGAAATGCTTCAACAGCTGATTTTGATGATAAATCCGATACAATGATGGACGAAGCAGTTGGCGAAAATAAAGCTAGCAGTATAGGAAGGAAAGGAATGGTTCTTCCTTTTGAACCTCTATCCCTCACTTTTGATGATATCAGATATTCTGTTGACATGCCACAGGTATATTATTCGGTTACTAATATTTATCGCTGCTGCGAGATCATAGTGAGAAGCTTTTTGAGTCTATTATATTGACTATATAGGAAATGAAAAATCAAGGAGTTTGTGAGGATCGTCTCAAGCTTTTGAAGGGTATCAGTGGTGCATTTAGGCCTGGAGTACTAACAGCTTTAATAGGCGTAAGCGGTGCGGGAAAGACTACTCTAATGGATGTTTTAGCTGGGAGAAAAACTAGTGGTTACATTGAAGGAAGCATCACAATCTCTGGCTATCCAAAGAACCAAATGACATTCGCACGCATATCAGGATATTGCGAACAATTCGATATCCATTCACCCAATGTTACGATTTATGAATCTTTGCTATATTCTGCATGGCTTCGTTTATCGCCTGAAGTCGATCTGGCAACTAGAAAGGTATAATTTTCTTTTCTTTTCAAATTAGATAAATTGAGGTGTTATAGTTTATCAACTTTGAACCGATTTCACGAAATGCAGATGTTTATTGAGGAAGTTATGGAGCTAGTAGAACTTAAGTCATTAAGAGAAGCACTTGTTGGATATCCTGGCGAGAACGGACTTTCAACCGAACAACATAAGAGACTTACAATTGCGGTTGAACTTGTGGCGAATCCATCAATAATATTCATGGATGAGCCGACCTCCGGCTTTGATGCTAGAGCAGCTGCTATAGTAATGAGAACAGTAAGGAACATCGTGGACACAGGACGTACCGTGGTTTGCACGATCCATCAGCCGAGTATCGACATTTTTGACGCGTTTGATGAGGTAAGAATCCTCAACCACCATTTTGTTTTAAAAAGTACTAAATATTGAATAATGAAGTGTTTCAATGTCAAAATTTTCAGCTTCTACTTCTGAAATCGGGTGGCGAGCAGATATATGCTGGTCCAATAGGCGCCCAATGTTTCGATCTAATCGAGTACTTCGAGGTGAATCAAATGTAAATGAGATTGTGCATATTAACTATTAGCTTATGTAGCATAAGCATATTCACTTAGTGCATGAATACTATAGGCTATTCAAGGAGTTCCTAAGATCAAAGATGGTTATAATCCTGCAACATGGATGTTGGAAGTTACATCAGCAGGATCAGAAGAAAATCTTAAACTCAACTTCACTGATGTGCACAATAACTCAGAACTACACAGGTTAGACTCTAGTAAAAACTCGCGTTTTTTTCGTTTTCCGTATCTTTATTCTTTATGATTTTGATACTTCAGGAGAAATAAACAGTTGATTCAGCAGCTCAGTGCTCCTTCTCAAGATTCAGAAGATCTATACTTTGATGCTCAATATTCACAAACTTTTATGGCACAATGTATAGTTTGTCTATGGAAACAACACTTATCATATTGGCGGAACACATCGTATACGGCTGTTAAGACTCTTATTTACTATCATGGAGGGTTTATTATTTGGCCTAGTTTTTTGGGATGTTGGCTTGAAAAGGTATATGGAAATGGAATCATTACATTGATCTCACAATAACTACACCGTGAAAAATGAAATTCTAAACAATGTTATATCATTGATAATCACAGGACAAATGAGCAAGATCTATTCAATGCAATAGGATCAATGTATGCGGCTGTTACCTTCATAGGGGTTGTAAATGGTGCCTCGGTGCAACCAATAGTAGCGATCGAGAGAACAGTTTTCATAGGGGTTGTAAAGCTAGCAGTATAGGAAGGAAAGGAATGGTTCTTCCTTTTGAACCTCTATCCCTCACCTTTGATGATATCAGATATTCTGTTGACATGCCACAGGTACATTATTCGGTTACTAATATTTATCGCTGCTGCGAGATCATAGTGAGAAGCTTTTTGAGTCTATTATAATGACTATATAGGAAATGAAAAATAGTCAATATAACAGAATACAACATAATGTCTTCCTTTGTCAGTTTGAAAGCACGACTACTTCCGAAAGATGCAAGGTAAGATGCAAGATTTAAGGCAGCACGGGGTTCTGCCTGACACAATAGCAAATATTTATTCATATGCCATAAATTTGTTCCCTGCCTGTGCTAGATGGATATAGATGGCCTTTAGAGGACCTTAAAAATAACTTATTTGAGAACCCGTAGTCACGATCAGCAAATCCTTAGGCGCATAAGCATCAATATGTTTCACCTATGAAAAATTAGAAATAACTATGTACCGGCAACATAAATAAGACTTACAGTTGCTCTAATAATTAAAAATCAAAACTCTTTAAATTTCAAAGAAGACAATTTCCTATCTTGTGCTTTGCTGTGACAATCAACAAGAGTCAAAGCCAATAATTGTCTAAGGTAAGATTGTATCTACCACGCCCTCTATTTACACGATCAAATATATGTTGTTGTATTCAGAACAAAAAAAGAGGTTGAAAATGATTTTGGGTCACTGTTAGGCCAACTAAAAATTTCCCCTACAACTGAAAATAAGCATGTCACTGTTAGGCCAACTGTTATTTTTCATTGCAGGACTCTTTTTATATATTTTATGTTATTCAGATATAGGGCTAAAAAGCTCACGTTATGCATTCTTTGCTTTTGATCAGGTCATTTATTGAAGACTCTCAAGCTGGCATTAAAATATATCTTCAAGATAATAGTTACTATGGACAGAATAATAGTATAGTGACAGTGACAGAAACTCTTGATGAGCAGATGCGTGCTGTTGATTCAGATGTTTCTAAATTAGCTGAAGATTCTCATTATTCGCAGTCAATGAATGCTCCATTTTCATATTAGTGACAATGTCATTTTCAAAGTGTTTTATTTTTTGTCTTAGATATTGTATACATGTTATGTGTGATGTGGTTAAAAAATTAGAGAACGCAAGGTTAATGATTGAAAACTTTTTAATGTTTGTGTTTATTGTGTGAATATCATGAAGATTAAAAATATTATTGTATAAATAATTTAAAGAAAAAATGATATAACTATTTTAGTAGATAATAATTTAAATAAAAGAATATATTATAAAATAATATAACACAATATATAAAAATTAATAATGAACCGTCAAGATATCACATTCACGACAGTTTTAAACCGTCACAATCAACAATGGTAACAAAAATTAAAAGGATATTCACGATAGTATTTAACTGTTGTCATTTCCAATTTATGTCAGTTCCAACTAGTCGTGAAATAGAGTTCACGACAGTTTTAAACCGTCACAATCAACAATGAAAATAAAAATCAAAAGGCTAGTAACGACGGTCTTTAACCGTCGCTATCTCCAGTTTAGGTCAGTTCAAGCCCGTCGTGAAATATAATGACGGTTGTGTGTGACAGCTTTTTCAACCGTCGCTAAACAGTTTGGGGACACACGTTTCTGCGACGGTACTACAACCATCGTAGAATGTAATTGGTGGTGGTTTTAACTGTCGTAACCTGCCAAAATAACCGTCGCAATCCATCGTTTTTCTTGTAGTGAATATGTGGATGTAAATCATCAATGAAACATGTGTAGCCAGGGAGTTAGGGATGATATGTGGGTAAAGGGAAATTGTGTCTCGTCATAAATTACATGGCACGAAATAATAATATTTTAGTGTGACAAGTCAAAACATTTATAGCCTTTGTGACTAAGGGAATACCCTAAAAAAACACACAGAGTCGAGCGGGGTTGTAATTTATTAATGGTAATGGGTGTGAATAAGGGATAACAGAGACAACTAAAGAAATGAAGATATGTGTAAGAGATATCAAGATGATATAGTAGTTGAGTTGGAGAGTGATTTACATATTCTTTCTGGGAAAGATATTGAGCAGATACATAGCCATATGAATTGCATGATGCCATAAAAGAGGGAGGAACGGAAAAATGAGTGAGAAGTGTGTGAATCATGTTATTAGTAGTGCGTATTTTACATTCGGCTTTGCCATTTTGAGATGAAGTGTGGGGACAAAAGAAATGGAAGATAAGATCATTATCATCACAATATTTGTGAAACAATGTATTGTCATATTCACGTTCATTGTCACATTGAAAATATTTTATAGTTTGAGAAAATTGTGTGTGAATTTGATTAGACAAAGAAGTGAATTTTTCAAAAACATGAGATTTGTTACTTAGGGTGTGTTTGGTTCGGGGTAGATGGAGGGGAGGGGAGGGGAGGGGAGGGGAGGGGAGGGGAAATTTTTAATTAAATATGTTTGGTTCAAATTTTAGGAGGGGAGGGGAGGAGAGGGGAGGGGAGCAAAATCCCTCCAAAACACACTTTTTGGTTCCCTCCGAATTGGGGGGATTTGGAGGGGAGGGGAGGGAATATTAGTTTTGATATTTAAAAATTATTATATTTACTAAAATATCCTCAGTTTAATTTTATTATTTCAAAACTATTTGTTATCTTTTATGTTACTGTTTTTTCTCGATTGTTTTTATCAATTTATTATAATTGTTCTTCACCTTCAAATTATTTTATAATTTTTATAATTAATATAAATCATAATCATTGTCTTTTTTTTATAAAAAAAATTATGTTTCGTTATATTCGTTTTTTTCTTTTAATTTTGTTATGTACTCTATCATATTTTCTTTTATATCAAATTGTAAACCATATCATTTTATTTATTTTTGTTTATTCATTTTATTAAATATTTTGAACCATTAATATTTAGTAATAAGTTATTTTATATATTTGTTTTGTTATATGATTCATCACAATTTAAACGATGTTATTGGCATATAGTTTAATTTATGTATGAAAGTTATAAGTCGAATCGATTGTACTCAATTTTTTAACTTTAGTGACAAATAAATATTTTCTTAATCACTCAATATTAGAAATTTTATTACCAACAAAACTACGCACAGATTTTTCACATTTTAATATCATATGACTTATATAAGATCATAAGGATAAAAATGTAAATTATTAATAAAACCCCTCCCCTCCCCTTCTGAACCAAACACATTTTAAATCCCTCCCCTCCCCTTCCCTCCTCTCTTTTGAACCAAACACTTATTTGATTAAAAAATTTCTTCACCTCCCCTCCCCTCCCCTCCCCTTCATTAAAATCCCTCCCCTCCCCTCCCCCTCATTTGAACCAAACAGACCCTTATAGGAAAGGTCCATAAGAAATTAGAATAATCATCCAGAAATAAAACATAATACTGAGACCAGAAGAACTTAAAACAAATGATGCCTATAAATCACTATGTAAAATATCAAAAGGCATTAAAGTAGATTTTTTGGATGAATTAAATGGAAATTTAACATGTTTTCCAAACACATAAGAATCACAAATATTCTTAAAATTCAAAAGTTCACCAATAAGAAACTTATTTCTATGAAGAGTCTGCAAGATAGAAAAATTATGATGATCGAGATGACTGTGCCAGAGACCGGAAGTAAGACCAGCAAAATTAGAGGGTGAGGTGATTGGGTAGAGATCACCAATGCTATCACATATCATGAGAGGAGTCCCCGTCTAAAAATCGTTAACAGAAAAACCAAAAGGATCAAAAGAGATAAAAATGTTATTGTCAGTAGTGAGTTGTCACACACAAATCATATTTTTAATAATATATGGTGTGTGTAAGACATGGTTAAGGTTTAATGGTTTGTGTTTGTGGGTTGTAGGTAAGGTTGTATGATCATACCCTTGAATTTGAATACCTTTTCCACTTCCAACAACTAGTTTCTAATTTAAATGACTCGTGAGATTACCTTAAGATGTCATTGTGTGGGGCGTGGCTCCGGTGTCTGTGTACCATGTGTTATTTGGAAGAGCAAGAGACATGGTATGCATGGCAGCTGCAGTGTCAATGCAGGTTGGTGAAGTCGTGGCAGTGTGCTCCTGAGGACGCGAATCTAGGATGTTTTTTTTTCTTTGTTCTTTGTTCTTTTCATTTTTCATTTTTTTATGAAGAAGTCATTTTAACTTCTTTATTTTCTTTACTTTTATTAATCATGTTTTCTAATACCTCAACCCCAACCTAAAGTGTTTATAGTTCCAAGAGCAACCTCAAACTTAATTTTTTGCATCAGCAATGAAAATTAAATTTTTTATCTAACTCCAAATATGGTAGAAAGATTAATCTTTCAAGTCAATAGGCTTATAATATGGACCAATGAAAAGGGTTAAGGCTCAAAAATATTAACAACAAATAATTTAATTAAATGTTGAGTTAAAAAGACTCAGAGTTTCAACAAACAAGTGTCTCAGTGTGTATGATAAATTAGACCAATAAACTATTAAAAAAATAATGCATGTTTTAGATAATAAACCATTGCATGGATACTATAAATACAAGGAAAAATTAAACATTGACATATATGGTCTCAAACCTTACTTGATGAGATTTTTAGAAGTTGAGTATACATCAGTTAGAATCATTCATCTTCTATATCTTTCAGTTCGTATTTAGAACTTCCATAACAACTGAACTCTTATTTTTTTCTCTGGCGTCTCTTTTCTTTTGATCTGGTGATATCATTGTTAGATAAACAATTATTTTTTTTTTTGCAGAAGATGTTCATCATCTATCTTAGTTTAGTTTTGATGAATACAATAAAGGGAAATCGCGATCTAAAACGCATCGAAAATTAAAATTTTCCCTTTAGTGATCCTTACGAATGATCATGATCAGTGATAGAAACAGTTACCTCTTATGGCAATGAAACCTTTGATGTTGAATCGAAAGAGTGATCACAAGCGTTGAACGATGAACAATGCCTCTACTCAATTTACATGAACAGATTCCTCCAGTCTTAGTGATAGCTGCTATGATTGAAGGCTTTGTTTGTGTGTATGTGTGTGTGTGTGTGTGCGTGTGTGTGTGTGTGTGTGTGTGTGTGTGTGTGTGTGTGTGTGTGTGTGTGTGTGTGTGTGTGTGAGAGAGAGAGAGAGAGAGAGAGAGAGAGAGAGAGAGAGAGAGAGAGAGAGAGAGAGACCGAGAGAGAAAAGGAAATACGGTTAAAGTTTCATAATCCAAATTTTTATCAAGAGAGTATGCTTTTGCAGAAGGGTTCTATTTATAGAACCATTTGTGTATGCTTCAAGCTAAAAATCTCATTTAAGTGTATACACACCATATCTTATGGTATACCTTATATCACCTAAGTGCGTAGTACCTTACCATATTTCGTATTCTACTTAAGTGCACAATACCTTACAGTGTTTTACATTTACTTAAGTGCATTGTACCTTACAGTGTTCCTTATTTACTCTACCTCTTATCAATCTGTTCTTATGTGTGTGACCCTGTAGGTTTTTGCAACGTTGACAATTATATTAAATCATGCATTTAACATAATAAATAGTTAGAGGTATCTAGCAACACATCACTATTACCAAAGTCACGAAAATGTCATGTGATCTGACAAAAACTTTAGTGATAATACTTATGTGTATAATTACCCTTTTGCCCTTATGTTTGTATTGAACACAAGGTATATATCGTGTCTTGTCCAAATCAATATTGGGCCCTTAGATATTTATCTTGTTATGTAGGAAGGGGAAATTCCATCTAGGCCACTCGTGTCCCTTAACATGCATTGTGGAGTACCCATCAACTGTCTTTATGGTCATCCAGTTACGAACAATGTTTGATCAACAATAAAGTACTCGACTCTATATTTAGGGTCCATAGTGGTTTCAGGTCGAAGGGTGGTATACACCACTATCACCATGAGATTAACTTATGACACTTTTCATAACATTCTATGTAGCACTCTCATAGTGGGTCAATCCAGTATAAATATTACTCCTAATATTCACACCTATGTTAAGACTTGATAACTCCTTAATTATGATCCATGAGATGTGATCATCAGTCTATCTACATAATAGTCTTAATGCTTTAAGGTTATCCCACTTCACAGTAAATCTCGACTACAAATACTTTAAGAATAATATCCTTATGTTTAATGGGATCTCATGATTAAATCACACTCAATATTTCATTAAATGGACTAGCTATTCTAGGAATTTTATTATTTTGGAAAAACAAACATAATAAGAAATGTCTTTTATTATTAATAAATAATTCTATACAAGTAGCAAAAGTATTGGCCTCTAGGGCTTACACCAACATACAAAAGCTTATCAAAATAGAAGTATTAAATAAGAATAAGTTTGGAATCTATCAAGATTGTATAAACTTATGTATGTTTTAGAAATCAAAAGGATTTGATCATGAGATAAGATACAATGACAATTCATTTATGTATAAGCTTTAGGTGCTCAAAGACTTTTCATCTAAACCATTCTAAACGTTTTCTAACATTTGTTCGTGATATACATTCAAGCCTCACCTTTTAAATGTCAAAATTTTAATTTTCTTTGAGAAATAATCAGTTGATCAAGAGAAGAAATCGATTGCTTGTATCTCACTATTTGTGAAAAGCTACAATTTTGGAAGTGCTAATTGATTTATCCCTTAAAGCAATCGATTAAAGGGTATCGTTTTGCCTTGAAATTTTGACCCTGCCATCCATTGAGGGATTTTTTGCCTTGAAATTTTAAACTCTACAATCAATTGATCCACCCTTACAATCAATTGCACTTTGAATTTTTTCCAAATTTTTGAACGTTTGTTTTAGAATAATCGATTGATTCATATAGGCAATTGATTGCTTATTGAAGCTTTGTGAAAAATTTTGAACTAGTGTGATGCTTTTACATTGCAATTGTTCATGAAATATTTTCCTAACCATTGCATTCAATCAAGAATATTTTCCAAACATTGCTATTCATTTAAGAGGCATATTTTCATATATTTAAAGCAAGAATTTTCCAGATTTTAATTCACCTCTTTCCATCTTAATTTTCAAATAATTCATCTATTTTTAAAAGTGTTCATACATAACCTCATTGAAACTTTTGTTGCATAATTTTCCTATATTATAGAAAAGTTTCGTTTAACTTTTGAGCACTTAGGATTTATATATTCTTGAATTTTTTATTAAAAAGAGAAGATAAATTTTAGAATTTTGGAAAGCAACCAAAATCAGTGTTACTCAAAGTATTTATCATATTTTTGTAGTTGATCACCAAATGTGTGGTGACTTAATTTGTAAAGAAAGTGTGTGTACTTTCTAAAATTAATTGTTGATAGAAAGTGATATATTTTCTATTTGTGTTGTAAAAGTTTCTTTGATTCGGGGAGATTCAAAGTCCATCATAGTGTTGGTGTTTAGGTAGAGGTCATTTGAGTTAGGTTGATTCGAAGTCGACCATAAGTTTTGTGTTTATGTTAGAAGATTGTAAGAGAGTCTTGGTGTGAGTATATATAAATATCTAACATAGTGAAATCCTTCACAGAGTGTGAAGGGAATAAACATATCATTGGTTGATAAGGGGAACTAGTATACATCTATGTGTCGCTACTGCGAAAAAAGGCCGGCAAAGACAGAAGAGTCGCCACTGTTCGTTATTTAACCCAAAGAGAGGGAAAGGAAACGATCAGAGAAAACCTATGAAAAAAGGAAAAGACAGGTCATCGCAACCAAATCTTGGGTTCGGGAGTCGGTTACGCAAGGGGAAGGTATGAGCACCCCTCACGTCTGTTGTACTCAACGGGATCCACACTTGTTATCTATCTAAAAGGGTGTTAATCTATCAAAAGGCTGGCTCACAAGGACAAAAGAAAAGAAAAGAGACTCAATAGAGCATTGTCGCTCTATGCCTACGTATTCCCTCGTGCAATGGGAAAGTCAAAGTCAACGTAGTTCGGAAAACTACGGGTGAAGGTGGGGAAGGTTGCTCACTAAGACATCACCGTCTTGTGCCTATGTATCCTCATCTTATATGAGAAATCAGAGCAAACGTAGTTCGGGCTGACACGACCACAGGTTGATTCAAGTGTTTTAACTGAGTAGGGTTAAACCTTCATTCTAGCAGTTAGGGACAATGCCTGTTTGCGGTAGAACCAAGACTTAACACACTCTTTCTGAAAATGATTTTCAAACAATCCTGAAGGATAAAAAGGTTTGATGTTTTGTTTTGTGTTTTTTAAACAAGAAGTGAATTGAGTTAAGTTTGTAACTCATGTTGCACTAAAGACTATGACTTGAGAGTGAATGCGTCGCATATCGCCCAAAGGGCATACGCTAAACACTCTAGACAGTATGAGAGGAGGCCCCCCATCTATCATTCCTCAAGTACTTAAGGCTCGTAGCGTACAATATTTATTATCCTTTATTAAGTGTCTTAAGATGATTATGAGATGATAAGAGAAGACACAAACTCTAAGGGGAAACTAATCAACCCTAATATTATCATGCAAAGTGATCCTAAAGTTGGGATTAAAAGGAGAACCTTATCCTAATATTATCATGCAAAGGATTGAACACCTAATCTCTCTCCTACTCCCATCTTAAACAGTGGGGCTAGGAATCCTAAGGGATCATGGCAAAAGACCAGGTAAACATATAGCAATTCAATCACATATGAAAATAAAATGAGATGAAAATGACTTAAACAAGTCAATGCAACAAGAGATGCAAACACAAAAGATGCAACAAGAAGGATGAGATGAAATGGGAGAAGCAAGCTCCTACAACCATCAACCATCAATCATCAAAGCAAAAGTGTTATCCTAAGATGCACACACAAAGAAAATAGGGAGGAAAAAGTGTGGGACAACAACCACCACAAGCACATCTCAACCAAACAATTCTTGAAACTCAAGCAAAGCAATGCAAATGATCAATGCAAAATAATGCTTTCTTAGGTATCTCCTTGTTCACATTCATCCAATGCTTTCTTGGATATTGTGATTCCTCTACATCCAATGCCTTCTTGGATTTCACCATTTATCTCATTTACATTTGATGCCTTCTCAGATATCACGAATTTGCCTTTCATCAAATGTCATTCTTGGATGTCACATATGTTTGTCTCTCTCTGATGTTTTCCCAGATTTGAGTCTTTTATTCTAATGTTCTTCCAGAACCTATCTAATGTTTTTCCAAATATTCATTTTGATTCTGATATTTTTCCAGAATTGATCAGAGGTTTTACCGGATATGTTTGTCTCTCACTGATGTTTTCCTAGATTAAGTCCTTCGTTATGATGTTCTTCCAGAACCTATCTAATGTTTTTTTTTTAGATATTTCCATTGATTCTGATGTTTTTCCAGAATCTATATAAGGTTTTATCGGATATGTTTGTCTCTCTCTCTGATGTTTTCCTAGATTGAGTCCTTTGTTATAATGTTCTTTCAGAACATATATGATGTTTTCTAAGATATTCCTTTTGATTATGATGTTTTTACATAATCTATTTGAGGTTTTACCGGATATGTTTGTCTCTCTCTGATGTTTTCACAAATTGAGTCCTTTGCTATAATGTTCTTCCAGAGCTTATCTGATGTTTTTCAAATATTTCCATTGTGATTCTGATACCCTTCCAGAATTTGTTTTACTCCCCAGTGAGTTTCCAGATATATATACCTCTGTAATTATGATGCATTCTCAAAGTTTTATTTTTTTTACCGTCTAATATTTTTCTAGATGTGTCTTTTGCTTCTGGTATTTTTTCAGAACCCCTCTTTCTGTCTATCAAATGTTCTTCCAAATACGACCTTGCCTATTTGACGTTCTTCCAGTTATGATGTTACTTATCTGATGTTCTTCCAGATATGTCTTCAAAACCTTTTCCCGTAAATTTAACGCTTTTCTAAATGTTCCGGACGTAGCTTTAGAATCTTTGTCTTCATCTAATGTTATTCTGGATGATTTCAATTTATTTCTGACTGTGGTTAACAATTGTTTGAATGTTTTCAAGTCTGTTTTCATTCTTCATCCAATGCTTTTAAGGATGTGTCCCGGAGTTTATTTGATGTTTTCCCAAGTATCTCTGATTTTTTCTAAAGCCCATCCAATGCTTTTGTGGATGTCTCTAATGTTTTCATATGTTCTAGAGTTTATTCAATGCTTTCCTGAAAGCCTCTGATGTTTGCTTGATATTCCTGATGTATTTCCCATAATTCTCCTCATCTGATTCAATGATTTTCTGAATGTTATGACTTTTTTCTATCCAGTTCCATTCTTGGATGATAACTGTTGATTCCCCAATGGAGCTTATTCAATGTTATTTTGAATATCTTTGATGGTTTCCCGTTTATCTCTGATGTTTGTGACCTTTTCCCCAGTAAAGTTGTTTTTTCTTTCTGGACGTTCCTGTTATTCTACAGTAAAGTCAATTGTTTTCTTAGAAATATCTGTTGTATTCTCATATTGGGTCTTACCCCACATCTAATCCTTTTCTAGATGTTGCTGATTTGTTTTCCAATTTGTATTACTTTCAGCATCTTTTGCTTTCCCAAATGTTTGTGTCCTATTCAGGTTTGTTCCTCTCTTTTCAAGTATTATTGGATACTCCTTGTCACCTTGACAGATGCCAATAATATCTTGTATTCTTCAGTTGTGTCTCCTTGATACTTTTCCCCATGAAGTTATTAGTCTTTTCCCAATGAAGTTGCAACATCTTCCTAGTATATATTCATCCCCTGTAACATCTTTCCTAACAGGATTTTCGGCTTGCATTTCATATCATATCATAAGCATTTTGTGGTATCTTAGGGCCAAAAATTGCGCATGTTTGTATTTAAGTCTCTCAAATTTTGTCGAGACGAAGATTTCAATCTTCATATCTCTTGATCGAAGAAACTTAGATAGGGACATCTGTCATACCCTAATTTTTTACTCTATGATCTCACGTCTTTTTTGCGTCATCTGTATAGTTCATCATGTTTCACACTTTGCACAATATCCAATTTATCAATCAGAATAAACTTGTTTGAATTTACAATCGAATTGGTCAAACTAAAAGTCAACTATGCGTAAAATCAGTGGACAACAAATTTTAAAATCGAGCCTGCAAACGTCGGTCATATTAATCTTCATTTCACGTAGTTTAACTTGACGTGCTCATTTAAATTTTTCGACCACTTTTCAGTCGCATTTTTGGACAGTTTAAGCCATTTAACAGGATAAAATTTATTTTGAAATTTGACCAAACGCTGTTTTTTCCGAATCACATATTTTTTGCTAATCACTTTGGTGTATTCGTTTTATTTTTTCGAGCACTTTGATACTGGTCCAATTATTCGTTTTTTATCGCTTTTATTTCTATTTTTTAATTAATAATTATTTTAATTAATTAGTTTTAGTTTTTATTTTATATTATTTATTTATTTTTTTACTTTATTTATTATATCTTCTTATTTTAATATTTAAATTTGTTTTTATCTATTTTAAACAAAACTTAGTTAACAAGCTTAGGAAAGTGTTTTTGTTTAGCAGCTTAATTTGTGAAAAATAATTCTTGCTTTAGCATGCATGCATTTATATCTTCATCTAAAAAGTATAACATGCAAATACTCCCTCACACCTATCTAACGTCTCTCTCTCACTAATGAAAAGAAAAAGTCAAAATTTACCTATCACAAAAAGGGAAATGTGTTTGCATGATGAGAAAAGTCTCACAAACCTCTCAATAAAGAAACTTGTTTCTCTCAAACCTTAAAAAACTCAAAACCTTTTCCCTCAGTGGATTCACTATTCACCCTATTTTCTCTCTCGTGGTGATGAATGAAAATGCATAAAAACTTTTTTCTCACAAATAAAAGAACCTGCGTATGGCACTAGACCCACCTTCCATAACTCTTACATACTTTTCCTCCCATATTCATTTTTCTTCACAATAGTTTTCAAAACAAGTTGCTACACTAAACACCACATATAGCTTCCTTTGACATTCCTCTCTAACCATATTTTTCTGTAGTAAAAAAAACAACTCACCTTATTCTCATCTTGTTTCAACGAGACTAATTCACAAAAATCTCTCCTCTTCCAAATAACTTCAACACCTTCGTCTCCAGCGTCGACGAGCCACCTTGTTTCTCTCGCACTCTCCGCCATTGAGTGTATCCCCTCACCCTCACCGATCCGCAGTACGTGAAGCAAGAGAAAGAGTTTCCCAGGTTTATTTATTTTCCTTAAACTGTCATGGACGTCGTTGTTCTTTTTTTTCTTCGTGAGTATGTTGCTGTTCCTTTTTTACTAAAGTTTGTTAATTTTTTTGTCCATATTGTGACTCAATTTAATCCTTTATATCTTCATGTTTAGTGTGATTCAAATGTTGATTTGTTGTTGTTAGTGTTAAGTGTATAATATTATGCTTCTTGTTTGTTTGTCTCAATTTAACCTCTCCATATATGTCAACTCACTTTTAAATGGTTTGGGCTCAATATAAGTTTCAATTTCACACTAATTCTTCTAAGTAAACAAAGATAATAATGATGCATCCTCATCATTTTTAAAGGGTTTTAGAACTTTTATCAAACTACCACCTTTGTGTTTCCACCCTATTTTCATACCATCAATATTAATTTTTAAGTCTATCCCCTTAATTAGGTCACGAGCTTAAAAAAAGGGACCATAAATCAGTGTTTTGTCCAGTATATGCATAAATATCCCCACCTTCATATCTTAACTTAAGATCTTTTACTAAACAATCCTAAGTGTAAAATACCATCTTAAATAAGCCCCCCCTTTTTTTTTAAATTACACATATGATAAGTGGTAAATTTAGCAATAATTTCACATAACTACACTACTTCAATCAACATAACATCAATTTGGCATTAAAAATTCAGTCAATATAACATCAGTGTTTTACAATTCATAATGCAATTTTGGTTAAATGCAAGCAAAAATCAATGGTATTATATTCCATTGGCATACAGAACAAAAGTGGAACTAATTAACATATCGAAAAAGAAACCTTAAAACTATGGGTCAAAGCAAAAAGAAACAATTTTTAAAAATAAAAAGAAAGAGACATGTGGGATAATCCTGTCTAAAAGGTGTGTGTTATACGATTCTCAACACGGCCACAACTTTCAATGCCCTAACCTACTTCAAGGACCACATCAAAATAAACATTGAAATTCTCATACACAACTACAAAAAAAAAAGATATGATACTCTTTAAAATGTTAGTTGTGTAATGACGTGTAATATCCACATCCTCTTAAGTGCTCTTTTTGTTGCCATATATTGTTACTGGGACAAACTGAGTTCCTAAATGCTTTATTCGTTGTCAATTGTTGTCGGTCGGGACATATAGAGTAACTATTGGACTCATAAGAGATTAATTCTTATCTAATTCAATTGATATTTACTAGTTGATACAAGAAAAGACATTTTTGGTATCATTGGTAAATGGTCATTTATCTATTGGAAGATAAATATCTCATCATAAGATATGTTTCCTCTCATTCTCTCTTACTATATATATATATATATATATATATATATATATATATATATATATATATATATATATATATATATATTCTTTTGTTAGTAAGATAAAGGAAAAAGAAACAAGACAAAAGGGAAAGAAGAAATAGGAAGTAAATATGAGAAAAGAAGGAGGAAGATAGAAAGATCAAGAAAGCTCATGGAAGCATCACCATCATCTTCATCTTCACCAGTTCTTCTCAATTTCTCCATCATCTTCATCATTTAGAGATGGATTCTAGATAGTGTTAGCATTTAGGGAAAGTTCATGGGAATGGGGTTAACGTTTCTGTGTGGTTGCTTAATCATGAAGTTGTTGCTAATATATGATGATCTTGTTGATTTACATTAATTCTATGTGTTATTCCATGACCTCTATATGTTGTTTGGTGTAGAATCTTTCTATGATTAGTGTTGTTAAGATAAACTATGATATTAGGTTGCGTCAATGTCGATTGTTGTGCTATGTTCTTGTTTCTTCAAGTTATGACTTATGATCATATGGGTTTGTGGTAGTCTATGATTTGGAATGTTTTAGGATTGTTAAAGCTGGAAGAAAATGTTTTTAAAAGTGTAATTTTTGAAGAAAATCCATGGAACAATCGATTGCTTAGCAGAAAAACCCAGGAACAATTGATTGCTAGCATGAAATTGTGATGAATCTGAAAATTGTAGGTGTCAATCGATTGACACCTTGGAGCAATCGATTGGTCTTGTTAATTTTGGTGAAATTGTGGATAGAACTTTCAGACCAATTGATTGGTCATCCCCAACAATCGATTGGTTCCCCTGTGTGCTTCATGTATGATATTATGATATGTATGTTATGAATTATGTTATGACTTGCTTACTTATGTTGAATGCATAATAATTTATTAAAACCTATGATGAAAAGTGAGGCTAAACCTAGGCTTGTAACTAAGTGAATGAATTAGAAAGACACATTAGGTTATAAAAATGATTTAGGTGGTAATGCTTGGACGCAAAGGTACATTGGTGTGTACAACGCACGAGTAGTCGCTTTAGTTATGAACTAATGGACTTTGTATGAAACATGTTGAGATGATATAAAAATTGGTGGATGTAATCACCTAGTGATTGATGTGCAATCACGTGAATGTTGAAAACTAGTCACATATTCAAAATATACCCTTGATCATGCATATTCCAATTGAAATGCTTATGTAAAGTAGAATTAGGATATGGAACCAATGATTTGTGTCTCATAAATGGGTTTGAGTCCCATAAATGGGTTTGAGTCCCATTGAGGAGAGCTAGATCTTAAAGTTGGTTCGAGTCTCATACGATAAAAGGTACTCTAAGTGGGTTTGAGTCTCATACAAGTGATGATTCTTGAAATGGGTTTGAGTCCCATGGAGAACTCGAATCCATAAAAAAGTCAAATCATATGAACATTCGTGACCCGAGCCTGGTCCTAGACGTAGGTCCAGTTGGGGAAGGATGTTTTGTTTCTTTTAAATAGTGATTTATTGAGTAATGTGAACTCAACTTACATGTTTCCATACAATGCAAAAATCCCTTAGATGCTTAAGTCCTTGTTATATTGTGTAAGTGAACACAAGTAGGGCGAAAATGAAAGGATTAAGTTAAGAATTGATAAGAGATCCCTTTAGAGCTGAGTGGACCCATAGGATAAGGAAACTCACTCACCCATTATTATTATTATTATTATTATTATTATTATTATTATTATTATTATTATTATTATTGTTGTTGTTGTTGTTTTTCAGGTGATTCTTTACGGGTTGAAGGCACAAGGACAAGCTTGTCTTATGGTGTTTCGAAGACTCTGTTATCGTGACCTTCCACTGTGAATTATGTGCAAATGTAGATATTGTACATAAATCTTAGTTTTTGACTATGTACTCTTGCATATCATGTTCCTTGGTTGCATTTTATTTTGGACATGTACATATAGTGATGACATAGGCCACTTGTGTTGTATCAGTACTAATTAACATTTTGTATAATGTATTTTCTAGATGTATATTATACAAGGTGTTACAGGCGTTTGGAATTCAACCTTCAACCTGAAGTTGGCAATGGAAGCTACAAACTACCTCAGTGGGGAGCTGGAGAAGCCACCAATGGTGTTTTGGAAAAACTATGGTTTTGTAAAAAGAAAAATGGGAAATAATTTAAATATAAATTAAGGTTATAATGCAATAATAATAAGTTAACACATTAAATTCAACTCAAGTGTGCATTTTAACTGTTAAATTTTAAATGTAAGCCACCTACCTGCCACGCCACCTTCTGCTAGAGGCACTTACTGTAACACCCCACTTCCCAAATAAAATAAAATATAAACATTATAAATAAACATCAGAGTTTTCACAAAAACAGTGGGATATCACATCACCAATAGTTATCAAAAATACTTTATTCATTATTTTCAAAATAATACAGCGGAAATTATTATTCCAACATCCTCGGCCATCCGCCAGATTTACATAAAATCTTTATTATTATAATTCACCAAAATATGATACGTCACAGGATTTTCAACAAGTTTAACATAAACAAATAAAACACACATATCCCGTGTTACGTATCAGAGCATCCTAAGACTCGACTTGCACACCGCTATTCAAGCTATCTATGTACCTGGATTATCTGTACTTCCGAGGAAGCACAGACCACAACAACAACAAAGGGGTGAGAAAACATGATCAAAATATATCGGTAATTTAATACATGCAATAAAGGTAGTAAAACACACCAATATTCACCCCATAACACCAATCATCGAACCTACTGTTCAAATTACAATATAACATATTATAATGCAAATATGCAACTCAACAGCAAGCATGCGGTACCGACTCATTGGTTCATTCAATCGAACCCTGGACAGATCACTTACGCTCCTACTGAGATATGATTTATCCCCGACAGATCACTTACGCTCCTGCTGAGATATGATCTATCCCCGACAGATCACTTACGCTCCTACTGAGATATGATCTATCCCCACCATTCCCCACAAAGGAGTACAGATGAATCACATACACTCCTCCTGAGCAATGATTCATCCCACCAAACACCATGATATGTACGACACCAATGCACGACAAACAAACTCAAGCACACTAAGTGCACATGATCCTCCTGATCACATCACCACACATTATATATATTACACCACCAATAAACACAAGAGCACTAAGTGCACAACAATTAAACTCAAGTAAATAATCAATAAATCATTTCAATCGATCCATGGTTTAGTTACTATTTAATTAAACAATGACTCCCCAAAAATATTGGATATAAAAATATTTGGCAAATAACTATATTATTTATACCATGTTATAGATCTATTCAAGAGCTTTCCAACGCTTCGAACGGGGACTAAATCCGACTTACGGATCAAAAGTTATGGCCAAAATCGTCAAAACAGAAAATTCACCAATATACAGCTTTGAGTCGACGCAAACAGCGCAAAATGCAGAAAATTCTGTGTTTTCCACCGTTGGAGGCCTTCCGGACCTCCGATTTCAATTCCGTAAAAAGCCCCGGTTTCAGAATTCGAAATCCTACCATAATATGACAATTATAATAGCCAACAACATATTTTTAGAGATCATATCATCATATATCATATAACCATACTTTTCAACACCATGGAATTTAGGGGTTTCTATCCTAAATGTGATCCTACCCATCATACACTATCACACAATCCCCATGATCATACGAAAACCCAACCTTACTGCCCGGAACTATTATCTTGCTCAAATTCAAGCCTATTTCTTGTCCTCTCGGAACCTATTTCATACTCATCGTTATTACTACGGAAATTATACCGGATTTCACCAATCTCATAACAGCAAATACACCACTCTATCGATATCAGCAACAATCATCACACTCTACTCTAATCAATTGTTCCTTAAACTATATCTCAGAACCTATATCATAGTCATTACCCAAGCCACAGAGGTTACACAAAATCTCACCAATACTCATGGTCATTATCCAAACCACAGAGGTTATACAGGAACTCACCAACATCGTAACAATGTACGAATTTTATCACCATCAACAACAACAACAACAGGCATAATGTCATAAATTCGTGTTCATCCCTAATATTATAGGAATTACACAGAATTCCACAATCATCATAAAATGTATGCACAAAACTCTTCAATCACAACAACATTCATAAACACAGACATAATATCATATAGCAATCATAATCATCAAATTCCTACGGGGTTAAGGAATCCCCTCTACCCAATTTCATGCATTATACCAATCCCAATCAGTTTCTCCCCCCTTACCTGGATAATTATTCTGATCGGTGACAAATTCCTTCAAGATTGACCAATTCTGACCTTTCCTCTTCTTCTCCGTTCTTCGCTCCTTTCTTCGCTCTTCTCTCAATTTCCTCTTCTCACGTTCTATCTATCGTGACTTCTCAACTTACTTCCTTCCTATCCCTAATAACCCCTTCCACTTATATTTTCTTTTAATTCTAATCCCAATAATAATAATAAAAATAATATTACTAATAATAATAATTATAATAATCATTATAATAATCATTATAATAATAATAATACACATAGCAATATTAATAATATTATTTCACCCATAATAATAATATTAATAATAATAGTAATAATACTCCACCAATAATATTATTAATAATAATAATAATCATAATAATATTCTCCCACTAATAGTTATAATAATAGTAATAATATTAATAATAATAATATTCTCCAATATTAATAATATTACTACAATTAATAATAATAATAATAATAATAATAATAATAATAATAATAATAATAATAATAATAATAATAATAATAATAATAATAATAATAATAATACCACCATATTACTACTATTTATTTTATTATTATATTCACACCAATTCACCATCAATAATCCTCCCATATTAGGGACACCCACCAATCATCATCAAACACACCCCCACCAAAGGGCACACCAACATATAATAATTAAAATAGTAATAAAATGACTAAATAATTAAAATGGGTGTTACAACTCTCCCCCACTTTAATTATTTTCGTCCTCGAAAATTACGTGATGGAAATAGTTCCGGATACGCTTCCCGCATCATTCATTCCAATTCTCAGGTCACACTGCTTTCTGCAGCACCCCCCTCAAGCCACTTTCACCAAAGCTATCTCCTCCCCTCGGAGTTGTTTCTCGTTCGTCAAACGAACTAGCAATGCCTCCACAATCAAATTATTTTTCACTGGTACATCATTCACATGATTCAATGTAATTCCTCAACGAAGACACATGAAACACGTCATGCCAATTCACAGCGACAGCGGCAAAACGATCTAACATGTTACTCCTCCCATGCCTTTGCTGCGCTACTCTGATACAACCATAAAACCCAGTGCGAACTTCTGAGATTTCGAAGCCCGACCGGCACCAGTCACCGACGTGACTCTCAAAACACATATTTCCTTATATCCTCTTGATCTTCTCAGCCATCTCAAGCATAATTCTCGGTCTGAGCACAACACTCCCACTCGACTTATTCCAACACAGAAGAGTCCTACACTCCCTATCTCACCAAGCCATATATAGTGCCATTCCGGCACTAGGATGGTAATCGTTATTATAGGTAACTCAATCAACGGTAATTACTCATCCCACGATCCACCTTGATCCAACACCCAAGCTCTCACCAATTCTCTACAGACTCAATAGTCCTCTCTGACTGACCATCAATTTGCGGATGGTAAGCCGAACTCAACTTCAACTTAGTACCTGAAGCTTCCTGTAAGCCCCTCCAACATCTCAATATAAACCTCAAATTTCAATCCAACACAACATTTGACAGTATCTCAACCAACTTCACTACTTCCTCAATATATATCTCATATATCCTTAACACGGAATAGTTCATCCACTCACAACAACCCAAATTAAAATTATGTCTTTCCAATTCTTTGGAAATCTCAACACAAATCCGTGAAAATACTACCTGATTTCCACTCTGGAATATTCAACGGCTGCATCAGACTCAACAGTCTCTGATGTTTACTCTTCGAATTCCAACAATTCTAACCAGTATATTCAACCTCAACCACTCCTCTCCTCATCTATGGTCACCAAAACAATCTACTCAAATTCGGTTACTTCTTCATAGCACCGGGATGGACACTCCATCTACCTCAATGTATTTCTTCACGAGTACTCCTACTCCCCTCAACAACATCCGGTCCACATACCCCATCACAACATATCATGGTACTATTTCCACAAACCCGACAACCCACTCTTCGACTCTGATTTATCAATTTCAACTAATTCACCAACTCAACCCATATTTCTGACCTCCTCGAATCTCCTCAAGAATACTACTAGTAAGGTCTAACATACAAGGCTTAACTCCATAAGAAGTCTCTTCACAGACCAGACTCGCATCACAAAATTTCCCAACCAGTTCCAACTCTTTTCGCCATTTTCCTCGGTACAAGCAAGGTTTCCAAATCGAAGCATCAGCTACCATGGTATATACCGAAAACATACAGTAAGATAACACATCAAACGCACCCGATCACGACGGTAAAAGTTGACCAAATTACACATTTCGAATATTCTGCTATAATTGGATCATCCACTAACATAAAAACCATTTTTCCCGGAAAGAGCATCTCGTTAGCTCTCCAACTCCGGCACAACTACAACAGCAACCAACTCTAGAACACTGGTCAGATAATTCTTCTTACGTACTTCAAGTTGCCTTAAAGCATAATTAAAACTTGCTGAAGTTGCCTTTAGCAAATCCCCAATTATATCAACAAGCATCACAAACGCAACAAATAGTTATGTCGGATTCGGCAAAACTTTCCTCCCAGAAGTATATCGCTACTCTTTTTCCAACACTGATAACTCAAGTTCCTTATGCTCAACATAATCCTCTATACTCTTCGAATGTCTTAAAATATCACTGATTAACATAACCATTGCCTTGCTCAAATAATTAAAGAAGATCCCATGCCAAACGGACAAACAAGTTGTGAGTTTTGGCGGAAACACGGACCGTACCGCCCGTCCTTACCACAACATTCAAACACACTTCATCAATAAATAGCTTAATTCCATGTCAATACTTCACCATCTCATAGAGAATTTCAATAGCTCTACCCGAGCTCACACGACCAAGGAAAACTCACATCCTTCAGCCCGTTGATCCATCAACTCATCAACTCTTGGAAGCGAACGCTTATCCTTGATAGTCACCTTGTTCACTTATATATAGTTCACCCAAAGCTTCACAAAACCTTCCGTCTGTCTAACCAACAAAATTGGTGCACCTTATGGTAACACACTCAAACAAAAGAACCTCTCTTCCAGCAGGTCTTCAAGTTGACTCTTTAACTTTCTTAATCCCAATGCAAACACACAATATGGAGTCACCCATATCAGACTAGTTCCAAGAACGAAGTCAATGTGTAAGCTTTACTTCACATTTCGATAGTAAACCATTTACCTCCTCAGGAAAACTTCCGGACAATCACAATTAAGTGATAAACCCCAATTTCTCACTTTCCTTAACATTCAAAGTTTCCGTCAAAATACACACCTCAACACCGTCTTACGCCAACTCCTCAAAATAATCCCTTAAGCACTTAGCTTAACTCAAGACAATTCATTGTTCACACCACCTAAGCTTGCAAGACACGTCTATCCCATCCAACACAATCCCGTCTACTATTAACAAGAGATTGAGGGTGATCAGTTCCTCAATTTGTCAATAGACAACCGAAAATCATGATGGGGTATAAACCATCTTTACCAAACTATAAGAGCATAACACACTAAGCCACAACACTGCAGCATTCCGGAGAAATACCAACTTCTCCCCCACTGGAATCATTTCACTTCTACCGACAAAGTTTAAACAACAACATGTACCGATAGTGTTTTTACACACATGTCGCATACCAGGGAACAACAACACCTGACAACATTGGCCGGATGGACCAACCAGGCTCTGATACCAATTGTAACACCCCGCTTCCCAAATTAAATAAAATATAAACATTATAAATAAACATTAGAGTTTTCACAAAAACAGTGGGATATCACATCACCAATAGTTATCAAAAATACTTTATTCATTATTTTTAAAATAATACAGCGGAAATTATTATTCCAACATCCTCGGCCATCTGCCAGATTTACATAAAATCTTTATTATTATATTTCACCAAAATGTGATACGTCACATGATTTTCAACAAGTTTAATATAAACAAATAAAACACCCATATCCCGTGTTACGTATCATAGCATCCTAAGACTCGACTTGCACACCGCTATCCAAGCTATCTATGTACCTGGATTATCTGTACTTCCGAGGAAGCACAGACCACAACAACAACAAAGGGGTGAGAAAACATGATCAAAATATATCGGTAATTTAATACATGCATTAAAGGTAGTAAAACACATCAATATTCACCCCATAACACCAATTATCGAACCTACTGTTCTAATTACAATATAACATATTATAATGCAAATATGCAACTCAAAACCAAGCATGTGGTACCGACTCATTGGTTCATTCAATCGAACCCTGGACAGATCACTTACGCTCCTACTGAGATATGATCTATCCCCGACAGATCACTTACGCTCCTACTGAGATATGATCTATCCCCACCATTCCCCACAAAGGAGTACGGATGAATCACATACACTCCTCCTGAGCAATGATTCATCCCATCAAACACCATGATATGTACGACACCAATGCACGACAACAATGCACGACAAACAAACTCAAGCACACTAAGTGAACACGATCCTCCTGATCACATCACCACACATTATATATATTACACCACCAATAAACACAAGCACACTAAGTGCACAACAATTAACCTCAAGTAAATAATCAATAAATCATTTCAATCGATCATGGTTTAGTTACTATTTAATTAAACAATGACTCCCCAAAAATATTGGATATAAAAATATTTGGCAAATAACTATATTATTTATACCATGTTATAGATCTATTCAAGAGCTTTCCAACGCTTCGAACGGGGACTAAATCCGACTTACGGATCAAAAGTTATGGCCAAAATCGTCAAAACAGAAAATTCACCAATATACAGCTTTGAGTCGACGCAAACAGCGCAAAATGCAGAAAATTCTGTGTTTTCCACCGTTGGAGGCCTTCCGGACCTCCGATTTCAATTCCGTAAAAAGCCCCGGTTTCAGAATTCGAAATCCTACCATAATATGACAATTATAATAGCCAACAACATATTTTTAGAGATCATATCATCATATATCATATAACCATACTTTTCAACACCATGAAATTTAGGGGTTTCTATCCTAAATGTGATCCTACCCATCATACACTATCACACAATCCCCATGATCCGGTTTCAGAATTCGAAATCCTACCATAATATGACAATTATAATAGCCAACAACATATTTTTAGAGATCATATCATCATATATCATATAACCATACTTTTCAACACCATGAAATTTAGGGGTTTCTATCCTAAATGTGATCCTACCCATCATACACTATCACACAATCCCCATGATCATACGAAAACCCACCCTTACTGCCCGAAACTATTATCTTGCTCAAGTTCAAGCCTATTTCTCCACTTATATCTCTTGTCCTCTCGGAACCTATTTCATACTCATCGTTATTACTACCGAAATTATACCGGATTTCACCAATCTCATAACAGCAAATACACCACTCTATCGGTATCGGCAACAATCATCACACTTTATTATAATCAATTGTTCCTTAAACTATATCTCAGAACCTATATCATAGTCATTACCCAGGCCACAAAGGTTACACAAAATCTCACCAATACTCGTGGTCATTATCCAAACCACAGAGGTTATACAGGAACTCACCAACATCGTAACATTGTACGAATTTCATCACCATCAACAACAACAACAACAGGTATAATGTCATAAATTCGTGTTCATCCCTAATATTACAGGAATTACACAGAATCCCACAATCATCATAAAATGTATGCACAAAACTCTTCAATCACAACAACATTCATAAACACAGACATAATATCATATATCAATCATAATCATCAAATTCCTACGGGGTTAAGGAATCCCCTCTACCCAATTTCATGCATTATACCAATCCCAATCAGTTTCTCCCCCCTTACCTGGATAATTGTTCTGATCGGTGACAAATTCCTTCAAGATTGGTCAATTCTGACCTTTCCTCTTCTTCTCCGTTCTTCGCTCATTTCTTCGTTCTTCTCTCAATTTCCTCTTCTCACGTTCTATCTATCGTGACTTCTCAACTTACTTCCTTCCTATCCCTAATAACCCCTTCCACTTCTATTTTCTTTTAATTCTAATCCCAATAATAATAATAAAAATAATATTACTAATAATAATAATTATAATAATCATTATAATAATAATAATACACATAGCAATATTAATAATATTATTTCACCCATAATAATAATATTAATAATAATAGTAATAATACTCCACCAATAATATTATTATTAATAATAATAATAATCATAATAATAATATTCTCCCACTAATAGTTATAATAATAGTAATAATATTAATAATAATAATATTCTCCAATATTAATAATATTACTACAATTAATAATAATAATAATAATAATAATAATAATAATAATAATAATAATAATACCACCATATTACTACTATTTATTTTATTATTATATTCACATCAATTCACCACCAATAATCCTCCTATATCAGGGACACCCACCAATCATCATCAAACACACCCCCACCAAAGGGCACACCAACATATAACAATTAAAATAGTAATAAAATGACTAAATAATTAAAATGAGTGTTACACTTACCATCACAGACCAAATGTGTGGATAAAAAATATTTGAAAGACCATTCTTTGAAGAATTTTTTTTAGGGACTAAAAGTGGAATTGTAGATATTTAGGAGGACCAAAAACATATTTAACCATTATTATTATTATTATTATTATTATTATTATTATTATTATTATTATTATTATTATTATTATTATTATTATTATTATTATTATTATTATTATTATTATTATTAATACAAGTACGCACAAGGTGAGTGGGTATACCGTGGGGAAGAGACATTTTCTTCATGTACAATATGAATTCTGCAAAAACTATTGATGGCGTCATTGCAATCTTCACCATATGATAAAATCCAACGTTGAAGATCTCCTACGAAAGTATCCTTCCATATTTATTTCAGAAGTATACTTTCAAACTATTTTTTTTTGGCAAAATGAGGATGACTCGTTTTCGAAATGCTATGGTGTAGATTTTAAGTTGCATTCGAAAGTCTAGTTCTGGATTTTAGGGGTATTATTGGTTTTTCACCGAGGTGTGGGAACACTACTAAGGGTTTAATAAGCAATCCTCTATTTTCAAGAGATTTCGTCTTGGCACTCTTTTAATTTAATTTGGCACTCCTCAATTCTACTGGGTGTGGAGGTGGTGGCATATCATCTAAAGGTCCTCCATCATGGGAAGCTCCAACATCATCAATAGACTAAGCGGGTGGGATGATGTGAAAGTGTGAAAAGTAATCATTCTAACACTACCCAGGGAATTGCACCTCCACTACATTATCTCTAATAGTAATGACACTACTGACAATGTTAGACATAAATCGTATATCAATGCCCTCAGATGACACAACATGGATTGGTTAAGGGGTGCTCTGAACATACTAAACTGGCGCAAATGCCTCTCGGGTAAATATCTAACCACTAAACTCTCCCATAGCATATAACCCGAAAACAGGGCAATGTCATAAAAGCCCTGATGCACTTTATGCTCTACGTAAGGTGTCCATATGACATAATCTACGGTCATCAAATCGATTATCCATTTTTACTCATAGAGACCTCTTGGATGTGAATGTTTAACTGTCCATCAAATGGCCCATGGCAATCCATCAGTGATATGACCACAGACATGCGTGTCACAAATGAACGGTAGATACTCGCATATCTAACATTGCACAACAAGAAGAAATTACATGCACATAATGTCTTTGATAAATACTAAGTAAATAAATAAAACATAATCAATATTCATACCTGAAATAGACTCATATAACTGACAAGTTGCCTTGTCACAAAATAATTACCTCTTTAACTGCAGTATATAGTATCATCAAAGCACTACACCCTATGCATACTCAACATGCTCAAGCTCAGAAAATAGAGATGTATCGGGAATCAATGTAGACATGAGATATATACTCTAGAATAATGCATCCTCCAAGATGCAACATGTATTCCCTAACATCCTCTTCTTACATATATTGTTCTACCAATGTACCAAACACATCCTAGAGCCAAGAGAGATGAATGTGAGAGCCCCGTTTAACCTTGAAATTCTCCATGACCATGGCCTTTGTAACCCTTAAGTACTGCTCAACCATAATACATGCAAGCTCTTGGTTAATGGGAAGAGCGATGTATAAGTTACCTAACAAAGGGAAGATGGAAGAAGCGGGAGACATCATCCATGACAATCGTCATCTCACAAAATGGAAGATCAAATGAGGATGTTTCCTCATGCCATCACTCAACAAAAGCAGACAACATCTGACCTCATCAAGCATCTAGACATCTGAAAATTTTTCAACTTTTCCCCATGGGTGATCACCATTAATGGGGTCCAGACCTGTAACAGTTAAAGTATAAATCGTCAATTATTTTTAATTAATCAATAATAAATAAATAAAATTAAAATAAAATATTTATACATCTTCATACCATAGTCTAAATGCCACATGATCGACATACGCAACGAGCAAGGTACAACCACTAGGCTCTTAAGGGAAGCCCCCATCACTTAATACAAACGACTTCGTATCAACCTGGGTCGTCACATTCGTGTAAACCTCAACCTCCACCTCCATGTCAGCATGAGCAACCACCTCTATGTCAGTATGAGCCTCAATCTTCGTATCATCCTGAACTTCAACCTGAGTATCTATATCCTCAAAAGCTAATGTTTCTACATTGTCAACAGTAATAGTATCAGGCTCTGCATCAAGATCTATGTCTCGTTCGACTCTACCTTATTACACTAAAAAGTACGGGATACACATCAAATTTTAATTATACTCTTGTTAGAATCAATGTAGATTACTCTACCCTCTTTAATACACGAATATTCCACGTCATTTACATCTACACAAGTGCTCTCTACAACTGCTTTATTTGCTCTGTCGGTCTATTTAGAAGTAATTATGTCGTCTCTTCCTCCAATATTCACTAAAGTAAACAAAAAGATATCTAAACTACCAATTTTTATAAAATCCATAAAAAATGCTTTTATCAAAATTTTCGAAAAAATATGATATAAAAGTATGTAAAATATGAGAATTTATCAGATATTTCAAAAATTTTGGTAAAAAATAATGGTTTTTCAAAAAAAAAAAGTGATATGAATCTTAAATTGAAATTAATATATCATAATTTTAATTAAAAATGACTTAATTTTAAACATTCAATAAAAAACTAAAAATATCCGGCAAATCACTATACTTTTGTAAAATGTCTGAAAAAAGGACAAATAAAAGGTAGATTTTGTTTTTTTGTTAGAACGAAAGATGTTATAGTAAGAACATACTTTTAAAGTAGTGTCATGTTAAACATTGAGAATTTCTTATTACACCCTATAATCTTCTAGCACACCATTTGAATTTCCAATTATGCCCCCGGTTTCAGAGATATATCTCCGGACGCACCCTTTACATACTAAACCAAGGCAATTATAAGATACACACCCTACATTGGTCTTTTCTTATTTCGGAGATATATCTCCAGAATGATTTCTGTTACATTGTAAGTCAAAAATATTTTCGAAGATACATCTCCGAAAGTATTTTATATATATTACATATGCATGATTACAGGTAGCAAAAGAAGATTGAATTTCAGGTAAACATTGTTGTTTACTATCTACATTGCTCATGTTTGTCTGAAAAAACTTACGCAATGTCTAGAGATATATCTTTGGAATGTGTATGCGTTTAAACTTTTATGGAGATACATTTCCGGAATGTTTTAGTGTTCGTTTTTGATCCCTTATGCAGGAGTAGATTAATTAGTGCTCTACTATTTTTCTAATTGTTTCCAATAGATATGGTGCACCCTGACATTTTCCCAAAACCATTGGTTTCTCTGAGCAATGTTTCTCTGAACAATGTTTCTCCGAATGTTCATCCCTCTCTGTAATCTTAAAATAGACGACACAGGTAGTAGAAAATATGAGTGTCCGTTAAAGGTTCGTGATTACAAGTTGGAAAATAAAAATTGAAGATTTAATGTGATACATGGTTTACATAACCATGATCCGTGTTTAAAATTAGCCAGTTATCCTAGTGTATGTCGGCTCAAGCTGGAAGAGAAAGAATGTATTAGTGACATAACCTTGAATCTTGTTCAACTGAAAAATATACTTGCAACATTGAAATGGAAGCAACCCGACAATATAGCAAATATCAAGCAAGTGTATAACATTCGGTACCTCACTAATAAGATGATTAGGGGGGATAAAAGTGAGATGTAACAACTCTTGAAATTGTTGGATGATAACAGTTACGTGTCCCAGTATAGAACGTGCAATGATGGAGTTACGATTAGAGATATTTTTTGGACTCATCCTGATTCGATAAAGTTGTTTAACACGTTTCTGACAATGCTCATACTTGATTCAACCTACAAGACCAATAAATATAGGCTTCCGTTATTTGAGATGGTTGGTGTTACCTTAACTGAGAAGACATATTGTGTTGTTTTTGCATTTCTTGAGTGTGAAAAAGAGGACAAATTTACTTGGGCATTAAAGGTGTGTCGCTCACTTTTGAAGGATCAATGTGAGATGCCTAAAACAATCATTATCGACAGCGATACAACATTGATGAATGCGGTTTCTAAGGTATTTACTTTTTCTTATGTATTACTTTGTAAGTATCACATTACAAATAATGTGAGAAGTTGGGTAAAACCTGCGGTAGGGACGAAACCAATAGAGTCTGAAGGTGGAAATTGGTGAAGGCGGGTGTGATTGTGGGAAAAATAATGGATGCATGGAATCGTATGATACATTCTTCCACAAAAGAATTATATGTCAATTCCCTTATTCATTTTTGGAAAGTGTGTGAAAAGTATCATACTTTGTTGAAATATGACCATTCTTGACCAGGTGAAGGAGAATATAGTTTGTGCATGGACTGATAATGTTAGACACCTTAGAAATACAACTAATAACAGAGTTGAGTCTACCCATGCTACTTTAAAAAATTGGTTGGGAAATAGCAGAGGGGTTTATGTTGAGACTGGGACTCCGTGAACCACATGATTCAGAACTAGCATATTGAGATACAAACAACATTTGGTCGGGGCATCATGGTTTTGGAGCATCGATTTAAAGGCAACACTTTATATTCTCAGTTAGTCGGTAAAATTTCTTGGGCGGGTTTGAAATATATTTTTCACGAGGCTAAACGAGTTGATAATGTAGGCTCCGATAACACAAAGCATGATTGCACTGTTGTGAAAACACATGGTCTTCTGTGTGCTTGTACTCTTGCTAAAAAGGTGAAACTTGGTGAACTAATATGAGTGGCCGAGGTTTTCTCTTATTGGAAGAGACTAAGGTTCAATGATGATGGAAGCAGGGATGACAGGAAATCGAACATCTCAATTTTTACCAAATGGAAAGCGATACAAGAGAGATTTTTGAAGGCTGGTGACATCATAAAACTACACATCAAATAACAATTGAGGAAGATTGCTTATCCCGAAACCATCGACATGAAACCGCCTTCTCAAATGGTAAAAACCAAAGGTGCTCTAAAGAAAATAAAGCATGCGCCGAGTGATAACTCGACTGCATAGTTTCCTTCATATTTTGAACACGTTGACAAAGTATTTCACGACTCACCGACTCCAAAATCTCGAAAAAGTGTTGTGAAAGGAGCCCGCATTAGCAAACCACCTCTGACGCCGCTTCCACCGAAGATTTCATTCATCGACGAGATGTCGGTTTTTATGCACAAATATATCGAGAAGATCGTCGATGTTGTGGGGGACGGTAATTGCGGTTACAGATCCGTTTCGGCTTTACTCGATAAAAGAGAAAATAACGCTTGTCTGTCATCAACTTATCAAAGAGTTGAAGACGCATAAAGAATTGTACAATCGATTGTATGAAAATAAAGAAAAATTCAATGCGGTTTATGAGTCTCTTGTTCCATGCTTGAGCGATCCGAAACCAGAGTTAAAATGGATAAGCTTCCCGGATAAGAGTCACCTAATTGCATGTGCATATGATAGGGTGTGCATTAACCTGACACGCTACGGTTTTTCAGAAACCTTTTTCCCACTACGCACCGCATTGCACCAAAATTCAAATGATTGTATCATGTGTATTGGATGGCTTTCAAAATCAAGTTATTTTGTTCAAGTTTAGTAGAAACCGGGTTGCTCCATACCACCTACATCATCGGAGTGGACGACTTATTCAACCGCAAACGCCGAGACGTGGCCGGATCATTTCATGGAAAGGATGCAAGAATTCAAGAGATTGAACAACATTGAAAAATAATCGAATCCACAAAAGTTCAAAGGGGTACCACCTATAGATTTAGCCGACGACACTTGTTTCGATTCGTTTTGATTTCTTATTTAACTGGACAAATATTTGTATAAATTTGTATCTCAATATAAATGAAGTGTTACATATTCACCTTTTTTTAAAATTTAGTCTTTATACATATTTGTTTAATTTTCATCCAAATTTGAGTGTTTTTTATGTGGTTCTTTATATATATATGTGTTTTTTATGAAATTTAGTCTTTATATATATATATATCCGAAACAAATTAAACTCAACCTATATAACACCACTCAGAATTGATTTTGTTGAACGAACAAAAAATACACTCGAAAATATATTTTCAAAACCTGGAGACATTAATGATATTCCGAACGTTGCAATAGATACTTATAGGGTGCAAAAAGAAATTCTCTAAATTTTAAGTGTAATAAGGACAAATTCTCTATTTTCAGCATCGGAAAGCCGAAAGCTTAATAGCCCATTATTTGTTCTGAAATATGTAAGCCCATTGGGGTTTTAAACTACAGCCCAATTCGTGGCTGTTATGTATTAGGGTTTCTAATATCTGCTATAAAACGTTGCTACCTCGTCTCACTCTCATTCAGCTGCCATCAATTAGGGTTCCGTCAAATCGAAACACAGTTCACGATGAGAGCCAAGGTGAATCCTCTTTTCCGTTTTCTCATTCACGTCTCATAATCCTTCATAATCACCTATTGTATTGTGATCGTATTGTTTTGTTCTGATTTGAATTGTTTTTGATTTCCAGTGGAAGAAGAAGCGTATGAGGAGATTGAAGAGGAAACGCCGAAAGATGAGACAGAGATCTAAGTAGTGCGCTAGTTTGAATCTGTCTTAGTTATTTCGTTTTTTTCTTTATGTTTCTGTTGTCAGATGGATCCTTTCAATAATTGTTTTTACTTTTGTTCTGTTTTGATACATTGGTGGTTTTACACATTAACTATATTAGATTTGGTTTAAACTCTTATTTCAAATGTGTGCTTATCTTAAATTTTTTGTGTTTGTTTTTTATATTCTCGACTGGAATCTGTGTTTGCTAGGTTTTTAATGTTTATTGTTTCCAATTTTTTTTACTAAGCTTTGCATTTGAAGGAAATTCAATTTTATCGTGAGGATTATTAGTTTCTTTGTTAACACGATCTAATTAGTTTTTAGTTATTCTGAATTTCGTTTGGCTTTTATTGGCATATGGTAATACGTTTTGTTTCAAAGGCGATTGATACTAATTACACTCTTAGTAAAATTTGATATATAAAAAAGTAAAGCAGATAGATAATTGAGTTTTAACTAATAAATAGGATGATAATTTAGTTGATTATGTTGTTTTATAAAAAATTTATCCGCTTATTTTTGTTAATAATGCCTCTGTGATTTGGCTAGCTTCTAGTTTGTTAAGTGTCTCTCAGTTATTTTAGTAGTGAAGTGTTAATTTGGATTCTGTTTCTCTTAAATTCTATCTCTTCCAGGTTTCTTTAATTCTAACATGGTAGCTATTAGCCTTTTATCCCATTTCAATGATTTAATTGAGTTCTCTAGTCATATATGAATCATCATCTACCCCTTCACATGTCAGAATTTTACATTTCCTTTTATCCCATGTCAATGATTTAATTGAGTTCTCCATTCATATATGAATCATCATCTACCCCTTCACATGTCAGAATTTTACATTTCTATATTAAGATGTCACCATTTGTACCTTTTAGAATGTGTTAGTTTGACCCTTTTCTAGAATGTAATCTGAGATCTCCTTTCTAACACTGATTTATAGGGTTTCTGAAAAAAATTTTGTTGAGGAATATCAGAAAAGACAAGTTGCTTTTGGTTTAATCAATGATTTGTTGATCATAATTGTAGATAGTGTTTGGCTACACTATTTAACTGATATTATATTTGAAATTCAAATTAAGTTATGACCCTAATATTTGTTTGGTTTGACGTTCTCTAACCCTAATGGTGTATCCTAATTTAGGCTCATTAATCTAGTGTCGGTCAGTCTTCTATTATCAAATATCAGTCACTATTGTTGCTTTTAAAGAGGTTTTTAAATTGTCATATCTTAAGGCCAGCCAAAGACTACAATAGAACATGTAAATTGGTCGTCTAGATTTGAAAGGTGATAATAGTAGGCAGTATTAAGAGCCACATAAGCATGTAGGTAACAAAAAAATGGTGATCCAAAGGTCAAAACCTCCTAAATGAGGATAAAGACATGTATAAACAAGACCAGAAACGATAGCTAGCTCCATAGAATAAGCAATGGTTTTAAATTAACCTTGAAATTCTATATTGTACTTGAAATTCTAAAATGTACTTTTTAGGATGCACTCCAAAACAACCAAAACGAGTAAATAAGACATATAAATGAATTTCTTAAACATCATGTGAGTTTTTTTTATATGATCTTTTTATCTATATTTTTAGACGCATCAAAATTTAATTGAATATTAAAAATATTTCGGAGATATATTTTCATACACATAAAAACTTAAACTTAAGTATATGTTGAAATATTGAGATATATCTCCGGAATAATTTGGAAAATTTGGAGCATATAATCGCGTCAGACTCTTCTCCGCCATCACTTTTTCATTTTAATTTACAAACCTCTTCATCTTTCTCATTCGCAAATATCTTCAAGTTCACTAAATTTGATATCATTCGCAGAAACTCAAGTAACTATCAAGCAACATCCAATATATTATTAAAAATCTTTCAAATCATATAATTCAGGTAAGTTTTTTGAGTTTCCGATAAATTTTCGAATATTCTCGTAAACGAGTTAGAATGCATATTTAGGTGTATAAATATTTAAAAATCAGTTGAAACATAGTTTAAAAACTGTATATATTGTTTGTTGACTTAAATGGACGACCATGGCTTCAAATTTCTAATTCTAAGGGGCAGAGGATACCATTGTTGCGACCTGAGTTTTAGAAACTTATGTTTCTGTATTTGCATCTACGAAATCACCCAGAGTATATGAAACGTTGAATTTTTTCAGAGATGTATCTCCGGAAGCTTTTCAAACTGTTTTTTTCCTTTTTGTTTTATAATTTTCTTATTAGTGTTATTCATTTGTGTAAGCTTAATGGCTGACAGAGCCGACCGATTGAGGCGTGGACGGGTTTCCGATCATACATCTGTTCGACGGAAGCGGAGGCAGCAGGTACTTCTGGTCTGGGAGAGACGTCGATTGCTTGGGCACAATATACTTTTGAGATTCAGTTCACTCCTGAGGCTCGGCCTTCGCCTCAAACCACTCCATCTACATCTCAGCCCACTCATGGGGCCCAACCTTCGCCTCAGGCCACTCCATCTATGTCAGTCCACACCACCTTCTACTTCTTCCCATAGGCCACAAGATGCACCAGATGACGCATCACTTCCCCCATCCTTCTGCAGGCGTTGGGATGTACCTATGCCACCTCCTGTTGATCCGGTGCCACCTCCGGAGGGTGAGGTTGCTGATGATCGTGATGCACTGGTGCCACCTCTAGAGGGTGATGTTGTTGATGCTGAGCCAGAGGCTTTTGGAGGGGGTTCATGTGATATGTCCCTACTTCCTCTGTACATAGACTATAACGCCCTGTATAATATATGTCTAGAATCATAAAATACAAGAGTTATTATTTGATATCGGCACTATTATAAGTGCCTATTGGCATAATTTACAGACTTGACCATTTCTAAAACATACAAGACAACCTATGATACAAGATATGAAAAGTGTAAAAAGAATAAAAACTAATATCTATGTACAATATCCTTCGTTGTACAAGATACACAATACACAACAGAATAACATAATCTAAGCTTCCCTTGAAACGCTCAAGCATTGCTCAACTTGCAAACTAAACCTGCAACAATTCCTGAAAAGCAACACCAATAATGGGTTGAGATAATAATCTCTTTGAGTTCCCTATCTTATGGGTTCACTCGGCTCTACATGGTTCTAATTAATTTCTATCTCAAATCAAAAGGGAAAGGGATAAGACTTGAGTTCACACAGTTCCTAATGTATGAAAACATGTCTCTTGAGTCCACCAACTCAAATAATCACTAATCAGAAACCTTACCAAGGCATCCCTTTTTCCCGTCATCTTTTACGTCTAGGAGATCGACACGAGTCATGGATCCTTGTAATGTATTTTAACATGCGAAATGGATTTGGATCCAAGGTAAACATGGTCAACATGTATCATCACCTTTCATGGGCCGTACCCCGTCACAAGTATCTTTACCCGTAGACTCCATTCGTACAACGAGAATCAAACTTGTTAAAATAATAATGTGTACATCCCGGAAGAGCTCTCTCTATATATGCCTCAAATCATGGAATGACATATCTCAAGGGAATTGGTTCCGACTACGTGATAAAAGCATATAATCAACCTTATGAATCATCACGTCTCATGGGCCTTATAATCAACCTTGTGAATAATCACTTCTCATGGGCCTCCCCCCATCACAAGTCTCTTTACCTCTAGGCTCCATTCGCTTATGTAATCACTAAGGATAACTTGATTATATTCAAAAATCACAAGGCATCACATTCGCCTTAACCGTAAACAACACAAACCATACATGTTCCATACAAAGCTTTCCTCACAACTAGGCAACTACTCGCCAATGATACACACCTAGACATCATTCTACAAGCAATGTCATCTATGTTATTCATCATGTCCTAATTACTTTACTAGTTTATTCCATTAATTAATACCAAGGGTTTCCTCATCATTCTTATAGTCTTTTAAGCATGTTATCACACAATCACATTCATATATATCATGCATAAACACATACAGTAACATAGTATAATGCATCACACATAAACATCTCATATAAGGCATAAAACCATCATTATTCCTCTACCAACATTCTTGGTTAATTTGCGAGCTCTGGGCGAAGAAGAGGCAAAAATAATTTGCCTCAATGGTCACTGTGCGAGCTTTGAGCGAAGACTTACCTACAACTCGTTGTCCAACTCATGCAAAATTAGAAATTCCAACAACGTGAAAAGTAGGTCTTCCATGGCCAAAACCTCCACCCAAACCACCAAAATACATCCAAAATACAATTAATCAAATCATCATGCATCAACATCAAATTCCACATTTAAACGTATTTTTCTACAAAACCTAACCCACCCATTTCTCATATTTCCCCCCTAATGCTATGCTATCTAATGGAACTCACCTCTAGAACAAGATGAAGATGAAGAATATCGTGATTGATAAAGGTGAGATGATGAATGATGAAGACTTCCTCTTCTTCCACTTCTAGGTTTTCTTCTCCTTTTACTTTCTCCTCTTTTCTATTCTTTCTCTCTATTTCTTACTATCTTTCTCTTTCTCTTTCACCACATATATAATAAACATATTACATAATATTATCCAGTGGTATAAAATATCCCTAATTGATATTTTATCATCTAACACCAATTGATCAAATATTAGAGTTACCAAAATATCCTCTCTTTCATTTCCTAATATTGGTCTGTCTCTTTTATTAATAATTGATCTCTTCAGAGTTCACTAGTTACTCTATCGGTCCCAATTGATAACATTTAGAGCACTTAGGAGCTTCATTTATTCCAACTAACAAAAGATAAAGTATATAGGAACTCAGTTGATCCCAACTGACACCCAATTGAGTATTTAAGGAAATATGGGGTATTACACAGACCACACTGCCAGACATATCTGGGACGGAAAGGTAACATTAGTCACATTGTTACTATATTTTTTATGTTAATTTAAATTGCTGACATTAATTATTTCTAACATTGATTCTTATAGACATTGATTATTTCTGGAAATTTGCAGGTGCGTGATCCCTAGAAGTTTCTGCACCATGGACAGAAGATTTTAACATTGCATCAGCCTGATGAGGAGTGGTTTTAGTCAATTCTGACCGCTTCTAGGTTGAGCGACCTATGCATTACCGGTTACACTTTAGTCAACCACATGATGCTTAATGCATTCGTGGATTGATGGCACTCCGAGACCTCTTTCTTTCATCTCCCGCATGGTGAAATGTCAATTACACTGGACAATGTCTTGTCTTTGTTGCATCTATCAATCAGAGGGATATTCCTCCATCACAGTAAGATGACCAAAGATGGGGCGATCGATATGATGATGGAAAATCTAAGGGTTGTTCTAGGAAAGACGCTCGAGGAGGTGGATAGGACCAGGGGTGCTCATGTTAGATTTTTGTTCTTGAAGCCGAGATTTGATGAGGCATTTGTTGCTGCAAAGCAGGTTGATATTGATGCCCAGGAGGTGGCCATACACAAGACTCATTATTTTAGTGCATATTTTCTATTTTTAGGTAGCACTATGATTTTTGTGGACATGAGTACCACCTACATTGATGTTGCACACCTCCGGTACTTCGTGGATCTCACACAGATTCATGAGTACAACTGCAGGGCGGCTTGCCTTGCATATCTGTATTCGAAGTTGAGAGATGGATGTCGGTGGACAACGAAGAAGACCATAGGCAGTACGACACTACTGGTGGTAGTAATTTTTTATCCTTTAATGTTTTTTTATATCTTTTTCATTTCATATTTGCGATAATTCTTGATCCTTGAATGCTTTTTATTTTTATTTCAGGTTTGGATCCTCTAGCACTTCTCGCACATCGCTGGCTGGTCGTGTTAGGATGAATACACTAAGAAGATGCCCGGTGCTTGTACTTTTATCCCGCTGAGATGGAACCAGAAGGCCGAACTTTTCAAAGTCTACCTTGATCACTTGGCTGCCAAGGACACCCAATTCAACTGCTACGTGAATCACCGTCACACATGACCATTTGAAAAAATATTGCTATGCTCCGGATGGTTGGCATACAGATTGAGTATCACTGCTCCTCAATTTCCCGAGTGCGTTATGCGGAAGTTCGGGTACACCCAGACCATCCCAGACACCCTGTTGTCCCTGCTCATCCTACCTTGACTTATATATAGATAGAGGAGATGTTTTTTAATTATCAGAATCATCTGGTACCAGTGGAGGCTCGAGCTAGCATAGCGTTGAATGACTGGAGCTACGTCGACATATATATTAGGTGGTTCTTCAAGGTCTCACATCCGTACATGGTGCCAAGTGCTCCATGAGATCTGCCAAGACACATTCATCAAGATATTCTAGAAGACGAGCAGGCTCAGTTGGATCATACAAAGGATGTTTTGTCTCGTTGTCATCGCATAGTGGAGATGGCGAAAGCAGACATTGACGAAGGTATCTTCCCCGAGGGGTCTGCGGTTAGGCGAGTACTAGATGCCATTATTGCGAAGGCACATAGGGCACTTTTGTATCTTAGACATCGCGTGAGGACAATGGGGATCGATGGCCGATGAGGTAGACTAGACATAGGAGGCATATGAGAGAGTGTCAGGCACACCCAATAGTTGTTTGTATTTATTTTGTTTCAATTCTATAGTTTATACGTTTTTCCTGACATTGTTACTACATTTTGGATTTACGTGACGTATGACATCCTATTACTATATTGTTATGTTATTTTGGTTTGTCTGTTATTTTAGAATTCATCTGCAACAAATACACAATGCGTTTTAAAAAAACCTGTTCTGATACACTTCAGAGATGTATCTTTGAAAATTTTCTGTAGATGCATCTCCGGAAATATTCAAATGGAAATGGGTTATGGGAGACATGTTGTGACCATTTAAGGTTTAAATTGTTCCATAGATATATCTCCGAAACATTATTTAGTCATGGGGCGCGTCCGGAGATATATCTCTGGAATCTGGGGGCATATATTGAAAACCATACGGTATAAAAGAAATGCATGAGGGTGCAATAAAAAATTTCCAGAAACAATAGCTCTATAGAACAAGCAGTTTACGCTAAATACAAATGGTGAAAAATCAAAATTAATTTTGAAATTCTAAAATGTTCTTTAGGATGCACTCTAATTAACATAGTCATACCTAATTTATGACAAATAATGTACTAAATCAGAAAGAAAGAAAAAAACAGTCACACCCTAATTTATGATAAATAATGTACTAAACCAGAAAAAAATTAATACCAGTTATTCTTATGACATACATAAAGAAAAATGAAATATTATAAAGATAATTGTTAACATAAATTGAACAAGACATTTCATTACCAAGTAGAATGTTTGAACATCTTTAGAATGTTCTTGGTTGATCTCGTCATCATCGTATCGAGTAAAATATACTTATAACAATTAAATTTTCAACTGTTTTTAGCTCAAATTTTGATTTTAGATTAACAAGATGGGTGGTCTCTAAGAATCTAAATTGAAGAAAGGGTTTCTTGAGGTTGAAGTAGATAAAGGCGAAATATGCATACTGAGACTTTTGTATGTTTTATGTGTTTATACAAGTTTTAAATCAATACGGACCTTAAAATCCAATCTTATCCCAGGGGATATTCCAGACCATTTTAATGAAATTAGGCTGAACATTTATGAATAAACCTCTATTATCATTTTTTTAACAATATGGGATGGGTTCAAATTAACATTTCCTGATTCACCCAATATTATTAACACAAAATCAGTTTTAGAAAAAAAAAACCTGTTATATCGCATATTTATTGAAAATTTTGAAAAATTGAAACATACATTAAAGTCTATGAAAATGTCTACATTTGACATCGTTAATATTTGATCTTACCGACTGATCAGAACCTGGGTGGACCAGAGACAATGTTTGCGATGCTGGGTGTGAAAGATGATGAGGGGGTGTACCTGCAAGGCACTCTGATGCTAAAGTGAGAATCAGGAGAAAAGAGGGCAAGTTGAGAGTATGTGTGTTTAGGATGAATATTGAATACCTGACCCTCTCAAAGGAGAGGGTTTTATAGTTCCCCCAACGCTTGGCCATTGGTCCATATTTTCTGGGTGAGATAATCGCTCCCTGAAGAATATGTAACAACTAGAAACTAGCCGTTGGGACGGGAAGAGGTGCCTATAACTAGCTGTTGCCACTGGCACATGCGCAGTAACAGGCACATGCGTCCTGACTGTTTCTGGATGGTGGAACAGTGCGTGACGGGAAGGAACTGTTGAGGAGGGGAAGTTGACCCTAGAGGTCAACCACCAACCTTCCCCGGTGAAGGGGCAGAAAGGTAAATGCTTCCTCAAATTGGCTGGATTTAGGAAATTGGGCCGTTTCGGAAGCAGAAGTGGATTGGGCCATACCTAGTCATTGGGCTAGTTCGGAACAGGAGCCCCCCAAGTCGTTGCTCTCGAGCATGGGAGTGATGACTTAAGGGTAGCCTGTAGTACCAGAAGGTAGCATGTAGTACCAAAAGGTAGCCCGTAGTACCGGAGAGGATTAGACATGGCCGTCGCCTATTGTTGAGACGAGGTTGTTCCTTGGTGCTCGAGGGAGCCTGTGCTCGGGGGACCTGTAACGTTGCCTAGCAGGGAGCCCAAAGTGTAGGGAGCCCAACGGTTGATGTGATATGAAGAGATGAAGTGCCACGCGTGCCTCGAGTCATGTGTCGCATTTAATGCGTAATGATGGCTAGGCTAGGGTCATGATGATGCCCCTAGCCGCGCGTGCTTATCCATGTGCCCATAGACTGTCTATAAATAGAGGGAAAAGATGCTTATTCTCACTTTTCGTTTCTCTTTCTTCCCTTGTTCTCTGTTTCTATGATCCGTCGTCTGTCGTTGTTCAACACCGTCCAACCATCATACGTGCACCGACCAGAGTTCTTCGACCCTCAAACCTCCTTCCTCGACCACGTAAGTACCTGAAATGATTTATGTTACATGTTTCTCTTCATTTTCTACTTTTTTTAGAATGCATGCGGTTAAGGTGAAATTAGGTAGCGTAAGGAATGTTTCCCGTGACTGTTGGTGGCTGGCGGTGGTTTGGCCATTTTCTGCTACTGCCGGCGTCGCTGGGGCCTTAAAAGCTTAGGTCATTTAGTTGATTTTGACACCGTTACGACAATACAAGTGTTCGTCTCTTGTGGAAATCATGGATTTCCAGTGTACTTATGAGTTTTCCGGTGGATTTCCCACGGAAACTCTGGGGTAGCATACTAGGGAGGCTTTCCCCGAGCGTGTTAGACGGATTGCCCCGGACATCTCCTCGCACGGTAGCTGTGCCATTTGAGTAGGACTTAGGTCGGGGACGCTTGTCCTCAAGCCTTTGTGCACCCTTTCACTTGACTAGCGGTGGAAGGGTGGATTTGACTTTGTCATTAAATTCACTTTTGTCCTCTGCTTTTCAGGTAAAGGAGATGTCTCGCGAGGCTGAGGAAGAAATCTTAAGAGATATGTCTCAGGAGAGCTCCTCATAGGATAGTGATACCAAAGATACTTCCATGCTTGTAGATGTTGGTAAAATATCTACTTTGAGAACTATCTCGGAGGAGTGGTCTGTTGCGGAACATGGGGAGCATACATCCTTCTTCGCCTCTTACACCGGAGATGCCTTCATGTCGGTGGGAGCCGAGGGAGAGTGAAAGGTCCATTTCCCTGGAGAGGACGATCACATTTGCTCGTCATACGGGGAGAGGTTCCTTATGTATGAATATGTCTTCAAAGAGATAGGGTTGAGGCTGCCCTTTACGAATTTTCAGAGGGCAATCTTCGTGCACATGGATCTGGCGCCTTCATAGCTACATCCAAATTCAATTGCCTTCATACATGCATTCGAGCTTGTATGCAATTACCTGGAGATTGGAGCTACCCTTCCCCTGTTCTTTATCTTCTTCCATCTTCAGCGACAAGTTTTTGGGAGGAAGTTTGGTTGGTTCTCCCTGAAGTAGGGGAGGAAGTTATTCAATCCCTTTACTGAGTTCATTAGGACTTTCAAGGAAAGGTTTTACACTATCGAGCCCGTGTCGGAGAAGGCCACCATCTCCATTTTTATCTAGGAGGTTTTGACAGATGACGGCGAGGAAGCCCTTGTTGATGAGCATGGTAAAATACAGGCCTGAAGGCTATTCAAGTTCCATTTTTGCTGGAGTGGGGCTCATTTTACCCGGCCAACCGATGATTATATCGCCATTCCCCACATGCTAGGGGACGATGATCGTGCCAATTATGCCAAAACGATGGCTTTCATGGACGATTTTCTTCCTACCCAGTGTGTGACCCATGTTGGAAAGATTATTTATGAAGAAGATGGGGGCCCAAAGTGGAGGCCGATATATCAATATGAAGGAGCTCCTCGAGTGTAGCACTCGTGCTGAGGCTTTAGAACTTCTGGGTAGCCTTTTATTTCTTCTTAGTTTGTCTGAATTATTATTTTCTTTACGTATTAATGTGCTCGTTATTTTGTAGGTAAAGTATCTTCTGCCCAAGAATGAATGGTGAAGAATGCTCATGCGAAGCTCAAGGGGGTGTAACGATCGAGAAGAGCCACCTCAGTCAGCGAACGCATCCTCCACAAACGGGATCAAGGACCTCTTCGTCTACCTCTCCGGCTGCCCAGACATCCCCCGTGCCTGTAAGTTCAAGGTTCAAGCATCAACGGACGGGCGAGATTATGGACCTTAGCAAGGAGGGGGAGAAAAGTAGATTTGAGTTTCCTCATGCCTTCACAACAAGAGATTCTTCGAAGGCTCTTCTTTGACAATTTCTCGGGCGGAGTCTCTAAATCTCGAGGAGATGGACCGCTCGAGCAAAAGGATAATGCTTGCTCAGGATGCTTCTACCTTGATAAGGGTTCTGGAAATGGTGGTGGTTTACACAAAGGAGGATTCCCACCACGAATCTGAGTTGAAGAAGGCCCAGGCGGCAATTACGGATCTGGAAGAGAAGTTGAAGAAGTCCTAGGAGGAACGGGCCAGGGCCGTCGAGGAGGCGGTGAAAAAGTACCAGGATGAGATGGCCAAGGTCAACGGGGAGAAGGATACCCTTGCTACAAAAAACAAAGCCATGGAGGATTTGGTCGAGCAGTTGAAGGCCGCCACTGCTCCTGCTGAGGGTGAGAGCGAGGAAGTGAAGAAATTCAAGACTCGTGTTGAGCTGGTTGCTCGCATTACCCAGGCAGAGGACGACTGCATCACCATCACCGAAGATGCCTTCAACAACACTGTGGAGCAACTGAAGATCGTGAACTTTGGGGTTGAATTGTCCATCGAGAAAGCCAGGTTCCTCCATAGTGTTGCAGGCGGCAGGAGCCTCATCACCGACTTTCTTCAAATCAGCGAGGAGAATGCGCAAGCTGACCGTGAAAAGCCTTAGCATATGGAAGAGTGATTTTTCTTTCAGTTGTATTTTCAGCCTGTGCACCGTGTTTTTGTAATTTATTTTTTTTGTGGGGCTTGGCCCCTTGGTAATGTAACACGTACAATCGCAGTCCTTGTGACTGTTTTTATTATAATATTTACTTCCTACGAATGATAAGTGCTACATTATACTGATTTTGAGTGTGAATAATTGGAACTTATTGGCTTGATTCGTTGGTTTTTCGTTAATAATCCTCCGTTTTTGTGTACTTTTTGTATAGTTTACATTTTAGTATATATATTGCGCATCATGTAAACATCATTGAGTTTAATTATTTTTCTCTCATTTTTGTAGGTATATAAACAATGGCATTTTTTCATTGTCTTATAAGTCATTGAATAAGCTTTCCAACGCTTCCGACCGCGCGTAAAGCGGAGTTACGGTTTAAACGTTATAGTTGAAACAAGTGCTGGTCCGCTGTCATGTTCGCTAGGCGAACATAAAGTTCTAAAAAGCGTGGAAAACACTGGTTTAGAAGTAGCTAAGGCGACATAAGTTCGCTGGGCGAGCGGGACTTCGCTAGGCGAACACGGAAACCCATTTTTGTCTATTTAAGTGATTTTTCATCATTTTTTAGGTTATGTTGTTGGGAACGTTTTACCTCAACTTCATCAAAAACATTCTTGAGTAGATTTAGCTTAGAAACAACATTAGAGTGTGCATCTTGACGATCCAGAGTTGAATCCAGTTCAATCAGAGTTGACAGACCGTGAGATTTGTGTTCTTCTTCTCTCTTCTCTTTATACTCTCTATTTGTTAGGGTCTTGTATGTAAGTTTATCTTGATTGTATGTATATTTATGGATCTTTATATAAAATCTCTTTTACAACTCTTTATCGATGGTTATCTTGATTTTTTACTTAATGGGTTTGGATTGCTATAGACATATTCAGTTTGAACTCGATCTAAGATGAACATCTGTTAGATTCTAAAATCTAGACATAGATTTAGGATTAATATTCACGTGGGTATCAATTCTTAATGCTCCGTGTTGTCGAGTTACGTGAGACATCACTGATGAGGCGATGCGGTTGTTCTCTCGACTTTGCGTTAGACATAACCTCTGTTGTGAGCGATACATGATGATATAGACGAGCGATTTGGATTTCGTGCATTTGATCCATATATTTTTTAGTACATGATGGGTGGAATGAAATACAACTCATGACGAGTTTTCTCATTTCTTAAGAATGTATTTATTTTCTTGTTTTATGTTTTTCCTTTTGCATTTTTATCCCAAACCATATAAACCCAAACTTAGAGACGTGGAAATTGTTGAATGACATTCTTTCCCTCGCACCGATCCCTGTGGAGATGACAAAACTGGGTACTTAATATTTTTGCTTGCTGTTTTACCATTCCAACAAAATAGCACCGTTGCCGGGGATTGGTTTTAATATTGGATCACATTGCGATAATTTATATATTTTTAAGCTTTGTATATACATGTTTATAGCTGTTTTCCATAAGTGATTATATATATATATATATATATATATATATATATATATGTGTGTGTGTGTGTGTGTGTGTGTGTGTGTGTGTGTGTGTGTGTGTGTGTGTGTGTGTGTGTGTGTGTGTGTGTGTTTGTTTTCTATCATGTTTATGTGTTTGTGCATATTTTTGTTTTTGGTTTACGTTTTTTCAAGTGTTGTGCAGGTTTATTTGGTATTAGCCGATGAACCAAACAACATAGAGGAGTATATGCATAAATAAAGACGTCAAGCTTACGACGTGAAACAAGCGCTTGCTGGGAGGCAACCCAACAGTTTTTGAGTTTGTATAGTATTATATTTAGTAATATAATTAATATAAAGTGAGAATGGATGGACCACATGTGAGAAAGAACTTGAAAATCGAAGTTTTCTTGCCCGCGCTAAGCGCGCGCAGAGGGCACTTAGCGCGCCTTGTTTTGCAAAGAAAAATCTCTCATTTTTCATCCACTTTCACCAATTTTGGTGTTTGTGTTTTGTTATTTTTAGTTCAATTTGGTTAGGTTGTTAGAATAATGTTTGCGTTTGCTCTCAAGTTTGTTTTTGATTAGCTTGAGGATGCATTTTGTGATTTTCCAAGTTTGATCGTTTCAACTTGCGAATGTATGATCTTGATATTGTTTGAAGTTGGTACTTTGCAAGGTACTCGTTTATCGCTTTCTAGAACATAGCAGACTTTTCATTTGTATAATTTTCATGTCATTCATTATTTTGCCATATTTGTTCAGTTTTGAATCACTTTAGAACAAAACCTTTTTGTGAGAAGCTTTAACATTCTTGTTTAACTCGGTTTTATTATGTATAATCTTGTATTTGTGTTGATTTTTATGATAGTGCTAAAATGATCAAGGCATTTTGTTTGATTTTGAGCATAACCACTTGACCAAATAGTCAATCTACCTTGTGAGTGAGTGAGAATTTTCTTACCTCCTTTGAGCCTTTGTTAGAATCCATGTTGGTGTTAAGTTCATTTTTGTATGGATTCTAATACTTTTTCTTGAAATATAACCATGACTTTTTATTTGGTTTTTTTATCCTTGCCTAATAAGTTTGGGAGCATTCATGTCACCATGCGTGTATTCAAGTAGGGGAGAAGAGGTTGGTTGCTAAGAGGTTGAGAAAAAGAAAAAGTTTGAAAAAGAAAGAAAAGAAAAAAAGTGAAAAAGAAAAAGAAAAAAAAGGTAAAAGAATTGAAAAAAGAAAAAAATAGGATAATGTTGTGCTAATAAGTTGTGTGGAGTGGTTGATCAATGCATATTCATGCACATTCTCCTACATTTTTACTTAGGCATTTCTTTATTTTATTTTGTTTATTATTATATTTTATTATGTTTTCATATTTTATTTTAATTTTGGTTTAATTTAATTTTCGCACTTATTTTTCAGCTTTAGCAGTCTGCACGGAAACGATCATAACTGGAGTTCCGGGAATCCGTTTGAGGCGTCCTAAAAATCGCCGGAAAGCTAAGAAAGAGAGCTACGACTTTCGTGTTAGAGTCGAAGTCAGATTCGGAGCTCAAAATTCCAGAATTTCGTTTCAAGTTACAACATTAGGAAATTATTTTAGTTTTGGGTCATGTTTTGGGTCTGGGTTATAGTTTAGGTCTGGCCGTCCAGCCTAAAAAACCCTATTCACTATTCACAAAAATTATGGTTGGAACTTTGTACGAATTATGGAGAACTAATTCCTTCGGATTAATCTGCTGTAATCGGTTCCCGCCAACACTTTGAGGTTCTTTTAATTTTCAATAAAATCTATTTCCTTTCAATTCTTATCTATGATATTTTGTTTGCTTAATTCGATTTATCTTATGGATGATTGATTTATTTCGATGATTGCATGTTCTTATACTTTAACCGCGGTTGCTTAATCCGCGTATGTTTCTCGTGTTTGCTTAATTCACGGTTACTATATTTTATCTGTTTGCTTAATTCAGAAATTAGGAACGTGTATCGTGTAATTTCAATTACGCTTGTTGATTGTTATTATAATTGGAAAGGGGATAGAATCCGCTTAGGAATTAGGAATTATTAGGATCGATGATAAGTTGGGAAACGAAAACAGTAGATTAGCCGTTTCAGCTTATATTTTTAATCACTTCTTTTGTTAATTACTCTTTCTAAATCATAAACCTAAACCCCCTTATTTCATTACTGTAATTGGTTATTCCGCTACAAGAATTCTTGGGAACGATATTTCGAGTCACTGTCGCTATACTGCATTTTCCTAAAATTACTCGTTTTTGATCCGCGCGCGACAGCGGATCAAATTGGCGCCGTTGCCGGAAATTCTTGTCGTTATTAATCGATATTAGAGTCATAGGTTTAGTGTTGTTGCGCTTAGGCCTTAGGTTCCCGACGTTTTTGGCCTTCTCGCGTCTAGAGTCGAAAAAATCGATTTTTGGAAAAATTGTGTCCGATCGTAAAACTGTTTTGCCTACGAGAATCAGACAAATCGTCCGGTCATTACTCCATTTATTCCAAAGGAATACCTGGAATCCACCTCAGAATCGCAAAAAAAACTGTTTTTTCTATTTTTAATGAATTTTTTACTGTTTTTATAGAGTCAAAAAAAATCGAAAAAAATTCTCAAAATTGTTATTTTGCTTAATTAGTTTAATTCTGGTGTTGTTTTATTTTTTTGAAATTTAATTAATTGTTTTTCATCATTGTGTTTGAGTCTGAGTCTGAGTCTGACTATCTGCATAACTTGTTTGCTTCGGATACTGAACTGGATTTTGAAATGACTGATAATAGAACCGTAAGACAATTAGCTGCCCCTGATGTAAATTATAATAGCTTGTGTATTGAATATGATGATGTTGTTGTTCCTTTCGAATCAGAATCTGGTTTAATACACTTGTTGTCAAGGTTTAATGGACTTGCAGATGAGGATCCGAATAAGTATATGAATGAATTTCAAATTGTGTGCTCTACACCTTCTGAACCTTCACTAGAGGAATTTGTCAAGCAAATGGCTATAAATGATCTTCAGTTTCAGCAACAAACAGATTCAATTCTTCAGGCTTTGCAGACACAGATTGAACAGCTTACCACAATAGTGAATGCCATGCAACAAGCTCAAGAATCAAACCAACTACCAGCCCAAACAGCAGTAAATCCAAAAGAGTTATTGTCTGATTTAGTTGATGATATTTATCCTGAGTTGTTATCTGATTTTCCATATTTATTAGATTATGATGATACTTACTCTTGTGATTCATGTACCGACACTAACATTTGCTCTGTTTGTGCTGAGATTAATGCTGCCGTGCAGGGTGATATTTTTTATGCAGATGAAGTTGTTTATGCAGCTGAAGCTCTTGACATCACGGCTGCCCCAACCTCACCATCCATTGAACAACCTCTCCCCTTAGAGCTTAAACCGCTTTATAAGAATTCGAATTATGCTTATTTAGATATAAATAAAAAGCTTTTGGTCATAATTTATTCTAACCTTGGTTTTTATAAAGAAAATAAGCTTTTTCAGATTTTGAAGAAACATAAGAAGAGAATTGGATGGACCTTGATTGAAGATGAAAGTAAATTAGTAAGATTCTTATTTGATCCTGGAATAAAAGGAGAAGGAACAAATACAAATTTTAAGGGCGATGGATGCTATGCAAAGTTACTCCCCACTTTGGAAGAAGAGACCGCATGAAACCTCTCTTTGGGAAAGGATACCTATGTGATCACTTATCCACCTTGACTCCTCGGGTGTGTCATTTCCTATCTCTCTTCACTTTTATTTTATATTTATGTTCTTTCATTGAGGACAATGTATGATTTAAGTGTGGGGGAGGGAAACCTTTATTTTATTTGCTTATTTTACTATTTTGTTTTGGTTTGTTTTCAGTTATAATAATAAAATAAAATAAAAATTGCATCTTTTTGAAAGTTCTATGCTAAAGACTAATTTGGGATTAGTTTGCAGAGACTTGGGAACAGTTCATAAGATCGGTATCGTCTTAACACCGTAAGTCTCCTGCATATGGAAATTGATTTGAATTTTTATTATGTTTTAGCCTTACATTTTCATTCTCTGACAGCTCTTGAGTAGTTTATTTCAGCAGTCAGCAGCATCTCATACACACTCTACGCAGGGAAGCCGATGAATATAAGTGAGTGATCCAATTTTTAGCTTGAAAAAAATATATAAAAAAAAGAGAAAAGAAAAGAAAAAGAAAAAAAGAAAAAATTGAAAAAAAATTACTCGTTAGTTGGTTCAGCGGTTTCTGGTGCTGAACTTGGTAGGGCGGATTACGGTCCGATCCCCCGCAACTACAATTGAGTCGACAAAGGGTTATGCCACGTAAGTACCAGAACCCCAAACAAAAAGGATCAGAGTCACTAACCGGTCACCTTGCTATGAGTGTGTGGAGATAACGGGCTTAATGTGATTGCGCCTGAATGAAAAAGAGCAAAAAGGAGGAAGATTAAGTTAGGCTTCAACATAATAACATGATTCGAGTTGATTTGTATATTCAGGAGGTTTATGTCTGCACAATTATGGATTAGTGTTCCTACGATATCCTTAGTGTGTAAGATTAGTACCTATCGATGCAAACTTAACTGAAGAAGACTTGTAGCCTGGAATGAGTAACTATTGATGTGTGTGTGTTTCCTTTGTTTTGTTTTAATTTTGCTCGGAGTGCAAAAGTTCAAGTCCGGGGGAATTTGATCAGTGCATATTCATGCACATTCTCCTACATTTTTACTTAGGCATTTCTTTATTTTATTTTGTTTATTATTATATTTTATTATGTTTTCATATTTTATTTTAATTTTGGTTTAATTTAATTTTCGCACTTATTTTTCAGCTTTAGCAGTCTGCACGGAAACAATCATAACTGGAGTTCCGGGAATCCGTTTGAGGCGTCCTAAAAACCGCCGGAAAGCTAAGAAAGAGAGCTACGACTTTCGTGTTAGAGTCGAAGTCAGATTCGGAGCTCAAAATTCCAGAATTTCGTTTCAAGTTACAACATTAGGAAATTATTTTAGTTTTGGGTCACGTTTTGGGTCTGGGTTATATTTTCGACCCAGTTGGGTTATGAACCGGATCCATTGTTTTTCTTTTTATTTTAGGTCTGGCCGTACAGCCTAAAAAACCCTATTCACTATTCACGAAAATTATGGTTGGAACTTTGTACGAATTATGGAGAACTAATTCCTTTGGATTAATCTGCTGTAATCGGTTCCCGCCAACACTTTGAGGTTCTTTTAATTTCCAATAAAATCTATTTCCTTTCAATTCTTATCTATGATATTTTGTTTGCTTAATTCGATTTATCTTATGGATGATTGATTTATTTCGATGATTGCATGTTCTTATACTTTAATCGCGGTTGCTTAATCCGCATATGTTTCTCGTGTTTGCTTAATTCACGGTTACTATATTTTATCTGTTTGCTTAATTCAGAAATTAGGAACGTGTATCGTGTAATTTCAATTACGCTTGTTGATTGTTATTATAATCGGAAAGGGGATATAATCCGCTTAGGAATTGGGAATTATTAGGATTGATGATAAGTTGGGAAACGAAAATAGTAGATTAGCCGTTTCAGCTTATATTTTTAATCACTTCTTTTGTTAATTACTCTTTCTAAATCATAAACCTAAACCCCCTTATTTCATTACTGTAATTGGTTATTCCGCTACAAGAATCCTTGAGAACGATATTTCGAGTCACTGTCGCTATACTGCATTTTCCTAAAATTACTCGTTTTTGATCCGCGCGCGACAGCGAATCAGTGGTGTAACAATTTGTAAAAGATAAAAGGTGATTGGAATTTGTGAGTGCTTGAGATTGTGCGAAATGACCACTCTCATTTGATTAGACAAGTTTTTATTTCTTTTACCTTGAGAAAGACAGTTGTTTGTTACCCAAGCCGCATTACAACCCTTAAAGTCCCTGTAATTTTTGCTTTTTTAATGTTCAATATGAGTTTTTTCTTGATGAATGCATAATTTAACTTGTTGTTAGCTTGAGTGTTGGGTGAGAGTTAAGTCCCTCATGTTTGTTTATTCATCTATCGATGAAGTGTGTGCTAGGTGTGATTCATTTTTGAACACTGTATTGTCTTAGAATTTTTGACATGTGTTTTGTATTTAGGAGCTGTTTCGTTTTCATGTTACCTTTGTAGTTTAGTGGTATGTTTTGCTTTGCATGTACGTTTTTGTGTTGAACCATGCATTTGTTTTTGTTTTTCAAAACTTCTTGAATCGTGATTGCTTGGTTATAACTTTTGTTTTCTTGAGTTTATCGATTCTTATTTGAGGACAAATAAGTTTAATTTGGGGAGAGTTGATAAGTGATAAATTGTACAGATTTTGAGTGTGAATAATTGGAACTTATTGCCTTAATTCGTTGGTTTTTCATTAATAATCCTCCATTTTTGTGTACTTTTTGTATAGCTTACATTATAGTATATATACTGCGTATCATGTAGACATCATTGAGTTTAATTATTTTTATCTCATTTTTTTAGGTATATAAGCAATGATATTTTGTCATTGTCTTATAGAGCATTGAATACGCTTTCCAACGCTTCAGACCGTGCGTAAGTCAAAGTTACGGTTTAAAATTTATGGTCGAAAAGAAGTGCTGGTTTGCGGTCAAGCAAACAGAAAGTTCTAAAAAGCGTGGAAAATACTATTTTGGCAGTAGCTAAGGCGACATAAGTTCGCTGGGCGAACACGAAAACCCATTTTTGCCTATTTATGTGATTTTTCAGCATTTTTTAGGTTATGTTTTTGGGAACTTTTTACCCCAACTTCATCAAAAACATTCTTGAGTAGATTTAGCTTAGAAACAACATTAGAGTGTGCATCTTGACGATTCAGAGTTGAATCCACTTCAATCGGAGTTGACAGACCGTGAGATTTATGTTCTTCTTATCTCTTCTATTTATACTCTCTATTTGTTGGGGTTTTGTATGTAAGTTTATCTTGATTGTATGTATATTTATGAATCTTTATATAAAATCTCTTTTACAACTCTTTATCGATGGTTATCTTGATTTTTTACTTAATGGGTTTGGATGGCTATAGACATATACAGTTTAAACTCGATCTAAGATGAATATCTATTAGATTCTAAACTCTAGACATAGATTTAAGACTAATATTCATGTGGGTATCGATTCTTAATGCTCCGTGTTGTCGAGTTACGTGAGACATCACCGATGAGGAGATGCGGTTGTTCTCTCAACTTTGGGTTAGACATAACCTCTGTTGTGAGCGATACATGATGATATAGACGAGTAATTTAGGTTGCATGCATTTGATCCTGACGATTTTTCTCATTTCATAAGAATGTACTTATTTTTTTGTTTTATGTTTTTCCTTTTGCATTTTTATCCCAAACCATTCAAACCCAAGCTTAGAGACGTGGAGATTGTTGAATGACATTCTTTCCCTCTCACTGATCCCTGTGGAGACGACAAAATTGGGTACTTAATATTTTTGCTTGCTGCTTTACTGCTCCAACAGCGAATGTGGTCGGTTTTGTATGATTCATATTCGTACATGTCTTTACTTTCCTTTATTTTTGCTAAGTATAGAATGCTTCTCGAGATGTGTGTTAGTCATAAGGGTTACTCTAATACGGGATTTGTTGTTTCAGAGTTTGCTCGGCAAGATATGTTTGACAGTGAGGGGAATTGGTCAAAAGACCTGGGTAGCTTCCGGCCATGAGGGCGAAGCTCAGGTCGCGTTTGCAGCCTGAGTTCGCGGCGTGAACTTCCCATCGCGAGCTGGGTGTTCTGCCTGGCGTGGTACTTGGATGACGACGAGCTCAGTTGACGGACCAACATCGGGCATGGGTTTTTCTCTTTCTTGAACTAAAGCATGCCTTGATCTATTTTGGTATGCAGCGCCATTACCTTGGCACGCACTTATGGTCGATGCGTTCTGCTCGTCGTGTTGACGGAGCTTGCTGACAGTTAAGGCCTTAGCTATAGTACTGTTTGAGTTTTTCAGCATTCAATGGTCGAGCGAGTTCTTCCGCATTAAGATGTTCTAGGTAGTAGGTCCCATTCTCAGTTTTTGCTCGAACACGATAGGGCCCTTTTCAATTAGCGGCGAGATTGCCTTTTTGAGAATCTTTGTGATTCCTCCTTAGGACGAAACTGCCCACTTGGAACTCTCGTGGTATAACTTTGGCGTTATGCTTAATCGCGTTTTTTTGTTTTAGGGAGGCCTCGTGGAGGGCCGCTCCTGACCGGTCCTCTTCGACGAGATTGACCTCCTCCCTTAGTGCCTCACTATTTGTCTCCTCATACAGGGGAGCTTCCGCCCTCTTATATGGCACATGAATCACGATGGTGATTACTGCCTCAGTTTCGTATGTGTCGCTACTCAAAAAATGCATCGCGCAACGACGGGGAGGCGAAAAAGAAAGGACAGAAGAGTCGCCACCGAACTTTATTTATCCCATGAGGGGAAAGGAAAATATCGAGAAAACCTTAAGAAAGAAAATGGATAAGATGGTCTCGCAACCATGAACAGGTTCGGAAGCCGGTTATGCGAGGGGAAGGTATTAGCACCCCTCGCATCCATCGTACTCGATGGGAACCTTTTGTTTATCGATGTGTGAATTTATCTGCTTAAACATTATGCTATAAGAAGAATGTTCCACTGGGTAAAAGAAGGGTTAGAAACAAGAAAGTTAGGAGGAAAGAGAGAACGGGGAAGAAAAGAGAAAGAACAGACTCGGTAGGACTTCGCGGTCCTAGGCCTACGTATTCTCAAAAGATATGAGAAAGTCAGAGTCGACGTAGTTCGGGGAACTACAGATATAAGGGGGATTGTGCTCGGCAAGGATTGTGGCCCTTGTGCCTACGTATCTTTACTTGAAAAAGTAAAGAATCAGAGCAGCCGTAGTTCGGCCTACGGTGTGTTGACGTTTTTTATGGATGATGCTATCGTGCGCATTCTAGCAGTTAGGTGTTTTGCTGCTCGCTCGTTGGAGACTTAGGCGTTACCTGTTTGCAGTAGAATGGTCGTAGCATATCCTTTTGAAAGATTGATTAGTTTTCGCCACGCGGGGCAAGAAGTCACGTTTGATTGATTGGATTGTTTTTTAAGGGGGGGCGAGACAGGTCCTCGGATAGTAACCCCTACGGGTAGTACCCAATTCGTTGTCTCAAAGTTTTTGTTATAAAAAAGGTGTGGCGAACGAGGCGTCTTTGTATTGAAAGACGGGCGTCAAGACCACACACACTACAGTGAGTATCCTGACACTCGGAGAGGAAGAAAGTCTACACTTAATCCCCTCTTTTTAACTCAACACAAAGGGAACTTCATTCTCTTATTAAAGATGTTTTTGGTTTTGAATGGTAAGTGCTTTGCGACAGAGAACCCTACGGTAAACGTCAGCACTCGGGATAGGAGAAGGCCTACGCCTAACCACTCCACGACCATTCAAGTTTTTGTTGTGAAAAGGATTTGAAAATGCACTCGGTGCGGGACCGAGGTTTTAGGTGGGAAAGGTTTCGGAAAGGAGTTGTGAAAGGAGAGGTGGTGGATAAAGAGATATGTGATGGATAAGGTTACGTCTTCGTATCGAAATACGAGTATCGAGACTACCCTCACTACAGTGGGCATCCCAACACTCGGAGAGGAAGAAAGTCTACACTTAATCCCCTCTTTTAATTCGGTGCAAAGAGAAATCAAATTATTATGGTTTGAAAAAGGACTCGGTACGAGACCGAGGTTTTTATGAGGAGATGTCGGAAGCGTCTTTGTGTTGACAGACGAACGTCGAGATCACCCTCACTACAGTGGGCATCCCTATGCTCGAAGAAGAAGAGGTCTACACCCAATCCTCTCTTTAGCTCCACACAAAGAATCGATTTTAAGGAGATGAGATTTGAAAATGGACGGGAAGCGTCTTTGTATTAAAAGACGAGTGTCGGAACCACCCTCACTACAGTGGGCATCCCAACACTCGGAGAGGAAGAAAGTCTACACTTAATCCCCTCATTTTAATTCAATACAAAGAAATTATTTTAAAAACGGTTTGACAATGTTTTTGAATCGAGTCAGGACAAATAATGAAGAGAGAAAAGGGGTGGTCTCAGATCCAACATTACCTATCAATAATTTGACTGGTAATGAATTACGGAGGTCTCGTCATCGACCCAAAACGGAAAATGGGACAAACATGTCCAATAACAAATGCGAAACGAAATCCAATTCTAAATATGAAATGAACTTCTAGATAAAAAAAAAAAAATATATATATATATATATATTTACATGTACAAAATTCTATAATATATAACATACATAAAAACTCTAAAGAAAATAATATTTACAAGATTTTAACAGATAAAAAAGTTTATATGTAAATCTTAATGAAAAAAAAAACTAACTATAATATATATACACAAAGTTCTAAAATATAATATATGAAATATATTTTAAAAAAAAACAAAGACAAAGGGTGTAAAACAATATTTTGCAAAAAAGACAACTCATTCCAACGAAAAAAACAAATGAACATCAAATCAAATGGCTTAAAAAAAATCATCATTACGTCGCAGCAACACGGGAAAGCAAAGCGACAGCTTGCTCAAACTTTCAACTCCGTTCCAAATCCGAGCACCCCGTTTCTTTCCCTTTCGTTTTCATCTGATTCACTCAACAGGTGATTGATTTCTGTATTCACTCTTCTTTGGTTCAGATTGTGTTTAGGGTCTCATTTCATCTCCTTCTTATTCTTGTTCAGGGTTTAGGTTCTTGAAATTTGAGGAAATGGATTATTATTGGATGAATGGTTTGAGGAATACTCGAAGGTAGAGTAAAGGAATAGGGTTCGGTGAGTTCGAAGACAGAAGAAAGGTCGAAGGTTGAAGCTCTGAGATAAGTGTTTACATTTAATGAAATCTATGGAAATTTGGGTTGTTCTGTTGTGGAAAACGGAGAGTAAACGAAGTTTTTGATGAAAGGTATTCGAAGGTTTTCTCAGAGCTATCGTTGCTGGGCGAAGAAGGTTGGAAGGGATTCGTTTCTGAAGATGATTTTTGAGGAAGAAGAAGAAGTTCGAGGGAGATTTCTGAAGGAGGTGACGGCTACAGTTTTTTAGGGTTAGAGGCTCTTGGAACGGCTCGCTCCCCTTTGCAGCATTCTCACCTGTTTTTATGTGGAGGATTGAGGGTAGAAAAGGAAACCACTTACTCAAACTTGGTCGTACAAATCCTGGGCCCCAAAACAAATTGTTGTGTTTTGTCTTATATGCCATAGGAAAAAGCAGGTTTGATGCCACTATTTGCCAACTCGTGAGTTCTGGCTCTTATACGTACAGGTGCCTCATGGCCCACATCGTATATTTTTCCTTTTATTTTGTGAAACTTTGTAGTGTCATCTATCACAATCTTCCGGTATGTGATGATTGTTTTGCAGGGTCAATTTTGAGGATTGGTATAAGCTCTCGCAAAGGCTCGATTGCTATTTTAGGTGTGGTCTTTGGTAAGGCGTCTTCGCAAATTACGACGGAATTAAGCTGGTGCTTTGTGTGTTGCGCATCATCACGCGTGAATACCGGATGTGCATAGCGTATCATCAAGTTATCTGTATTCCCTTGGCAACACGTCCAGTTTGTCCCTTGTTTTCTTATGATTCTTTTTCAACTTTTCATGTGTTTTGCCTCGTGATTATCCGCGTTATAGTCCGCGTTGTGGTAGGACGACCTGCTGCAGGAATAATCTCACCACCTTGATTTCATGCTGATAGGGTGATCCGACTTTTCTTTTGTTTTGCTGTTCAGGTGTTTTGCTTATGATAGACAGTTGCCGCCACCCATCCGACTTCGTGCAGAGGATTATGTCATGAATAATTCAAGTTATTGATCGGAGTCTTCGAGCATCACCAAGATTAAACATATAGTTATCAAGGGGAATAAGTGTTGCTTGAAGATGGCTTGAACATCAAGACAAAACAAGGTCTATTTTAAAGTCTATGTTTGCCCTCATTGTCTGCTTACACGGTTTGTTGATTATTGCAGGTACAAATCCTTCATTTTCTACTATACCACTTTCGTTTTGCAGAACAACAGGACTGCGTCGTGATTCATCTTTTCCTCTGAAACCCCACCCTTGTACCACCTTCCTGGGTTTCTCCATACGCACACAAAGTGCTCGACAAAATGCGCTTGAAAGAGATTGAGCTTCACTAAGAACAGCAACCAACGTAGCTAATCTCGTGTCGCAGTTTATTTTCATTCATGTGAAAATGGACTCCGTTTTGCCATTGTTGTTGCATGGTTTAATAAAACAATCACCAGGCCGCTCTTGGAGGGAGCTTTGGGTACTTTCAAGAATTATTCAGTTTAAGATGAAGACATCGATGTTGTGTGGGTTCCGGGTTGTTTTGAAGTTGGTGCTGTTGCAACCCGACTTGGTAAATTGGGCAAATATCATGCCATCATATGCATAGGAGCTGTGATACGAGGAGATACAACTCACTATGATGCAGTTGCTAATTCAGCAGCATCTGGAGTGCTTTCAGCTGGTCTAAACTCAGGTGTTCCATGCGTATTTGGAGTCCTAAAATGTGAGGACATGGATCAGGCTATAAATCGGGCTGGTGGAAAATCTGGGAATAAGGGCGCTGAAGCTGCATTGACTGCTGTTACGGCATCGCCGAATTTCAATTGCACAACAATAGTATGAAGTCGAATGGCACATAGCAGCGGTTGATCCCAGCAGCACTTTAACCACCATCATAACTTCACTAAACAACTTCCAACCACAACCTTGCAGCAACTCTTGCTCTCGTTATACGGCGACGGCAACTTGAGAAAGAGGAGGACTTTGCAAGAGTGCAACAGGTTCTTCTAGCAACTCCATTAGCTGGTAGCAGAAACTCACATTTGTGGAAGTGTGCGTAAGTAGCAATATTAACAACCACTCAGTTGCAGTGACAACATCGTCGTACCTCACAACAACTCGTCACCTTCTGCGCTAGTGTTCTTGATTCTTCTCACAAAAGGATATATGTTTTGATTGCGAGTCTATGTTTTTATGTCTGACAGATGTAAAGGAGGTTCTGGGTTCAGACAGCCTCAACAACCGTACCCATTAACCAAAGTTTGTCGGTTTGATTTCGGTTGCAGATTACGGTATCCACACATTTATTGTTGTTTCGTTTTCTCTGGTTTGTGATGAAACAAGATTTAAAGATGTCCTCATTCTTCCTTACATACCTTCTTCCAAGCTGTAATGAATTCCACTGAATTGCGATTCTCAATTTTTGCAGGTCCACTGTACTACATCTTAAATTTGATTTGCATATTCCTTTATTTCTTGCGATTGTAGAATGCTGTATGGTTAAGGTATGATAGCAACTGGATGAAGATCACACGCGAGACATAAGCTGCTGTTGGTTGTCCTCTTCCGTACAAGACGCGGCCATGAAATGAAACAAAGGCCTGCAGTTGCTTTTGGGTGGTGTGGAAACTGAAATCATCTTAGACGTACAAGCTAGAAGAGTATCTCTTGTCGGTTTGCGACCTGTGCACACTGTGAGGAACGTTGCCGCAGATTATCCTGGGAGTGGTATGCTAATTATGGTACGGAACCGCTTCTACTTTCATCTTCTTCTTTTGTATTGCAGCGCATTTGTTTATTGCATAAAATGATTGCCGTGAGAATTTTCGGTGTTGTATCATGACGCGTTGTACAAGCGGTAATGGGGATTGACAGAGTGTGTCGGTTTGCTATGTGGATTGACAATTGCGTTATGAATTTTTCTAGGTGGAATTGCCGGAGGTACGAACTTTGGTGGCGTGAATTGGTGCAGAAAACAAAAGAGGTGCACAGACCCTGCTGTAGCTTGTATATGGTTTTGCTTAGACTTGGAGCACTTGTGGTTTTGTATTGTGGTTTTGTGAACTGTACCTAAACCATGGACAAGAAACACACATAATTTGTAGCATAACTCACACATGGTTTAAGAATAGACCGTGCACATGGTATAAAAAAAAACCCACCTTCTTGGCCTAATTAACTTGATCACAGGACCTAACAAATTTTTTTTAAAAAAAAACGCTAATGGCCTACTTGAAATATAACTTGACAAGGGATTCACCATGACTTACAAAATTGATGACCATAACTCGACACAAACTAGCACATTAAGGATGGCTTGAAATAATTTGATGATTTTTACCATGGCCTCCCATTATATCTTGACACAAACTTTAAATATGCCTTGGAATAATTACAACATGACTTGAGAATCATCCAAATTTCGGAACAAATTAAACAAAGACTCGAAGTCAAACTTGAAACAAGTTGAGTTAAATACTAACGAAAGAATGGCGCAGGATCTACTTAAAGTATAGCTTGAGAATTAATTGAAACGAAACTTGTAATCATTTTTGAGGTCAATTGACTTTATCTTGACTAAACGCTTATCAGGAAGATTGCGCCTTTTTCCTTCATCTCCACTTGACTCCACATACCTCACAGTGACTCAGAGAAAAATCCATGTAGCAATACAAATGTTTGGGCCCATTCAAGAAGAAACAAAGTAGGACAGATTTAGGGTATGACAGATGCCCCTATCTAATTGACTTAGACCGAGTAAGATGAAATGATGTAGTGTTCATTCCTTCGAGGTAGAAGACAATTAGATATAAAGAAAACCCTGAATTTGTCCGAAAAGGAAAGGAAATCTTGGGCATTGAAAATGACGGATGAGGTACCTCTGAGTGGACAGTGGAAAAATAGCAATAGGTCGCCATCACCAAAAGGATGATGAGATAAAACACACACGGCTACCACCACTAAAAGGGTGGTAGAACAAAACACAATCGCACAATCTGACATCGACGAAATGCCAGACCCACCACCAAAGGGATGATGGAGCGAAACACAAACAACCTTAACACCAAAAGGATGTAAGGAGTCCATTACCAAAAGGATAATGGAAAATACGCTAGTCATGACATCAAAAGGATGCTAGACTCATCACCAAAAGGATGATGGAGCGAAACAAGATCAACCCTAACACCAAAAGGATGTAAGGAGTCCATTACCAAAAGGATAATGGAAAATACGCTAGTCATGACACCGAAAGGATGCCAGACTCATCACCAAAAGGATGATGGAGCGAAACAAAGCAAACCCGACACCAAAAGGATGTAAGGAGTCCATTACCGAAAGGATAATGGAAAATACGCTAGTCATGACACCAAAAGGATGCTAGACTCATCACCAAAAGGATGATGGAGCGAAACAAGATCAACCCTAACACCAAAAGGATGTAAGGAGTCCATTACCAAAAGGATAATGGAAAATACGCTAGTCATGACACCGAAAGGATGCCAGACTCATCACCAAAAGGATGATGGAGCGAAACAAAGCAAACCCGACACCAAAAGGATGTAAGGAGTCCATTACCGAAAGGATAATGGAAAACACGCTAGTCATGACACCAAAAGGATGTCAGACCCATCACCAAAAGGATGATGGAGCGGAACGAAGCAAACCCGACACCAAAAGGATGTAAGGAGTCCATTACCAAAAGGATAATGGAAAATACGCTAGTCATGACACCAAAAGGATGCCAGACCCATCACCAAAAGGATGATGGAGCGGGACAACATCGACCCTAACATCAAAAGGATGATAGGGGGATAAGCTTCTCTGAAGAGATTGCCATTTATCGTTGAAGACGGATAAGCTTCTCCCAAGAGATTGCCACTTATCACGGATGAAGGATAAGCTTCTCTGAAGAGATCGCCACTTATCGCGGATGAAGGATAAGCTTCTCTGAAGAGATCGCCACTTATTGTTGATGAAGGATAAGCAAGTCAGCTAGAGACAAATCACTGGGGAACGCCCATGGCTTTACTGAAGATGCCCCTGACTGGGCTGAATGTTGATTTTGAAGATCTGATTAACCACGAGGTTTAAATACGTCATGTAATACAACCATGGTTTTGAAGATATACCCCTGACCGGGCTGGATTTTTCTTTAGTGATCTTGAATTTTGTGGGAGAACCCACGATTTTTGCAGATAACGCCCCTGACCGGGATGATGGTTGCTTTGAAGCTCATAAAGTTGCACAACTTCGTGGGGAACGCCACGGTCTTGTGGAGAATGCCCCTGACTGGGCTGATTATGATCTTGATATCCTCTGACTCTCGTGGGAGAAAACCACGATATTGCAAGGGATGCCCCTGACTGGGCTGATGATGATCTTGAAAATCTTCAAAATTTGATCTTGGATCTGAGCTCGCATATGCGAATGCTTGATGATAATGATATTCCATAACAAATGGAAATGCAAATGCAAATGCTAACACGCGGAGATGCAAGAGCTGGGGGAGTATGATATGATTCTGGGTATGCATATGATGCAAGATGCTTATGAAGTCGAATGCGATGCGTATGATGCATATGATGTGTATGATTGCAGGAAGGTGATCGGGAATGCAGGTGCCGACATGGCGGACATTGGTGGTGGGAAAGTGAAGGATAAGCCTGACTTCCCGACATCGTTCTAAACTTAACAGTTGTTGACGAGAATGAACTTGCTTGAGTAGCTTTCTATGAGACGAACTCGAGATGGTCTGCCCCAGAGTTCGTACCACAAATGGACTCATCATTGATTAGCCGATTCTTGTGGTAGTTGGCTCCAATGTACTCTTAGAGTAGCCTTCCCTTGAAAGAGCGTGGAAGCGACTTAACTTACCTCGATTGAACATCGGAGGGACCTATTCTTAAGTCAAAGAAACTCTGGGTGGCCTGCCCCTGATCAGTATTCTCAAGATGATTCTCTTCTGATCAACCGCTTCATGAATGATTTGCCCCATGGTCGACCGATGCCTGGGGTTTGCCTTAAGCTGACTATTTCTGAAATCTTGGGATAGCAATGCCCCAGATCCATAAGGTCATATGATACGCTCGATTCTGGTCCAGGCCGCTGAGTAATCCAGTCATGCTTGAGTGCTCCCTGTTGGAATTTCCTTGATGCCAACTACTGACTTGCAAATAAAATTGTTTGTTCACGAATGGTAATTTTAATGCAAAGTTCATGCAAGTTTTTGAAAGAATTGTCTTTTATTACGTGTCGTGAGAGTGAAACGAATGGACCATTTAGTCCAAACGTTGTGCTAACTGGATTGGCGTGAAAGATATAGCAAGGATACCGACACCAATGTTGATGATTAGCAAAATTGTAAGGAGTCAGGTTACGCAACCTCGCAATAGTATGCTTTCAGAATAAACCCCGCCTCAATTAGGTCTTTCGAGGGTTGTAACGTGGTCTGGTTCGCGGTTATGAAACAAAGGATATTAGGCTCAAACTTGATTTGTACCCACCCCTTCTTCTTGATGATCTCCTTACCTACATTCAGTTAATTCTATGCATGTTTACCTTGACGGTGTAAGCTTGATGGTTCAAGGTTTGCCTGAGATGGCAGTCACCTTATTTGATGGATGTCAGTGACCCTTTGATTTGGGTGGCCACTGAATCTTTGTTTTTGTTGAGGGTTTGAGGACCTCTTTTGATTTTGATCCCTAACTTTTGCGTGGACTGATTTTGCTTGTCAGATCCATCGGGATTGCCTTGATTCTTGCCTAAGTCTCCTTTGAAATGCTTGACTTAGCGGGCTTTTGATTTTTTTGAATTTTGTTGGAAGATAGTGACTGCCATGTCATGAGACATTGATGAACAACCGTCATGTCTTTGGATTTTGCTTTATCGATTCGAATGCAAGATTAGATTAACTGAACATTACCCTGCCCCAGGTTGAGTGTTAAGGGTTTGAATATCCGAAGGAAACTCCTACTTCTAGGCTCGAAGTGGTTGACTAGGGATTAACTCCTTATATCTTCGGTGTTTAGGGGATTTGAAACAATGCCTGTACATCATTGACGCGATTTTGTCTGAAAGCATACGATTTGCAATTATGGGTACTTCGTTTTCGTCATCCTCCCTCCAATATTGCTAAACAACAGTGAAACAGTGGAGTGGATAAAAATATATGTGTCTGTGATTGTGATAGGTGGAAATAATGAGCGAATGCGACATAATTAATTCGGAAAACGCATAATCATTTCATTAATGTTACCATTCAACATAACAATGTTTAAATAACAAGTAGCAATTGACAGAAAATAAATTACAAATGCAAATGAGAAAAGCATCTAAGGACTGCTAATGTTGAAGATGTCTGCCAGCTTGGATCACTGGATTTTGGAGATGACCACAGGATTCTTCAATCATATTTGTTGAGTGATGAGCTGACATTGGATCAGTTTTGATGTTTGGGGGTGCTTCGGGTAAAGTTTATCGCCTTCGAATCGAGGAGATCTTGTACAAGGTGCTTCAGAGTCTTGCAATTTTCAATGTCATGGCCTGGGGAGCCAGAATGGAATTCACATTTGGCATTGACATCAAATCCAAAAGGAAGAATCTCCGGAGGATCCCTCATTTCCCTAAGCTGAACGAGACCTCCTTTCAATAGGAATGGCAATAACTTGGCGTATGTAGACGGGATTGGATCAAATCTTCTTTCTGGCCTCCTCTGTCTTTGTAGACCCTGGTACTGATTTTGTCTTGGTTGGTAGGATTGTTGTTGCCTGTTTGGTTGAAACACGGGTTGATTTGCTGGAATGGACAACGGCTGTTGTGGAGCTACAGCAGCAACCTGGTGATAACCCTGATGAGTTCTTCCTTTGTTGGTGAACACTGCACTAGCTTCGCCTTCCCTTTTCTTAACGAAACCCTGATAAGGCTTCTTGACCCCGCTCGCAGATTCGCCTGCATTCTGAATTTTTCCCGTCTTCATGAAATTTTCTAATCTTTCTCCAGCCATAACAAGTTCAGAAAACACTGTGGATGTTGTGGATGCTAATCGCTCAAAGATCGGTCCTTGTAGCGTGCCCATGAATAGGTCTGTCAGTTCTTTCTCCATCAGCGGAGGTTGTACCCTTGCAGCTACTCCCCTCCATCTTTGCGCGAAGTCCTTAAAACACTCATTTGGCTTCTGAGTCAAATTCTGAAGCTGCATACGATTCGGAGCCATGTCAGTATTATACTGATAATGCTTCACGAAAGCGTCTGCCAACTCTTTCCAGCTTCTTATGTTGGATCGTTCAAGGTGCATATACCATTCTAGGGATGCCTCTGTTAAGCTATCTTGAAAGAAATGGATTAGCAGCTTCTCGTCATCAGAATAGGCGGCCATCTTCCTACAGTAAGACCTTATGTGGGTCTTAGGGCAACTGTTACCCTTGTACTTCTCAAAGGTTGGAATTACAAACTTTGGAGGTATCTTAACTCCGGGTACAAGACATATTTCAGCGGCATCCAGTCCCAAAACATCGGGGCCTTGCAGTGTTTTCACCATCTCCTGTAAAGCATTAAACTTCTTCTCTAATTCGGCGGTCTGTGGCCCATATGCTTCACCTGAATTCTCATAGAAACCTTCATGATCATCGTACTGGACTTGTGTTGGGATCGTAGTACCATGAGGATGAGTCGTACCGACTGGCGGAGGGACGGTGTTGATAGGTACGGCGCCGGCAGAAGTAGGAATTGCCCCAACAGGGGTTGGGGTGGCATCAACAGGAATTGGAATTGCCCCACTTGCATTGGGAACTGCACCAGCCAAAGTCTGATTAGCGCTCCTCTCTGCTGCTTGCCTCATCTCCTCTTGACTCCTGGCCATGTTCTGAATCATCTCCATGAGTTGATTCATCTGCGTCTTCATGCCCAGCATCTCGCTCCTCATAGTAGCCTGGTCTTGTTCTATCTGATCCATGATTCTTCTCTGGTTATTCCTTGTATTATATCGATGTCGTGAAGTCAGCTTGCTTTACTCTTTCTGAAAGGGTAAGCGGCGCGTAAGAACGGGCTGTAAGGAATGCAAGAAATGATGCAGAGATGCTTATGCAAATGCAATGCAATGAGCGCATACGAGAACAGATCCATATCAAGGATCTAAGTCATACATCCTGCACAACAACAAAAGGTATCTCTCCCCTCGGGTGGGCTATCTATTGGTTTATAAGAGGGCATCCCAAAGGTTTTTAAACAAAGTCCCATGCACTAGCCCTCGAAAGTTTTCCATCATAACGACTACTCGTAAGACGGTAATCTCTTCAAAGGATGAACACAGAGTCATGTCTCAGCAACCTTTGGAATAAGGTTCTACAAAGGTCCTCAGAGTCGCGGACTCCCAAGTTGGAAATAAAAACGCCATTACGACTACATGTAAGACATAATCATCCCAAAGGGGTCTATCTGAGCGGTGGGATTCGATCCAACTCAACGAGTCCTAAGTCTCGCAAATCAGAAAGAAACCACCTCCTAATCTTAGTGTATACTCGAAAGCTCGGGTAGAAAACTTTATCTCACAAACCAATCAATAAACCCAACAGGTTAGAGAATCAAAGCATAAACAAATAAAGCTAATAAAATCATAAACACGACAAACAAAATAGGCTTGGCTCGCTAGGTGTCCCCAGCAGAGTCGCCAGCTGTCGCTACTCAAAAAATGCATCGCGCAACGACGGGGAGGCGAAAAAGAAAGGACAGAAGAGTCGCCACCGAACTTTATTTATCCCATGAGGGGAAAGGAAAATATCGAGAAAACCTTAAGAAAGAAAATGGATAAGATGGTCTCGCAACCATGAACAGGTTCGGAAGCCGGTTATGCGAGGGGAAGGTATTAGCACCCCTCGCATCCATCGTACTCGATGGGAACCTTTTGTTTATCGATGTGTGAATTTATCTGCTTAAACATTATGCTATAAGAAGAATGTTCCACTGGGTAAAAGAAGGGTTAGAAACAAGAAAGTTAGGAGGAAAGAGAGAACGGGGAAGAAAAGAGAAAGAACAGACTCGGTAGGACTTCGCGGTCCTAGGCCTACGTATTCTCAAAAGATATGAGAAAGTCAGAGTCGACGTAGTTCGGGGAACTACAGATATAAGGGGGATTGTGCTCGGCAAGGATTGTGGCCCTTGTGCCTACGTATCTTTACTTGAAAAAGTAAAGAATCAGAGCAGCCGTAGTTCGGCCTACGGTGTGTTGACGTTTTTTATGGATGATGCTATCGTGCGCATTCTAGCAGTTAGGTGTTTTGCTGCTCGCTCGTTGGAGACTTAGGCGTTACCTGTTTGCAGTAGAATGGTCGTAGCATATCCTTTTGAAAGATTGATTAGTTTTCGCCACGCGGGGCAAGAAGTCACGTTTGATTGATTGGATTGTTTTTTAAGGGGGGGCGAGACAGGTCCTCGGATAGTAACCCCTACGGGTAGTACCCAATTCGTTGTCTCAAAGTTTTTGTTATAAAAAAGGTGTGGCGAACGAGGCGTCTTTGTATTGAAAGACGGGCGTCAAGACCACACACACTACAGTGAGTATCCTGACACTCGGAGAGGAAGAAAGTCTACACTTAATCCCCTCTTTTTAACTCAACACAAAGGGAACTTCATTCTCTTATTAAAGATGTTTTTGGTTTTGAATGGTAAGTGCTTTGCGACAGAGAACCCTACGGTAAACGTCAGCACTCGGGATAGGAGAAGGCCTACGCCTAACCACTCCACGACCATTCAAGTTTTTGTTGTGAAAAGGATTTGAAAATGCACTCGGTGCGGGACCGAGGTTTTAGGTGGGAAAGGTTTCGGAAAGGAGTTGTGAAAGGAGAGGTGGTGGATAAAGAGATATGTGATGGATAAGGTTACGTCTTCGTATCGAAATACGAGTATCGAGACTACCCTCACTACAGTGGGCATCCCAACACTCGGAGAGGAAGAAAGTCTACACTTAATCCCCTCTTTTAATTCGGTGCAAAGAGAAATCAAATTATTATGGTTTGAAAAAGGACTCGGTACGAGACCGAGGTTTTTATGAGGAGATGTCGGAAGCGTCTTTGTGTTGACAGACGAACGTCGAGATCACCCTCACTACAGTGGGCATCCCTATGCTCGAAGAAGAAGAGGTCTACACCCAATCCTCTCTTTAGCTCCACACAAAGAATCGATTTTAAGGAGATGAGATTTGAAAATGGACGGGAAGCGTCTTTGTATTAAAAGACGAGTGTCGGAACCACCCTCACTACAGTGGGCATCCCAACACTCGGAGAGGAAGAAAGTCTACACTTAATCCCCTCATTTTAATTCAATACAAAGAAATTATTTTAAAAACGGTTTGACAATGTTTTTGAATCGAGTCAGGACAAATAATGAAGAGAGAAAAGGGGTGGTCTCAGATCCAACATTACCTATCAATAATTTGACTGGTAATGAATTACGGAGGTCTCGTCATCGACCCAAAACGGAAAATGGGACAAACATGTCCAATAACAAATGCGAAACGAAATCCAATTCTAAATATGAAATGAACTTCTAGATAAAAAAAAAAAAATATATATATATATATATATTTACATGTACAAAATTCTATAATATATAACATACATAAAAACTCTAAAGAAAATAATATTTACAAGATTTTAACAGATAAAAAAGTTTATATGTAAATCTTAATGAAAAAAAAAACTAACTATAATATATATACACAAAGTTCTAAAATATAATATATGAAATATATTTTAAAAAAAAACAAAGACAAAGGGTGTAAAACAATATTTTGCAAAAAAGACAACTCATTCCAACGAAAAAAACAAATGAACATCAAATCAAATGGCTTAAAAAAAATCATCATTACGTCGCAGCAACACGGGAAAGCAAAGCGACAGCTTGCTCAAACTTTCAACTCCGTTCCAAATCCGAGCACCCCGTTTCTTTCCCTTTCGTTTTCATCTGATTCACTCAACAGGTGATTGATTTCTGTATTCACTCTTCTTTGGTTCAGATTGTGTTTAGGGTCTCATTTCATCTCCTTCTTATTCTTGTTCAGGGTTTAGGTTCTTGAAATTTGAGGAAATGGATTATTATTGGATGAATGGTTTGAGGAATACTCGAAGGTAGAGTAAAGGAATAGGGTTCGGTGAGTTCGAAGACAGAAGAAAGGTCGAAGGTTGAAGCTCTGAGATAAGTGTTTACATTTAATGAAATCTATGGAAATTTGGGTTGTTCTGTTGTGGAAAACGGAGAGTAAACGAAGTTTTTGATGAAAGGTATTCGAAGGTTTTCTCAGAGCTATCGTTGCTGGGCGAAGAAGGTTGGAAGGGATTCGTTTCTGAAGATGATTTTTGAGGAAGAAGAAGAAGTTCGAGGGAGATTTCTGAAGGAGGTGACGGCTACAGTTTTTTAGGGTTAGAGGCTCTTGGAACGGCTCGCTCCCCTTTGCAGCATTCTCACCTGTTTTTATGTGGAGGATTGAGGGTAGAAAAGGAAACCACTTACTCAAACTTGGTCGTACAAATCCTGGGCCCCAAAACAAATTGTTGTGTTTTGTCTTATATGCCATAGGAAAAAGCAGGTTTGATGCCACTATTTGCCAACTCGTGAGTTCTGGCTCTTATACGTACAGGTGCCTCATGGCCCACATCGTATATTTTTCCTTTTATTTTGTGAAACTTTGTAGTGTCATCTATCACAATCTTCCGGTATGTGATGATTGTTTTGCAGGGTCAATTTTGAGGATTGGTATAAGCTCTCGCAAAGGCTCGATTGCTATTTTAGGTGTGGTCTTTGGTAAGGCGTCTTCGCAAATTACGACGGAATTAAGCTGGTGCTTTGTGTGTTGCGCATCATCACGCGTGAATACCGGATGTGCATAGCGTATCATCAAGTTATCTGTATTCCCTTGGCAACACGTCCAGTTTGTCCCTTGTTTTCTTATGATTCTTTTTCAACTTTTCATGTGTTTTGCCTCGTGATTATCCGCGTTATAGTCCGCGTTGTGGTAGGACGACCTGCTGCAGGAATAATCTCACCACCTTGATTTCATGCTGATAGGGTGATCCGACTTTTCTTTTGTTTTGCTGTTCAGGTGTTTTGCTTATGATAGACAGTTGCCGCCACCCATCCGACTTCGTGCAGAGGATTATGTCATGAATAATTCAAGTTATTGATCGGAGTCTTCGAGCATCACCAAGATTAAACATATAGTTATCAAGGGGAATAAGTGTTGCTTGAAGATGGCTTGAACATCAAGACAAAACAAGGTCTATTTTAAAGTCTATGTTTGCCCTCATTGTCTGCTTACACGGTTTGTTGATTATTGCAGGTACAAATCCTTCATTTTCTACTATACCACTTTCGTTTTGCAGAACAACAGGACTGCGTCGTGATTCATCTTTTCCTCTGAAACCCCACCCTTGTACCACCTTCCTGGGTTTCTCCATACGCACACAAAGTGCTCGACAAAATGCGCTTGAAAGAGATTGAGCTTCACTAAGAACAGCAACCAACGTAGCTAATCTCGTGTCGCAGTTTATTTTCATTCATGTGAAAATGGACTCCGTTTTGCCATTGTTGTTGCATGGTTTAATAAAACAATCACCAGGCCGCTCTTGGAGGGAGCTTTGGGTACTTTCAAGAATTATTCAGTTTAAGATGAAGACATCGATGTTGTGTGGGTTCCGGGTTGTTTTGAAGTTGGTGCTGTTGCAACCCGACTTGGTAAATTGGGCAAATATCATGCCATCATATGCATAGGAGCTGTGATACGAGGAGATACAACTCACTATGATGCAGTTGCTAATTCAGCAGCATCTGGAGTGCTTTCAGCTGGTCTAAACTCAGGTGTTCCATGCGTATTTGGAGTCCTAAAATGTGAGGACATGGATCAGGCTATAAATCGGGCTGGTGGAAAATCTGGGAATAAGGGCGCTGAAGCTGCATTGACTGCTGTTACGGCATCGCCGAATTTCAATTGCACAACAATAGTATGAAGTCGAATGGCACATAGCAGCGGTTGATCCCAGCAGCACTTTAACCACCATCATAACTTCACTAAACAACTTCCAACCACAACCTTGCAGCAACTCTTGCTCTCGTTATACGGCGACGGCAACTTGAGAAAGAGGAGGACTTTGCAAGAGTGCAACAGGTTCTTCTAGCAACTCCATTAGCTGGTAGCAGAAACTCACATTTGTGGAAGTGTGCGTAAGTAGCAATATTAACAACCACTCAGTTGCAGTGACAACATCGTCGTACCTCACAACAACTCGTCACCTTCTGCGCTAGTGTTCTTGATTCTTCTCACAAAAGGATATATGTTTTGATTGCGAGTCTATGTTTTTATGTCTGACAGATGTAAAGGAGGTTCTGGGTTCAGACAGCCTCAACAACCGTACCCATTAACCAAAGTTTGTCGGTTTGATTTCGGTTGCAGATTACGGTATCCACACATTTATTGTTGTTTCGTTTTCTCTGGTTTGTGATGAAACAAGATTTAAAGATGTCCTCATTCTTCCTTACATACCTTCTTCCAAGCTGTAATGAATTCCACTGAATTGCGATTCTCAATTTTTGCAGGTCCACTGTACTACATCTTAAATTTGATTTGCATATTCCTTTATTTCTTGCGATTGTAGAATGCTGTATGGTTAAGGTATGATAGCAACTGGATGAAGATCACACGCGAGACATAAGCTGCTGTTGGTTGTCCTCTTCCGTACAAGACGCGGCCATGAAATGAAACAAAGGCCTGCAGTTGCTTTTGGGTGGTGTGGAAACTGAAATCATCTTAGACGTACAAGCTAGAAGAGTATCTCTTGTCGGTTTGCGACCTGTGCACACTGTGAGGAACGTTGCCGCAAATTATCCTGGGAGTGGTATGCTAATTATGGTACGGAACCGCTTCTACTTTCATCTTCTTCTTTTGTATTGCAGCGCATTTGTTTATTGCATAAAATGATTGCCGTGAGAATTTTCGGTGTTGTATCATGACGCGTTGTACAAGCGGTAATGGGGATTGACAGAGTGTGTCGGTTTGCTATGTGGATTGACAATTGCGTTATGAATTTTTCTAGGTGGAATTGCCGGAGGTACGAACTTTGGTGGCGTGAATTGGTGCAGAAAACAAAAGAGGTGCACAGACCCTGCTGTAGCTTGTATATGGTTTTGCTTAGACTTGGAGCACTTGTGGTTTTGTATTGTGGTTTTGTGAACTGTACCTAAACCATGGACAAGAAACACACATAATTTGTAGCATAACTCACACATGGTTTAAGAATAGACCGTGCACATGGTATAAAAAAAAACCCACCTTCTTGGCCTAATTAACTTGATCACAGGACCTAACAAATTTTTTTAAAAAAAAAACGCTAATGGCCTACTTGAAATATAACTTGACAAGGGATTCACCATGACTTACAAAATTGATGACCATAACTCGACACAAACTAGCACATTAAGGATGGCTTGAAATAATTTGATGATTTTTACCATGGCCTCCCATTATATCTTGACACAAACTTTAAATATGCCTTGGAATAATTACAACATGACTTGAGAATCATCCAAATTTCGGAACAAATTAAACAAAGACTCGAAGTCAAACTTGAAACAAGTTGAGTTAAATACTAACGAAAGAATGGCGCAGGATCTACTTAAAGTATAGCTTGAGAATTAATTGAAACGAAACTTGTAATCATTTTTGAGGTCAATTGACTTTATCTTGACTAAACGCTTATCAGGAAGATTGTGCCTTTTTCCTTCATCTCCACTTGACTCCACATACCTCACAGTGACTCAGAGAAAAATCCATGTAGCAATACAAATGTTTGGGCCCATTCAAGAAGAAACAAAGTAGGACAGATTTAGGGTATGACAGTATGCTATACGAGAAGGTGTTTCCACGATCGAAGAGTAGGGCGTAGTAAGGTAGGCCCAGAGCATGTTGTACAGCTCCTCGACCCACTATTTCTTCGTTTCCTCTCGCCTACATTTGAGGCCTTGTAGGATTACCCTATTCACCGCATCGGCTTGCCCGTTAGTCTGGGGATGCTCCATGGACGCAAAGTGGTTCTAAGTGCCTAGTTGGGCGATGAACTCCTAAAATGTTTTGTCTGTGAACTGTGTCCTGTTATCGGTGACGATTGCTTGGGGGATACCGAAGCGGGAGAGGATATTCCGCTTGTAGAAGCGGAGTATATTGTGGGTCGTTATTTTGTCCAGAGCCTCCTCTTCTATCTACTTTATAAAGTAGTCAAAGTCTATTATTAGGTACTTTTTTTGGTTTTACCCTATGATGAATGGTCCTAGAATATCCAGGCCCCACCATGCAAAGGGCCACGAGGAGAACAATGTTTTAAGTTCATTTGGCGGTGCCAAGTGCATGTCCTTGTGCCATTGGAATTTGTCGCATATCTTCACATGTTCCTTTGTGCCATGCTGCATGGTTGTCCAGTAATATCCTGCTCGTAGAGCCTTCCTGGCGATGGATTTCCCTCTGAGGTGTTAGGCGTTGATCCCCTCGTGGATCTCGCACAGGACGTGGGCGATCATTTCCTCCTTGACGCATTTGAGGAGAGGAATGAAAAACCCTCACCTGTAGAGCTTATTTTTTACCAGGACGTAGGAGCAGGCTTTGCGCATGACTACACTTGTTTCCTCGGAGTCAGACGATGTCACACCCTCATTTTCACCTTTAGCCTTTATACCCTACATTCGCTATATCATACATCGTTCTATTACATATCGAGCATGTGGGTTCATAAGGTATAGATTGGGTCGATTTGTTATTTTCCATTTCAAACGAGATAAATTTCCTATCATGGAATGCATGGAAGAAAAGGTTCATCACCTAAGTTTTGATCTAAGTTGGAAGGTCTACTCATGTAGATTGTTTCAAGAAGAAGTTACTTGAAAAATATTGGGATATTCAAGATAAATATTCTTAATGAACATGAAATGCAAGGCCTAATTCAAGATTGCTTCATCCAACTTTGTTTCGAATTCTTGATTAAGTGGAGTTCAAATTTGCAAAGCATGAGTCAAGATCACAAGTGCATAATTCAAGACTTCATATAATGACATAAGGGAATCCATCATTCAAAGTTCAAGATTCATGAATTCAAGACTAGATTCAAGAATATTACAAAGAGAAATTTTATGACATTACAAGAATGTCATTTGTTACAAAATTTACAACTTTAAGTAATGTTTAGAAATTGATCTATTTCTAATCTTCATTCAAGCTTCTAATCAATTTCATGCTATGGTACCCTTCATGCCCAACAAGTTTACATGTCCAACATTATGCCCACAAACATCCAAAGAAAATACTTAAGAGTTAACATTGGTATGTTTCAAGATCAAGACCAAGTGTGTTCAACCATAGGCAATATGGATGCAATCCAAAACAGCACCATGCAAGAAGTGGCAATATGTATCATGTTACAAAATCATTTTTATGTCACAAGACCAAGAGAATAGCATGTGACAATGCATCTAAAAATCAGAATTTCAAAATTCTGTCCAAAGGTTAACATTGCCCAAGAGGGTAGTCCAAGCATAAGCCAACAAAGAGGTGAAAAGATTGAGGGAAATGTAAAGGGCTGCAGAAAAAGACAGCATGGGAAAGTAGTGCAGAAAAATGCAGCATAGCCATATACATGGAATTGGAATGAAAGAGAGTGACATGAGAAAATGTGGTAAGAGACACCACTCTATGAAAAATCTGATATGTGGGAAGAAGAGAAAACCCTAGGAGCTGAGATAAGAAGGAGGGGGGTTGTAAAGAAGAGGGCATTCACTCTTGACACATTCAACATCCATACACACATTGCAAAACCAGAAAAATAGAGAAAGAGCAAGAGAAACCCTAAAAAACCAGAAAAATAGAAGGGAGGAAAAACCAGAAAAAAGAGAGTCACATAGAAACACAAGGGCATCCTTAAAGAGCAGAGCCTTCACAACATAGAGTGAAGAGTGAAGCACATTCAACCAAAACCAAGGAGGACTTGCAAGAAGGATAGAAATCTCTTGGGTATCCATTCCTTCAAACCTCTCTCTCTCTTTACCTTTTTTGCTTTTATATTCATTTCATTTACTCTCTTGTGTGTTGTTGTACTGTATATATCATGTAAGGTCCCAATAGGGACCAAGAAACCCTTTTCAAGAAACCATAAAAACGAAAGAGAACAAAGGAAAAAGCTGAGTTTTTTCACTCTGGTAGCCTAACACGGGCCGTGTCACACAACACGGTCACCCGTGTCACACAACACGGGCCGTGTTACACAACACGGCCGACCGTGTTGCACCTCTGTTTGAGGTTTCACCCTTCAAAATGCCCAGGACTCATGACACGGGCCGTGTCACACAACACGGCCACCCGTGTCACACCACTGTTTGGCCTAAAAAACTTGTTTTGTCCCAGACCCTATGACACGGGTCGTGTCACACAACACGGCCATCCGTGTCACACCTCTGTCACGCCTCAAAACTCCTTGTTGCAAGCCCCTCCTGATACGGGCCATGTCACACAACACGGCCACCCGTGTTACACCACGATTTTCTTACTTTTTTTGATATTTTACCTCCAAAAAGTTTTTCTCAAGGAGTTCGCCGTGCCGTTTTTTTGCATGTCTCAATTTTTTTAGCCGACTAACCCCATATGTTTGTACGATTTTAGTGTGAATATTGTTGTTGTCCTTGTTAAATTTTGATTCCAAAAACCATTTTCAAAAGCAAACTCTCGATTTTTATCGAGCCATTTTCAACCTTGTAAGTCGGCCGCCTTGTGCGTCCGCCATCGACCTTGTTCGTATCACCTCAAATAATATTACAAACAATAAACCTTGATCCAACGTCAAGTGGTTCTCTTTTCTCATAAAAAATCCAAAACACAATAAAATAAACGATTAGAATTATGCACCACGAACTTTAAAGTGGTGGAGAGGGAATGAGAATGGAATCCTCCTACACTCGTTCCGAATGTTTTGAATACAAGGCGCTCAACTTGGTTATTCGAGACATTCATTTCTATCCAAAGTGTTTTGTATAATCCTAGTCAAGAATAAATTCCTCCCTAAGAAAAAACCTAAAAACAACATCAACTCATCAAACTTCTTTTGCCTTAGGGCGTCAATCCGACAACCTTTTTTCAAGGTATAAAATCAACCAATACATAATTATTTCTTAAGTGGCCGAACTACAGCTGCTCTGAATTCTCACACATGTTGAGAATACGTAGGCATAGGATTGCGATGATCCTAGCGAGCACAATTTTCTTTCTTTTCCACCTTTAGTCATCCATACCTTTTAACCCAATGACATGTTACATCCGTTCTACCGCAAACAGGTAACGCATAAGACTCCAAGAGCGAGCCGCAATACACCTAACTGCTAGAATGCGCACGATAGCATCGTCTACCCAACATCCCGTCTTCCACCGTAGTCCCATGAACTACGAATGCTCCGATTCTTCACTTCATACAAGTGAATATACGTAGGCACAAGGGCCCCAATCCTTGGCGAGCACTATAATAAACACCAACCTCCCTTTCTTTAAACAAGCAAACTCTTAGAACAAAACACCCATCCACGCCAAACAACCTAGGAGGTTCCCATCGAGTACGATGGATGCGAGGGGGTGCTAATACCTTCCCCTTTCATAACCGACTCTCGAACCCTAAGACTTGGTTGCGATGACCACGCTCTTTTCCCAAAGGTTTTATCGCTATTTCCCTTTCCCTCCGTGGGATAAATAAAATCCAGTGGCGACTCTGTGTCATTTTTCGCGTAGCAATAGACGATAGTTCGTCCTTGGTGAGGTAGTTGTAGACAGGGGTCATCCAGCAATTTTTGTCGCCGATGACATGCACGTCGAGGGTCGCGGAAGCTTTCTCGATGCTGGATCACGGAAATACTTCCTGGATGACATATATGTTTCCCCCTTTCTTTTTTGTGCTTGCCAACTTTGACAAAACATTCGCTCGGACATTATGTTCGTGGGGAACGTGTTTCACGTCTACCAATGTGAACTTTGTCATCTTTTCCTTGACCAGGGTCAAGTATTCATATAGGTTGTCATTCTAAAGCTGATATTCTCCTCGAACATGGAGGGTCGCGAGTTGAGAATCGGTGCAGATGATGACTTCCTCGGCTCCTAGGTCTTCGACGAGGCGTAGACCTGCGAGGAAGGATTTATATTTAGCCTGATTGTTATAAGCAGGGAAGGATTTATATTTTCTGAGCTAGATACTCCGTCGACGAAGATTGTCCACTTGCAAGCCCCACAGGTGAGGGAATCGGGAAAGGTCATCTTTGTGACGAAGTCGGCCAGTTCCTGAGCCTTGAGGGCCTTTTTGTTTTCATACTGGATGTCGAACTTAGAAAACTCTAGTGACCACTTGAGCATTCTTCCGCCCATGTATGGATGGCCTAATAGTTGCTTTACAGGCTGGTCTATGCATACCACAACTATGTGGGCCAGAAAGTAGTGCCTCAACCTTCTTGCAGAGTTGATAAAGGCTAGGGCCACTTTCTCTATCTGCTGTTATTTCAGTTCTGGTCTTTGCAGTGCTTTGCTCATGAAGTATATGGGCTTTTGCCTGTAGGACGTTTCACGAATGAGGGCGACGCTGACGGCCTCGATTGCGACGATGAGATAGAGATATAGGGTTTCCCCGTTGTCTGGCGGGAAGAGGACCGGTGGTTCTGGAAAAGCTTGCTTCAGGTGGATGAGGGTTTTGTCGCATTCCTCTGTCCATTCAAAAGCTTCCTCCTTGCGAAGGATTTTGAGAAAAGGGAGTGCGTGTTGAGTAGATTTTGCCACGAAACGGGACAACTAAGCGAGCATTCCGTTTAGGGATTGAATGAACTTCTTCGAGTTCAGCATGGGGAACTCGGAGAAGGCTATGCACTTATCGGGGTTAGATTTGATTCCTCGTTCTGTTAGATAGAAGTCGAGGAACTTGCCCGCTCGCACCCCGAACGTGCATTTCTATGGGTTAAAGCGTATTCTGAACTTCCTGGCATGCTCAAAAACTTTCTTCAAATGGATCGTGTGATCGAATTCCTCGTGGGATTTCTTAATCATGTCGTCCATATAGACTTCGAGCATATCCTTGATTTCTCCTCGGAAGACCTTGTTTATCATTCTTTGGCAGGTAGCGCCAGCAATTTTCAAGCTGAAAGGAATTATGTTGTTGTAATAGTTGCTCGATTCTGTCATGAAAGCTGTGTAACTTTTATCGCCTTTTGCCATGGGTATTTAGTTATAGCCCAAATACGCGTCCATGAAAGATAACAGTTCAAAACCAGCAGAATTATAAACTAACTTGTCTATGTTGGGGAGGGGATATGCGTCTTTAGGGCATGCCTTATTAAGATCGGCATAGTCAACACACATGCGCCACTTTCCATTTGATTTTTTAACGACTACAACATTGGATATCCAAGTAGTGTACTTGGCATCTGAAATAAAGTTTGCCTCTAGAAGATCTTTTACAACCTGTTCGGCAGCCTCCGTTTTCTTTGGAGATTGCTTTCACCTATGTTGAGCTACTGCCCTAGCGACGGGGTCGATGGTGAGTTGGTGGCAGACCACGTCAAGATCTAGCTCGGGCATTTCTGAGGCGCTCCACGCGAATAGATCTGTGTTCTCTCGGAGGCAGGCTTTAAGTTGTTTATCGCTAGGTCGGGGAGTCCGGTCCCGATCTTCACTCCTCGCTGGGGGTTATCGTCGAGCAAGACAAGTTCGAACTCGCCATCCGGAATTGGGCGCGTCAAATAGGAGGTCACGCCACTACTGGTAGATGTGGAAGGACTGCTTGAACATGGATGGATCTCCTTCCCCTTACCTTTCTGATTCCTCTGGTCATCCTTAGATAAGCGGTTGTCAAGGTCGATGAAGTCGACACGGGGCAGTGACTTTGCCTCTTCGGAGCTGTAGGGCAGAGCTGGATTTCTGGGAGTCTTCAGCTTGGCAGCGATAGTGTTCATCCCTTTGGAGGCTACTTTAAAACATCTCCTCTCCGCTTCGATGTCTTCGTGCAGAGTGGCCACGAGACCCTTGGAAGGCTAGTACTTCATCTTTAGGTGCACGGTCGAAGGCACAACTACCAATTCGGCCAGAGTTGGCTATTCAACGATACACTGGTATAGGGATGGGTAGTTGATGACCAAGAACTAGACTTTGATAAACCTGGCCGTCTCTGCAAACCCGAAAGTCACTATCAGTTCTACGTATCCCCAAGGCTTTGTGACTGCTTCATTGAAGCCCTACAGATCATAGCCTACATAGAGCATCAAGTGTGATTCGTCTAGTTAGAGAATGGAGAACAACTGGGAATACATGATGCCGACCGAGCTGCCTTGATCGGCGAGGATTCGCCAGACGTTAAAGTTATCCATTTGGGCTCTTACGAACATAGGGATGTTGGCGTTGGGAGTTCTTTAGAGGAGCTCCTTGTGGTGGAAGCAGATGAGAACAGACTCTCCCTGGACTCTGTCGGGGGTGGAGTTTCGATTTGAGCTGTTGCTGATAAGGTGCTCAAACTTCCTTTTTATGGACCCCACGATAACCATGTTGAAGCCCCCTCTGGAGATGACCATGGCGGAGGAAATGGTCTCCCATGGGTTGTGTGCAGCAAAATAAGGAGGGATGCTGAGTCCCTCGGGGATGTAGAAGTCTTCAGGCCACGAGGTGCTCATGGCGACGTGAAGGTTGGTTTCTTCTAGGGAAGACACCCCCTCTTCGAGCTTCTTGGACTCTTGGGCGTCTTGTCGAGGAACCTCCTTCCTTTTGGCGAACTATTTCAAGTGTCCTTCCCTGATCAGTATATCAATGGCATCCTTCAGATTGATGTAGTCATCAGTCATATGGCCGTGGCTCTTGTGGAATCGGTAATACTTCGACTTGTCAGTATTTGGCGGTATCTGTTTAGGGAATCACACCCTGCTTGTCGAAACTCTGAGTTGGCACACTCGGAGAGGATTTTTTTCTCGAGATACAATCAAAAGAGTATATTCATGGAAACGGCCAGAAGGCCTTTTGTTGTCCCGGGGCTCCCGAAGGCGATCCTCATGTGTTCTATCTTTCTGACGAGATGTCGAGGGATCATCGTGCTTGGAGGTCCTGAAACTCTCTTGGTGCCTTGAATCTTGGGTGGAACTAGCATCTTCTGTCTCCTCGTACTAGATATACATTTACGCCTTGAGGAGGAAAGGGTCCAGCGTCGCTGGAGTTTCAATGGCAACTACTTTGGCAAATTACGTGCGGGGGTGGATCCCATGCTCGAGCAAGAACTTCTTCATGTCGTTGGTCGTGGAGACCTGGATAACTTCTTTGTAGAACCATTCGATATAGGCTCGAAGAGGTTCATCCTTCCCTTGAATGATGGCCTCAAGGGAGGCTTCGGTCTTTGGATGACAGTGGAAGGCCGTGAAGTTCCTGAAGAACATTCTCCCCAATTTCCTCCAAGATGTGATGGATTCATCGGGGAGCCTCTTGTACCAAGTCATTTCCCCGGACGCCACGGTAATCTAGCAGGGCATCAATATTTTTGATGTGCTCGTTAGGATCCGTGGTGCCGTCATACGTGCCCATATATGGTGGTTTCTCCAGCTCCTTTGGTAGGCACATGGTCATAATTTCTTGGGATAACTAGCCGTGAGGCTCATTGTCGCTGCTCCTGCTGGACCATGACGTAGAGCAAATGCTGTTGCGGTTAGAATATGATATCAAATTATTAATTAATTTGAATCGCATCTTTAGTTCACAACCGCTCTTTGATTTATCCGAAGGAAAAGGTCAAAAGAGGAAAACCTAATTTTGCATCGTAAAGACAATGCAAGGAGAGATCTAGGTAAGGGGTTGGTTAAGCTTAGGGAAGATACTAGCACCCTAAACTTTTATAGTGCTCTTGGAACCTTTTGTTTATTGTATGCTTTTTATTTTATTTTATTATCTGCTTTAATATATATTGAGCTAAGGGATAGAGTGACCTAAGGACCTAAGGGTTAGTCCTAAGTTTACTCGGCAAGATATTGCATCTTGTGCCTACATATCCTGACGGGAATGGAATCAGAGTAATTGTAGTTCCCCTTGAAAGGGAGGTTAGAAACTTCTTGATTGTGATCAAGGTTTCAAGGGAAGTAAGCATTTCTTAAGGAATCGCTTACGTGGAGTCTTGAAACTCCTATTTCTATATTGAAAAGTTGAATTAAAATTAGGGTTGAAATTAGGGATTCCACGGCGGGAAACCCTAAAGCAGAGTACGACGACTCTTTGACCTAATGCTAGGGTAAATGGCATTTTCGTCCTCGACGGGACACCTAGGCGATTAGGGTTTTGAAATGGTCAAACGTTAGGGTTATTGACTCGGCTGTCAAACGGATAGACCTAATCCTTCGGAAGGGTTAACGGTAAATAATGCAGATGATAAAATATTACAACAACGATAATTGAAATGCAAGGAGATAATGAAAGCAATAAAAAGTGCAAGGCGGCGATCACTCGCATAAATTACAACCATGAAAAATGCAAGAATAATAATGAAATAAGAGCGACGATTGCCTCGCCTAAATTACAACTATAAAATGGAGTGCAAAAAAATAAAGGATCAATAAACTATACAACTGAGAAAAAAATGTTAGGAACGTCATAAATTAGAAATCTAAATGTTTTTTTTAATTACAATTTATTAAAAATTAAATTAACTATAAATCCTAAAAAACTGTTACTAACTATAAATTATAAAAAATGAAATACTAACTATAAGCTATTAAAATGTTTTTAATTATTAGTCATCAGAAAAAAATATAATTTCAAGTTATTAAAAAAATAAACTAATTATAAGTTATAAAAATGGTTTTTAATTATAAGTTTTATATAGATATATATAGATTTTTTAAAAAGGTTTGTAGTAACTTTAAATAAATAATGGTTTTAATTTACAAACTTAGATTTAAATTTTAAAAAGGTGGTTTAAATTTGGGAAAAAAGTTTTAATTTTAATAAAAGATTTTAATTTTGAAAAAAAAAACTTTAAAAGAGGTTTTAACTTTAATAAAAGAGTTTTAAATCTTGTTCAAAAAAAAAGCTTTAATGTTGAATAAAAAGTCTTAATGTTAGCTTTATGTTTCTTTTGTTGTATTTCTTTTTAAAAATGGTTTAATTTAAAAATAATGCACTAACCTCTAAAAAAAGAATTTTGGTTCAAGAGGAGTTTTAATTAAGAAAATTTAATTTAATATTAACTAAATCTAAAAAGTTAGGAAAGAAAAGAAAAACTCTACAAATTCTTAGTACACTAAAATAAATAAAAGATAAAACAATAATAATAATTAAAAGAAAAAAATAAACATAAAATAAAAAAGTTAAAACAATGAATAAAAAGGGAGGGCTGCGGCGGCCATTGTTGCTGTCTAGGAGCTTTTTCTCTTCTTTTTCCTTTGCATGTCTCTTCCTTCTCCTTATTCATCTACCACCTACAAAAAAAAAACATGCAATAATCGTAGAGTGTCGTAATCAAAGGAAGAAAAAACTTACGGTAACGACGACGGATTCTTGAGACGGGATTTGAAGCAATTCCGAAAGGAGGACAATGATGAGAGCTTGAGCTTCTCTGAGTCGCGATGATGATGATTAACGAAGGAAGCTACGTCTTCTTATTCGAAGAACCGTCCCTTTCTTCTCCTTCTGGGTTTGTGGGTTCCTCCTTTCTTTTGATAAGTTGTGAGAACGACCGCCGTTTTTTCTTTTTTCCTTGCCAATTGTGTCATTTTATTCATTCGAAATAAAGTGGCACTAGAAACCATATAAAGGTAGGACAAATTTGGGGTGCAACAAACCATGTAAATGTAGGACAAATTTGGGGTGCAACAGATGCCCCTATTTAAATAGCTTCACCGGATGATTTGAGCAGCGAAGACTCGAGAAATCGCGCTGAAAGGGATTTAAATACAGATAACCGAAAATTTGTCCCCTAGATGCAGTGATATGCAATGATATGGACAAAATAACACGAACTATAATGCTGACAATGCCATGAATCTAATATGATGCGTATGATGGAATGATGAACGCAAGGATGCAGACGACACGACGACATAGGGGACAGACGCGATGAGTAACTACACTGGGGAATACGACGCACTGGTGGAATAGCGCGACAATTGTCACTTTAGAACGAACGGTAATACATGATCCACACGGCGGTAGGATCAGGTAAACGACAAATGCTGGAATTTCCAGGTCATTCCTTCAAACGAAGAGATCGAGCGGGATCTTCAGGAATCATCGGAAATTATACAGAGAGAAACAAACACCAGAGATACTCAGAAAAACCATTGAATAACCTCAGGGTCAAAGAAACAAAGTTCAGGGACATCCGAAAGAACATCAAATGAACTCTAAAACATACCAGAGATACTCGGAAAAACATCGAATAAACCCTGGGCTATATCCAGAAACAAAAGGACGACATCTATAGCAGCAGGAGATGAAGACAAGTTTATGAAGGTAAATCCGAAACATTTAGAAAAGCAATAAGTGTACGGGTCAAGTTTTGAAGACCTATCTGGAAGAACATCAGATAAGCAACAAAGGGGTACTGGGAGAACGTCAGAACAAAAACTCAGTCTGGAAAACCATCAGAAGGAGAACAGATCCGGAAAACCATCGGATAAGATTCTGGAAAACCCTCAGAATTACAGGGGTATCTGGAAAATCGTCAGATAGAGTTATGGAAGAACATCATAACAAAGACTCGATCTGGAAAACCATCAGAAAGAGGAATAAATCTGGAAAACCATCGGGTAGATTCTGGAAAACCGCCAGAATCGTAAAGAATATCTGGAAAACCATCAGATAAAAGATACTCAATCTGGAAAACCGTCAGAAAGAGAAACATATCCGGAAAACTATCGGATAGATCGTAGAAAACCATCAGAATCGAAGGAAAATATATGGGAAACCATCAGATACGTAACAACAAAGTTCTGGAAGAACATCAGAACAACAAGACTCAATCTGGAAAACCATCAGAAAGAGACATTAAATTCAGGGTACCAGGCATCCAATAATGGCTTTGAATGAAAAGTATAAACATAATATATGAGAATAGTATTGGACGTAAAAGGAACAGACATATCCGGAAAACCATCGGATAAGAAAAACGTCATATCTGGAAGAACATCAGATGGACACGACACAAAGTTGTTTGGTAGGTGCCAAGTAAGTTGGACTTCGACCACAAGGTAAGACCTGGATAAAACACGACCTCGGGAGAAATGCAAATGAGGATGAAACACTCATGCTATGCATAGGTATGATATGTATATGTATAAGAATTATGTTATGAGATATGATCAAATGCAAATGTAGATGTCGATGACAAGGCTCGACTCTTCTGGTAAGATGACAAGACTGGAAAACTGATTCCTCAACCCGGAGATCACTGCCACTTGCTAAATTGTAATCAGGTCGATGGTCCTCGTAGGAAGGATGGAAAGCCGCTTGGAGATCTTGCAAGTAAACTGCCCCAGATTAAATTGTCCATTACAGATGAACTGATAATTGCTTCAGCTTGTCTGGTTCTGAAACTGACTATTTTTCTGTACCCTCGGAAGGTTTGCCCCAGTCCGAGTCTTGAAAATCTCATGGATAAACCAGATCTGAGAAGACTTTGCCCCTGATAGAATCACTTGACCAAGTTTCTCGATTGTTTGAAAATTCCTTAGAGGAAAGCCAGTTTGCAAACAAAAATATTCATACAAACATGGTAATGCAAAGTTCATGCAACTTTTGAAATCAAAATTATTTTTGAAAGATGAAAAATAAATGAGTCATCGATTAGAACGCGGCGGTTCAGGATGCTCAAAGTTTAATACATGTATACGACCAAAATAAATGATTCACAAAGATCTTTAGGAGTCAGCTTACGCAACCTTGTTGTAGCATGCTTTCAAAATATCCTTGTTTCAATTAGGTCTTTTGAGGGTTGTAACGTGGCCTAGTTCACGGTTTATGAAACAAAGGATAAAGGCTCAAATTTGTTTGTTCCCACCCAATCTACGTGACAATCTTCAGTTCTACGCTCATTTAACTCATATTATGCATTCAGGTTCCTATAGGTTAGGAATTACACTTATGGTAGCAGAGATGGTTCAAAAGTCAAGGGACCTACGAAAAGGCAGTCACCACTTCCCTATAGCATTTGGTTGTTTTGACATTGAGGATTTTCATGATAAGAATTTAAAGATCTCCTCTTTTTATTATCCTTAACTTTTGCCTGAACTGTTTCATATGAAGATTACAGTCAACGGGATGCCCCAATTTTGCATAAGTCTCCTTCATAGGTTTGACTTATCGGGCTTTTCTTTTGATTTTTTTTAAAAGAAGTGACTGCCTAGCTTAATGATCACGGTGAACCATCATCGACTTCTGATCGAAAAACATCTTCAACACTTACTTGTTGTGTGCGAAGGAAAATTGTGAGTGCGACCTTTGTATGAAAGGTGTATTGTATGAACACACAACCAAGTTAACTGAGAACTACCCATGCCCCAAGGTTAAAATTGCGTTTTTTTTGTAAAGAAAGAAACTCCAACTTCTAAGCTCGAAGGGGGTGACAAGGGGATAACTTCCTTATTTCTCCAGTGTTTGGGGATCGAAACAATGCCTTACATCGTCAACAAAGTTTGATTGAAAGCATACTGACATCAGTTATGGGTATAACGTTTTCGTCATCCTCCCTCCAATCTTTGCATACCAAAAATTCAGACAAAAGTAAATATTTGAAAGATAAAGCATAGAGATGAAAATAATAGATAAAATGAATTAAATCAAAAGTTGCAATGCTCAGTTCATTAATATAAAAGTACAAATATAGTTCGAAAGCAAACAACTAATAAAATAAGGAAAATACAAACAATGAGAAACAAAAGCCTAATGATTAAATCAGTGAGCCATCCTCTGGGGTCAGCCCGAAGGTTCACTTTTGATGTGCTGGCAACAGATTTTTCTGGATATTTGGAGGATTATCTTCAAAATCAAGTATTTCATCCCTCATTAACTTACGCGCTCTGGCTTTCAGTGCAAAACAATGCTCCAAGTCGTGGCCTAAAGTGTAACACCCATTTTAATTATTTTTAGATCCGGTGTTATTTTATTCATCAGCGTGTTTGGTGTGGGAATTGAGGAAGAAATAGAGGCATAATATTAATATTAGATAATTGATAATGATAATAATTAATAATTAATATTAATGTTGATATTATTATTATTATTATTATTATTAATATTATGAGATTATTAATATTATTTGAAAATATAAAGAAAATAAGGGATTATTTGGAACTAAGGGCATTGTTGACATTGTGTGGAAAATAGAATTGGAAGAGAGAAAGAAACACGCGTGGAAGAAGAACAAGAGAGGAAGAACGATCAAGGAAGGGAAAAGCACGGTTCAGCAAGCTTGAGGAAATCATCAAGGTGGTGAAATCGTGAAGCTTCATCATCATCAATCTGCATTTTGAGGTAAGGGGGGATGATCGGTTAAATTTCGGTATGCATGAATAATCGGTAGAGGGGGGATTCCCTAACCCCATGATTGATGACGAATTGCATGATAAATTATGTTGTTGATTCTGTTTTAATTGGTGTCTAAATGTCGAAAACTCTTGCATGCGATGTTGGTGATCGTTTGGGGGAAATGAAGGTTTCAGAGTAGAATGTAGTTTTAAGCCAGAAGTGGATTAATTGGCAGAATTCGATGTTTTATCGGATAGATGTTATAGTCGGGTAGTGGAACGATTTTCTGGTATGATGGGGTTTGGCTTGGGAATAGAATCGGCTGAGCTCGGAGTGCGTTGCCGAATCTGAGCTGAGAGTTGTTTTCTGCAGAATTCGTGTGCATTCGCTGGGCTCATGGGGGCGAGCCTTCGCCAGGCGAACTGGGCAGTGAATGCTGCCCTTTGCTTCTGTTTGGCTTCGCTAGGGGTTTTGCCGGGCGAGTCCCAGCGAGTGTTCGCTGCAGGGCTTCGCCAGGCGAATGGCAGCGAACATGACAACATTTTGTGATTTTTTCAGCTGTGCTGTTCCATTCTCGCGTGGTTGGACTCTTGTTGGTTGTGAGTGAGTACATGGTTATTGTGGATCGGTTGAGAGCATGAAGGTGATGTAGAGAGCGTGTGCTTGAATACTCGTTGATACGAACGATTGAACTGAAGTACGCTGTGATGCCTAAAGTGGCTATGTATCCTTCGACTAGGAATAAATATGTGTGGATGCGTACGTGAGATGTATGCACAGTGTGCAAAATATACGGATCAATAGGATCGTTACGCATTGTGTATGTTGTAGTGATGTGTTGTGGTAAGTGGGTCCGTAGGACCGATACGCTTTATATGCGTTGTGATTATGTGCTGTTGTGTGACAATTGGATCGGTAGAATCGGATGCACTTGTGTGCTTAATATGTATGTGATATATGATTGGATCGGTAGGATCGGATGCACTTGTGTGCTTAATATATATGTGATATATGATTGGATCGGTAGGATCGGTGTGCCTTATGTGCATAGTGTGTGATATGTTGTGTGGTAGTTGTGATCAGTAGGATCGAATATTCCTTGTGAGCATTGTATTGACGTGTTATTGTGTGGTGATTGGATCAGTAGGATCGATGCATTCTGTGTGCTTGTGTATGTATGCATATTATGATGAATGGATCCGTAGGATCGTGTGCACTGTGTGTGTCGTGTGGTTATGCATAGCATCTTGCATGGTATGTGGACGTGCTGAATCGTTGCTCGGTGGAGCGTATGCGATTCACTCACGTGCTCCAAATGGGGAGCGTGGACGCAGTGTATGAGTTACTCGCGTGCTCCAATGGGGAACATGGACGGGAATTTGGATCGTTGCTCGGATGGAGTGTATGCGACCACTCGTGTCCCAAGTGGGGGACGTTGATATTTGATTATATGAGCTCAGGAGGAGCGTGGTAGGGATAGATCATTGCTCAGAGGGAGTGTATGTGATCTATCCTGAGTTGAGTCGGTACCGCATTTTTTGGAGTCTAGTGCATGTGTTGCATAGTGAGTTGTGTATGTGTTGTGATTGTTGATGATGGGACAGTAGGTCCGGATATGTGGTATATGAAATAAATGATTTATTGCTTTCTGTCTTTTATTTCATGTATATTTATACCATTAATATTTGATCGTGAATCTCACCCCTTTGTTGTTGTTGTGGTTTGTGCTTCTTCGGAAGTACAGACAATCCAGGTGTTTAGCTAGCTTGGATTGTGGCGTCGTTGTAGGACATGCTCTGATACATAACACCAGGGCTTTTGGGAGTTTTTTTTGTCATTTGTTGTTTATGTGTGCCCCCTGTGGCGTATCTGTTCTTTTGTGGGATGTGTGATGATGCTTGATGGATATATATATATATATATATATATATATATATATATATATATATATATATATATATATATATATATATATATATATATATATATATATATATATATATATATATATATATATATATATATATATATATATATATATATATATATATATATATATATATATATATATATTGGGTAGATGGCCGATTTTTGTATATATGATGATGTATATATACATGTTATGTGGTTTATGGCAGACTAATTTTATTTTTCCGCTGCAATATTACTGAAAATGATTTTGAGAAATGTTATGTGGAATCTTGTGGAAAAATTGTGACATCCCGTAAGTGGGAGAAACTCTGATATGTGCTTATTTTAATCGTTTTATTTTATTTTGGGAAACGGGGTGTTACATAAAGCACCCTCATGAAAAGCGCACTGGAAATCATCCCTGAATCCAGCTGGAAGAGGATTAGGAGGTGGTAAAGCCCTGGTAGTAATCAGCCCTCGTTGAACCAAGTACAGATATAGCTCTGTGTAAGTCATGGGAATAGGATCAAATTGGTTCCTATTTCAAGACTGCTCTTGTCTAATAACTGGACGTTGAGCGGTCTGAGCTGGCTGTGGAGCAACAACAGGTTGAGATCCATGGCGAGGCTTTCTTGATTCAGTCATGACAGCATTGGTCTGCTCGTCCTTCCTCTTATGGAAATTCCCATAGGATTTCTTTGCACCATTAGAAGATTCGGAAGCTTTGGATACCTTCCCATTTTTCAAACCTTCTTCTAACTTTTGGCTAATAGTCACCAGATCTGTAAAGCTTGAAGAGACACTCCCAATCATCTTTTCCCAATATAAAGGAGACAAAGTATCCATGAACATTCCTGTCAGTTCCTTCTCTGCTATAGGGGGTTCGACTTGGGAAGCTAACTCCCTCCAACGCTGAGCATACTCCTTGAACGACTCTTTTTCCTTCTGAGACATACTTTGAAGCTGACGGCGATCAGGATCCATATCCAAATTGTATTTGTATTGCTTCATAAAAGCGTTGGCGAGATCTTGGAAGCAGTGAACACTGTTATGCTCTAAGTTCATATACCATTTAAGAGAAGCACCACTCAAACTATCCTGAAAGCAATGGATGAGCAACTTCTGATTGTTGGTCTAAGCTGCCATCTTTCGGAAGTACATGACTAGATGGGCTCTTGGACATGAATGACCTTGATACTTCACGAACTCAGGAGTCTTGAACTTGGCAGGCAAAACAAGACCAGAAACTAGGCACATATTATCGGCATCAACGTTGAAGAAATTAGTACCTTCGACAGATTGGAGTCTCTTGTTTATGATCTGAAACTGTTCACGGGTGATCTCAGGCTCAACAAAATCTTCCTGGTCTCCCTTTTGCCCACCGGTAGCATTGTACTCATAAGGAGGATTCTCAAAGGGAGCTTGGACAGTCTGATTAACCGTGTGGACCACAGGTTGGGCCTCGGTAAGAATAGAAATTTGAAAAATCGGTCCGACAGCCTGACCAATCATAGCAGAAAATGCAACAGGTGGAGAGTAGTTAGGAGGTAAACCAAACTCAGGCCAAGTAGAGGGCGGCAATGAAACAAGAAGTGGATCAACACTTGAAACTTCCTGAATGACAGTCCTCTGAGGTGGCTCTCCTCTGGCAATCAACACTTGAAGCATCTCGGTAAGCCTGGTCATGCCTGCTTTCAACTCGTCAATCTCCATTGGACCTCCGCATTATGTTCCTCTTGTTCTGACATTTGGCATCTATAGTTAGCTCTAGTCTGATATTTGTGTCGAGGAATCAGCTTGACGACTCAACGGAACACTAGAAAATAAAGACAACTGGACATGAGAAACCTGGGGAAAGATGCCATGCAAGACATGATGCTAATGCAATGCAATAATTTCAAGAACTTCAACGGTCGATTACAAACATTTCTTTTTTAGGAAAGTTGGAAACAATTTTAAACTTTGAAATGTAGGACTTTTGAATTCGCAAAGGACTGTTGAATTCCTTGAAACTAGGAATGATGTTTTATGAATGCCATGCACAAATACACACAAACAACAAAGTCCTAGGTTAGAGGAACAATGAACGGAGTTAAGGTCTACCCTTCCCAAAAGGTATGTACTATGGGGTAGTTGTACCTGCAGAACAAGGTTCTAAAGAGGTGCCCAAAGTCATCAGTCCATCTTTCGGATATTATCAATTTCTCAATTGACTCGGTGGTTAATAATATCCTCAAGAGAGCCTCTTTTGAGTGTAGTATCGCGTAGCAACTATTTTGGGATTACTCCCTCATAGTTCCCGCACTACGTTCTAGATAAGGCCAAAGTGGTGTTAAGGTACTACGGTCCCCAGTATCACAGACTCCAATCGACAATAGTAAAAGTTTTCACGATTACTCGTTCAACCGAACCATTTTCGAAAGGGTCTCAACTGAGCGGTGATTCTTAAGTCAGCTTGGTCGGGAATCCACTCCCTATAAGCCTCGTCGAATATATCACCTTCCTATAATAATGTCACTCAAGTCCGGGTGTAGGACTTATCTCACAACAAAGATACCCCAAGTAAGGTACAATATATACAGATAATGAAATTAAATAGAAATATCATACAATAAACAAAATAGGGGCAACCCTTAAGAATTAGGAGGGTCCCTAGTGAAGTCGCCATTTTCTGTTGCGGTTAGAATATGATATCAAATTATTAATTAATTTGGATCGCTCTTTAGTTCACAATCGCTCTTTGATTTAAACGAAGGAAAATGTCAAAAGAGGAAAACCTAATTTTGCATCGTAAAGACAATGCGAGGAGAGATATAGGTAAGGGGTTGATTAAGCTTAGGGAAGATACTAGCATCTTAAACTTCTGTAGTACTCTACAGGAACCTTTTGTTAATTGTATGCTTTTTTTTATTTATCTGCTTTAATGTATATTGAGCTAAGGGATAGAGTGACCTAAAGACCTAAGGGTTAGTCCTAAGTTTACTCGGCAAGACATCACATCTTGTGCCTACATATCCTGACGGGAATGGAATCAGAGTAATTGTAGTTCCCCTCGAAAGGGAGGTTAGAAACTTCTTGACTGTGGTCAAGGTTTCAAGGGAAGTAAGCATTTCTTAAGGAATCGCTTACGTGGAGTCTTGAAACTCCTATTTCTATGTTGAAAAGTTGAATTAAAATTAGGGTTGAAATTAGGGATTCCACGGCGGGAAACCCTAAAGCAGAGTACGACGACTCTTTGACCTAATGCTAGGGTAAATGGCATTTTCGTCCACGGCGGGACAACTAGGCGATTAGGGTTTTGAAATGGTCAAACGTTAGGGTTATTGACTCGGCGGTCAAACGGCTAGACCTAATCCTTCGGAAGGGTTAACGGTAAATAATGCAGATGATAAAATATTATAACAGCGATAATTGAAATGCAAGGAAATAATGAAAGCAATAAAAAGTGCAAGGCGACGATCACTCGCGTAAATTACAACCATGAAAAATGCAAGAATAATAATGAAATAAGAGCGACGATTGCCTCGCGTAAATTACAACTATAAAATGGAGTGCAAAAAAATAAAGGATCAATAAACTATACAACTGAGAAAAAAAATGTTAGGAACGTCATAAATTAGAAATCTAAATGTTTTTTTTAATTACAATTTATTAAAAATTAAATTAACTATAAATCATAAAAAACTGTTACTAACTATAAATTATAAAAAAAGAAATACTAACTATAAGCTATTAAAATGTTTTTAATTATTAGTCATCAGAAAAAATATAATTTCAAGTTATTAAAAAAAAATAATTATAAGTTATAAAAAATGGTTTTTAATTATAAGTTTTATATAGATATATATAGATTTTTTAAAAAGGTTTGTAGTAACTTTAAATAAATAATGGTTTTAATTTACAAACTTAGATTTAAATTTTAAAAGGTGGTTTAAATTTGGGAAAAAAGTTTTAGTTTTAAAAAAAGATTTTAATTTTGGGAAAAAAAAACTTTAAAAGAGGTTTTAACTTTAATAAAAGAGTTTTAAATCTTGTTAAAAAAAAAGCTTTAATGTTGAATAAAAGGTCTTAATGTTAGCTTTATGTTTCTTTTGTTGTATTTCTTTTTTAAAATGGTTTAATTTAAAAATAATTTACTAACCTCTAAAAAAAGAATTTTGGTTCAATAGGAGTTTTAATTAAGAAAATTCAATTTAATATTAACTAAATCTAAAAAGTTAGGAAAGAAAAGAAAAACTCTACAAATTCTTAATACACTAAAATAAATAAAAGATAAAACAATAATAATAATTAAAATAAAAAAAATAAACATAAAATAAAAAAGTTAAAACAATGAATAAAAAGGGAGGGCTGCAGCGGCCATTGTTGCTGTCTAGAAGCTTTTTCTCTTCTTTTTCCTTTGCATGTCTCGTCCTTCTCCTTATTCATCTACCATCTACAAAAAAAACAAACATGTAATAATCGTAAAGTGTCGTAATCAAAGGAAGAAAAAGCTTACAGTAACGACGACAGATTCTTGAGATGAGATTTGAAGCAATTCTGAAAGGAGGACAATGATGAGAGCTTGAGCTTCTCTGAGTCACGATGATGATGATTAACGAACGAAGTTCCGTCTTCTTCTTCGAAGAACCGTCCCTTTCTTCTCCTTCTGGGTTTGTGGGTTTCTCTTTTCTTCTGATAAGTTGTGAGAACGACCGCCGTTTTTTCTTTTTTCCTTCTCCTCTTACCACTTATGTTTATATATGTATCAAATTAGGGTTAACTCTAACCTAATGCCCACTTCAAAATCCAACTTAAATAACTAGTTAAAACTAAATAAAATTTAAACAATTTAAAATAAACTTAAATTCAATTTATTTATACTAAACATTAAAAATATTATAAAAAGAATAAATAAATTTCTAATATTTTTAACTTTATGTTTTTTGGATGTTTTTATGAATAATATGAAAAAAAGTGAAAAAATAATACTTTTTTAAAAATAATACTTTTTTAAAAATAATTTAAATAAAATACGAAAATAATAATTAAATAATAAAAAACTTTTTTGTTATTTTTTTTATGAAAATAGAAAAGTTAGAATAAAAATAAAAGAAAAAACAAAAAGTGAAGAAGGTGGGATTCGAACTCTCGACCTCTCACACTCACAACTCCTCACCCACGGTCTCTTGCCAATTGTGTCATTTTATTCATTCAAAATAAAGTGGCACTATAAACCATGTAAAGGTAGGACAAATTTGGGGTGCAACAAACCATGTAAAGGTAGGACAAATTTGGGGTGCAACAGATGCTTTGTCCAAGGGTAGGACGATGATCTCGACGACGAGATGGGGTTCGTGTTTGGCCCTTAGACCTGTGCGGAGGTGAACGCTGGGACTCTGCACGTAGGTCTCTTCTAGTTTTCTTGGTCCCCAAGGAGTACTGGCTTTGGGAGAAGATGCGGCCGCGCTTTCTGATTGCATGGGACTTTGGATATGGTGGTGTCTGATGGTATCTTTTACGTCGGGGAGGAGGACTCCGAGATCTTCGGTGCTCTTTCCTCGATGGATGGAGATCTTGGCCGACTGGACTCTTCTAGGACTTCAATCCTTGCAATCTAATGACGGATTAAGAGGTTGGTCTTGTTGAGAGCTTCGAGGAGGGCCGTTATGGTCGGGTCGGCGCTGGGCAGAACTGGGACATGTTGGGGTTTTGGAAGGGCTGGATCTCAGCGAGATCAGCGCGAACGGGGGAGTGAGACACGGTGGCTCCATCCCTTTGTTGATGGACGTCGCTCCCAAGAAAGTGGGTTGCTCCGTCAGTATCAATCTTGTTGACAAGGAGGAAGGCAGAGTTGCGAGCATCATGTACATTGTCACGGCTGGCCATGATCAAAATCTTGGAAGAACTGTTTTGGTCTTGAATCTATGATGGAAGAAAGACGGGGATAACAAGGTTTCCTGCAGACGGCACCAATGATCTTACCGGTTGATCAGAACCTTAAGTAGGCCACAGACAACGTCTACGATGCTGTGTGTGAAAGATGAGGAGGGGGTGTACCTGCAAGGCACTCTGATGCTAAAGTGAGAATCGGGATAAAATAGGGCAAGTGCAGAGTATGTGTGTGTCGCTTTCGCGAAAATAAGGTGCCGGCAAAACAGAAGAGTCGCCACCTTTCGTTATTTATCCCTCAGAACGGGAAAGGAAACGATCGGAAAAACCTAACGAAAAAGGGTAAGACAAGGTCGTCGCAACCATTGTCTGGGTTCGGGAGTCGGTTACGCAAGGGGAAGGTATTAGCACCCCTCACGTCCGTCGTACTCGACGGGATCCACGCTTGCTTGGGTCGTCTACGGGTGAAAAACAATCTATCTACGGCTGCTAAATCTAAACGGAAAGAGACTGACTCGATAGAGCGTCGCACTCTATGCCTACGTATTCTCATCAGAGAAATCAGAGTCAACGTAGTTCGGGAAATTACGGGTTAGGTTTGCTCGGCAAGACGTCGCGTCTTGGGCCTACGTATTCTCTTCAGAGAAATCAGAGAATGACGTAGTTCAGGCTAACTACGGCTAGACAGGGTGTTCTCAGTCACACGGGGGTGAGAGATTAAGTTGACGATACTAGCGTACGCATTCTAGCAGTTAGGTGAACGCTGCTCGACCATTGGAGACTTAGGCGTACCTGTTTGCGGTAGAACGGACGTAGTATGTCGGGTTTCGAGGTATGGGAACCTACGGGAACTAGAACTACGGTCTGGTCTCAAATGCACTCGGGTAAGAGAAAAGGATAACTTCAGTTGTCAGCGGGAAAGTCTCGATCGCACAGCAGCGAGAGAACAAAAAGTTAGTTGTTAATGTGCTCGCTAGGATATCGCATCCTATGCCTACATATTCTCATCAGAGAAAATCAGAGCAGCTGTAGTTCGGCCTAACTACGGGTAGAACGGGGACCATAACACAAATCTCATTTTATTAATATTCGGAAAATTACAATGATTGAGTACAGGAAAATAAACTCCTAAAAAATCCTATATCCATCTATCATGGAAAATCTAATGGAAAATAGTCCCCTAACAAGTGGACATTTAAAACTACTTCTAAAAGAAAAGTGTAAAATAAACTCTATGTAGAAATTATCCTAAAAAGAAAATATTAAAATACTATGAGCTAATATAATATTCCTATTATTTTTATAATTCTATATTTTCTATTACATACTCTTTTTCTTTTTAAAAAATCTAAACAAAAGAAAATAAAGAAAAAAAGAGAAAAAACACAAGGGGGGTGCAAGCTGCAGACCCAGAGGTAAGGCAGCAAAAAAACAGGGCCAAGCCCAATAACCAGATTCAGAAAAGAAAAAAACAATAACGGGGGGGTTTGAGTGCAGCGGAGGGTGTGCGGATGAAGCCAATGGGCCCAGCCCAATAGCCAAACAATAATTAAAAAAAAGGGAGGGGGTGTTGGAAGAAAAACGGAGGCTGTGGTCAGTAAAGACGAACTGGGCTTCAGCCCAATCAGACCAAACAACAAAAAACGGAGGGTTTCTTGACCAAAACGGGGGGTGTACGGATTGAAAAAACAATAGGGCCCAAGGCCCAATCCGTTGCCCTCTCTCTTCCTCATTCACCTTCAGAAACCCTAATTGCTTCCTCTCCCTCTTCACCCGCCGCCGCTTGCAAACTCCTCCTCTCACCGGAACCGTTCAACATCTCAAACGGTAAGACTACAAACCAAATAAAATCTTCCACCTCAACCCTCAATCAAGGCGAAAGCTAATGATTATCCTTGCTGATGTATCAGAACGAAGATCTACAGGAAATGTTTGAAGCTCATTGATGAGGTTCTGATGAATACGTTGCAGATCTTGATGAAGATCCTTGGAGATGATGAGGACTTGAAAGATCTTTGCGGAGCAGAAAAAGATTCGACGCGATCCTTGAGGATTTCTGATGACATACGGACAGGTCACGAGTTCGATGGAGATCTATAGATCCTCGCTGAAGATTGAGGGAAGATCGGGTGGAGAACAATGAACTTGGCTGAGTGTTCTTGATCCGGATGCGGCGAAGATAATGGATCTAGGGGCGTAATTTGAATCTAGGATGATTGATGAACAATGATGAAGATCTATGAAGATCTTCTGGAAACAGGATGAACGAATTGATGAAGATCTTTACGAAGGAGACGATGAATCTGGGGATGCGTTAATGTTGGAAGAATTTGCGATGAACATGGTGGTTTTCTGGGCGAAAACGCATGGAGGTTTTGAAGGCTCGATGGTAAAGATCTTCATGGATCTGGAAACGAATGAAAAACAAGGATGAAGGTGGTTGATGGAGTATGATGAATTTCTGGAAAACGGATGAGAAGATCTTGATGAAGATCTTGAGTTTCTGGAGGATAGATGAAGAACACATGAAGTTCTTGAAGATTTTGACGAAGGAATCTGGAGAACGTGACGTTTGTTGGACGAGTGTTCTTGAATTCTGATGAGTTTTCTGATGACGGATGAATTTTCCGGTGAGTTCTCCGGCGAAGGCATGAACAGGATGGATGAGGAAGATGAAGATCGAAGGGTTTTCTGGGCAAAATGCAGTTTCTGGTGGAGTTTTGGCCGTGAGGACCGCCGTGTGATTTCACCGGCGAGCGAACTCCGGCGTTTGCATGGCCGGAAGGGGAGAGAGGGATAGGAAGCTACGTGTGTCAACACGCATGGTGAAGGGGAGCAAGCGGAGGCCACGTGGCTACATGCAGAACGTGTGGCTTGAGGGAGTTGCCACACGTGGAGGGTGAGGTGGTGGCGCGGAGAGAGAATGGGTGGAGAGTTCTGAAACGTGGCGTATGGGGGAAGGGATCTGAGGAATACGTGGCGATCAATGGAGAGTGGGGGAAAACGTGGATGAGGTGGGGACCCTCTGAGAATGCAACGTGGATGCTTTATATGCTGGACACTTGGCAGAACCTGGGGACTGGGACTCCAAAAACTGGGCCCAACGAAAAGGGATTGATTAATATCTGATTAATGACTAAATGAAGACCTAATTAAACTAATGAATACTCAATTAACACTAACTAAGATTTAAAACTACAATTAAGGCAAACTGAAAATTAAAAACAGTAATTGAATTCCAAATGAAAATTAAAACAAATCTAATCCTAATTAATTCTGATAACCTCAATTAAAATCTAATTAAGACCCTAATTAACTCTACCAATTAATATTCTAATTAATCTACAAACTACTAAAAAAACTCTATTGATCTCTAAACTAATAAAAAAAACTTTATTGATCTCTAATAATTCCATTAATTTCTATACAAACAAAAATAGAAAAATTCTATTAATTTCTATTTAATCTCTAAACTAATAAAAATAGGAAAAAACTCTAATAATTTCTATTAAAAAAACCTAGTAAAAAGAATATCCTATTAAAAATCATGTTCTAAAATTCTACTTAATACCTAAAAATAATATGATTTATTCTAAAAACCTATTATCTAAAATGATTAAAGAATTTCCTAAAAAAAAAGGAATTAAACTAAACTATCTAAAAACAAATAATATCTATTAAAAAAACTGACTAATACCTAGAAAAATCCAATTAAACCTATTAAAAATTCTAGAAAATAAGGAAAAAACCCTAAAAAACGCGAGGAAGCCGATTAAATCGATTAGCGACTATACCGAAATAAACGGTAAAAACCCGGGCACCGAGATGTCCTCAAAAACAACAGCGAAAGCCGAAAATACCGGGACGAGCACCGATTCCCCAAATGCGTCTTCGTATTGGTCTGAAATGCTATCAGAGGGTTGTGATCCCGATAAAGTCAATCTGACTGGAAAAAATACAATGTGCGTGGTATGCAAATGCGAAATGAAATGAGTTGAAACATGAGCCAAATTGCGATGAGTAGTTGGTCAAATTTTGGGGTGCAACAGTGTGTATATGATGAATATTTAATACCTGACTCTCTCAAATGATAGGGTTTTATAGTGCCCATAACGCTTGGCCATTGGTCTCTATTTTCGGGGTGAGATAAGTGTTCCCTGAAGAATAGGTAACGACCAAAAACTAGTCATTGGGACAGGCAAAGGTGCCCAGAACTAGTTGTTGCCATGGGCACAGGCGCATAACGGGCACAAACGTCGTGACTGTATCTGGATGGTGGAACCGTGCGTGACGGGCAGGAACTGCTGAGGAGAGGAAATTGACCCTAGAGATCAAACGACCAACCTTCCCCGGTGGAGGGGTATATATGTAAATGCTTTCCCAAATTGGTTGGATTTAGGCAATTGGACCGTTTTGGGAGAAGAAATGGATTGGGTCATGCCTAGTCATTGAGGCAGTCCGGAACAATATTAATCCAACATTACATACAAAACATGTTTAACCACGCAAATACATTCCTAGAGAAAAACTAAAATGAATCAAAACATGCATCGCCACCTAAATCTATATTTATGGATAATTTTGCCTTTCACTTTAGTTTATTTGATTCTCTTTCAATTTCGCTTAACTTGGTGAATTTTCGCATCCTATCCATAAAATGGCCTAGCCAATTTTCAACTTTCTTTGTTGAACAAGTTGTCCACTTTGGTGATGTCAATGGTATAAGGCATCAGAGTTTCAAATAAACTTGAACAAAATGCAGTGACATAGAAAGCCACCCAAAACACATAATTTGATCAGTTGGATTTTTAGGTGGGATATTCTGTAGTGGAAAAAATGTTTTCGAGAACCCGTATATTGTCAAATAAATACATATCATATCATAGATACTTGCTATAAGATGACCTATTTTAGGGAAGCACATTTAATGACTTGTCTTTGAGGGGGTAGTGGCACAAGGGACCATGTATTGTTGTGCATAAGGGAATCATGCTCAACATTGTCATACTCCAATTTTGTCCCTTGTTCATTTCATTCATTTATCATATGCATGACATTATTCCATTTAGGTCATTTTGCGTCATAAAAAAGTCAACAAAAAAGGGCAACTTTTATATTGTTTAAAAGTTGCATCATCCCATTATGTGATAAATTTGCATCATACATTGTTCATACATATGCATTTTTATCCAATTTAAATCATCATACTTCCATTTATCAAAAGAATTAAAGAGTATGGATTTGAATAATTTGCAAAAATGCAGATTGCTTTAGTTTCTAACTTTAGTTTTTTTTTTGTCTTTACGAGAGATTTAATTCATGACCATTTTTGTTTCTTCATGATAAAGTTAACATCAATGAAAATAGTACAAAGACGTTGAATAATGGAATTGGATAACCTGTCACCTCTGCGTGTACCAGGAAAAATACCACACGTGCCTCTACCACCACGAGATTGTTGCAATTCATAGTCATGATTTTAAGAAGAAGCTTGAGTTGAAGAGGAATTAGAATTTGTAAAGTTCACTTCATCAGTGTCATGGGAACTAGGAGCCACATGAGTGAGGTTGAGTGAGACAAGATTCATGATAAGTCATTTCTTGAACTTTGTAGGATGAAGTTAATGAGCCAAAAGAAGGATTTCAACTTCATCCAAGTCAAAAAGGTCAAACTTGCTCTCAATAACTAACACAACATGAGAAAATTTTGAAGGCAGACCATCCAGAATTACATCTATGTGGTGTGATGCAGAAATTGGACTTCAACGGAAGCTAGTGCATCCACAATGGGACAAACATTGAGTAGATATTCCTGAACTATGGAAGTATCCAATGTTAGGCCACCGAGTTCAATACAAATTTTCCTAGCTCTAACACGTGTTTTCTTCTAAAAATAGAAGAACAATCGACCCCATAGTTTATGCGCATGAGTAAAACCAAGAACACGCAAGATGATTTTATTAGAAAGCATTGATTGAAGCCATTAAATAAGCACATGATCTTACTCAAGCCAACAAGAATACTAAGGGTTAAGAGTACCTGAGGTGCAATCTTCATCAATCACAAATTGAGGCAGAATTCAAGTACAAACCATAAATTCCGCGAGGTTCTGAGAATTGATGTAAAGTTCAGTCTGTTGGTGCCATAGATGAAATTTTTTCTCATTTAGTTTCTATGTTTTCTTAAGCAAAAATTAAAGACGAGTTGAATCCTCCATGGAATTTGAAAATTCTGGTATATTTGTAGTGGATATGCGAGCGAAGGGCGACAATGAATGCATTGGTGGCGATTGTTCAGTAATGGTTCGACCATATATCGTAATCTAGCAATTTGATACCATGTTAGATTTAAAAGAAGAGTTAATTAGAGTTTTCATTTTCTGCTATACTGTTTTTGATAATTCTGGAAAGTTAGTTACAATTAGTTGCACATATGTTACTTATATTAGTAACTAGGTGACCTGTTGTAGCAGGTTTGATATTACACTAATGCTGACAAATGTCAGTCTTGAGACTAAGTCTACTCCTAGTTAAGAGACTCTAATAATTAATATCTTGAAAGTAACACATTTATCCCGCCCTCCCAATCTATAGGCCCCTTGCACACCCATTATTTCACTCATTGAACAAATTGAATTAATATCCCATATAACACACCACACATAAGTTCCAATAAGCCTAATGCGTCTGACCAAATCATTCCACATAGTTCTTTCATTCACAAAATTACACTTGGAATAAAATTGATCACATTGTTGATAGAGTTGTGAACCATCCAATTGAGGCACACTTTGATTGAAATAGAGCCAACAAAGGAGAACAGAGACTCCCCTAAAAAAATACACGATATGGATAAGAGACCTCCACTATTACACGAATAGTCAGAAGAAGATTCCATTTTAAAAAAAATTACCCAGAGAAAATGAATCAAAGAGATTGAAATAACACTAAGTTTAGTTTCCTAGATTGCCAAAAAACCAATATAATTTATAACAAGTAAAAGTTTTTTCCGACTAAATAGAGTTGACTATATAAATCAAATTTTGACATAATATTATATTTTAAAAAATTATGTTTAACAAAACCAAGATAAATTCAACGAGACAAAATCCTTAACCTTATCATTCAACCTAGATCTTTTGCTATAAACTTAAAAGATACAAATCTTATCTTCAAGTAAAATTCATTGTATTTAATGTTAAACTGGTATAATACTTTCATATATTTCAATTGTATATTTCATATGGGAATTGGTTATATTTATATACACAGAAAACCCTATTTCTAATTATAACTAAATCAGAATAATTATAACCAAATCAGAGTAATTAACAATTAATAACTATATTCCTATTATAGTTCCTACAATTTTGTTGACAGCTAACGCCAACACTCCCCCTCAAGTTGGTGCATAGATATCTCGAATGCCCAACTTGTCAATTGCGTTGTAGAAGTCTCTACTACATACAACTTTTGTGAGTATATCTACTAATTGATCTTAAGATTTAACAAACGGAAATTGAATTATCTTGGTCTCCAAATTTTGCTTAATAAAGTGTCGATCTACTTCCACGTGCTTTGTTCGATCATGTTGAACCAAATTATGAGCAATTTCAATTGCAGACTTATTGTCACAAAAAAGATTCATCGCACTATTTGGAGCAAAGCCAATTTCAATTAACAGTCTTCGAAGCCAGAGAAGCTCACAAAGACCTTTAGCCACCCCTCAAAACTCTGCTTCAGCACTTGATAATGCTACAACATTTTGTTTCTTACTTTTCCATGTAAACCAAATTTCCTCCAACAAAGGTAAAATAGCCTGAGGTGGATTTTCTGTTGGTGATATCTCCATCCCAGTCAGCGTATGTATAACCTTCAACTTGTACATGATTATTGTGAACATCAAGCCTTTTCCAGGCAAGGACTTCAAGTACCGCATGATTCGAATTACCGCGTCCATGTGATCTTTACTCGGGTTGTGCATAAATTGGCTTACTACACTTACCGCATACGTTATATCAGGTCGTGTATGGGATAAGTAAATAAGTTTGCCAACCAATCTCTGGTACCTTCCTTTGTTTGTTGGCACTTGGTCTGGATATTCTCCAAGTTGGTGGTTCTGGACAATTGGAGTATCTACAGGTTTACAATCTAGTATCCCAACTTCTGACAAAAGATATAAGATATATTTTCGTTGAGATAAAAAGATGCCTTTATTTGACCTAGCAACTTCAATACCTATAAAATATTTGAGTCTACCTAGATTTTTCATCTCAAATTCGGTTGCAAGATGTTTTTGAAGTTTTGCTATTTCCTCAGAGTCATCTCCTGTAATAATCATGTCATCTACATACACAATCAAAGTTGTAACCTTACCTTGACTGTGTTTCAAAAACAACATATGATATGCGTTGATTTGTTGGAATCCATATTTTTTCATTGCCAAGTTCAATCTCCCAAACCACGCTCTAGGAGATTGCTTCAAGCCATACAAACTGCGTTGCAATTTGCACACCACTTTAGTCTCATAGTTTGTCATGTACCCCGGAGGGATATCCATATATATATTTCTTCTTTCAAGTGCCCATGGAGAAAGGCGTTTTTCATGTCTAACTGATGCAATGGCCAATCAAGATTTACTGCAAGAGATAAAAGAACTCTGACAGTGCTCAACTTGGCAACAGGAGAAAAGGTTTCTTGATAGTCTACGCCATATGTTTGTGTAAAGCCTTTAGCTACTAGTCTTGCTTTGTACCTTTCAATTGACCCATCATCTTTGTACTTGATAGAGAAAACCCACATACACCCTACTGGTTTCTTTCCTTTTGGTAAAGGGACAAGGGTCCATGTCGCATTCTTGTTTAATGCCTCCATTTCTTCATTCATAGCTTGAACCCATCTAGTGTCTTCAATGGCCTCTTCAACGTTGCTAGGTACACTGTGTGAAGATAGTTCATTTGCAAATTTCTTAAGGGGTTCAGATAATTCCTTCATAGAGACATAATTAGCAATTGGATACCTCGATCGATGATCCTCTTCTTCAGGAGAGTAACGCTTCGGTGGTTTTCCCCGATTATGCATGTGAGGTAATTCATAGCTAACAGAGATATCACTATTATTATTATTATCAGGAGATATAGGAGAGCTTACCTCAATGATATTCTCAGGAGATGGATCGTTGAGTACTGGAGAGGGGGGGAGGGATTCTGATACTTCAACTTCAGGACTCATATGGTCTGTTTGAGTTTGACACGAATCACCAACCACTTCAGTTGATGGTATATCAATATCTTTGAACCAGTCAAATGTCGACCAATTCGACTCTTCTTCTGGTGTCTCCCCCCTGAAGAGAAGAATTGGGTGTTGCCGAGGAGTAGAAATGGTCAAATTCCAAGAATGTAACATCCATAGTTGTCGAGTAGTAGGGTCATAGCAGCGATACCCTTTCTGGTGTACACCATATCCCAAAAACAGGCAGCGAATGGCACACAGATCAAGCTTTGTACGCTGTTTTTTATGTAGGTGAACAAACGCAACATACCCAAAGACACGAGGTGGCAACATTTGTATTGTAGGCAGCGGTATAAATGTGGACAAGGTCTGCAGCGGAGTTTTAAATTCAAGAACCTTTGATGGCATCCGATTGATGAGATATAATGATGTAGTAACAACATCAGTCCAATGGTGGTGAGGCACATGTGCTCCATGTAAAAGAGCACGAGCAGTTTCAAGGATATGGCGATTTTTCCGTTCTGCAATACCATTTTGTTGTGGAGTTTGTGGACACGTGGTTTCGTGAGTAAGTCCGTGTTTTTTGAAATACTCATGGAATTGGTGATTTACAAACTCCCCACCATTATCAGAGCGAAGGATCCTAATCTTTGTTGAATATTTAGTCTGAATCATTTTATGAAATTGTTGAAATATGTGTACCACTTCATTTTTTTTGTTTCAACAAATAAATCCAAGTCATTCGAGTGCAATCATCAACAAATGTAACAAACCACCAATAACCAGAGAGAGACGATTTTGGGGATGGACCCCATACATCAGAATGGATTAAAGCAAACATTACTTTTATTCATACTTGATGGAAAAGTGACTCGATGACTCTTGGCTAAAATACAAGCTTCACATTTGAAGTTCAACAAAGATTTATCTGAAAATAAGTTTGGGAACACATGTTTCAAGTAGCCAAACGAAGGATGGCCTAATTGACGATGCCAAAGTAAGACTTGCTCCATTTTGTTATTTCTTGGATAATGCATGTCATGCACTCGGCCTACACTAAAATCCTCCATATAGTAAAGTCCCCCTCTTTTAGTACCACACCCAATGATCTCCTTCGTGAGAATATCCTGAAGAAAACAGAAAGATGGATAAATTAGCACAACATAGTTCAAGTCTTTTGTAACTTGGCTCACAGACAACAACTTATGAGATAGAGAGGGAACAAGTAGTGTATTTGAAAGCAAAAGGGTTGGTGATAACATCACAGTTCCAGCCCCTGATACCGCCGATAAATCACCATTTGCGTTGGCAATACTTGAGCGCCGAGGGGTTGAACATTCAGAAAAATCAGCAGCATCAAACGTCATATGATCAGTAGCTCCGAAATCAAGTATCCATGCGTTAGAGTCATCATCATGATTAGAGCAAATTAGAACATTACCTTCAGTGGTGTGGGAACTTGATTTCGGAATGAGGGAAAGATGTGGTTCAGCAGTAGCAACTGCAGCTTTGCCTGGGTTGCTCTCAGTTGTTTCGCGACGCTTTTGAGCCTGAAAGTCTGTCCACCAATCTGGATAGCCATGGAGCTTAAAACATGTCTCACTAGTATGTTTGTTACCTCCACAATGAGAGCACTTAGTGCCATTAGATGGTTCTTTATGTTTGGATTGAGAAAATATCTTACTGTTCTGTAATTTGAGATCCTTGGATGCAAGACCTGCTCCTGATAATTCATTGGAGTTGTCTGTCATCACTTCCTGACGAAGAGCTTCCCTCCTAACATGTGCATATGCTTGCTACACTGTTGGAAACAGTTTCATTTGTAAAATGTCGCTTCTGATATTATCCAAGCGGTCATCAAGTCCATCCAAAAACACATACACTCGTTTTTCTTGGACAAGTGTATTGTAGTGTTGGATATCAACTTGACATGTCATCAAATTTGGACGACGAAAATCTATCTCACGCCAAAGTCCTTGGAGATCGTTATAATATTTTTCAAGAGAACCACCAGCTTGTTTAAGACGTGTCACGCGTCGCCGAAGGTCATACACTTGAGAGGTATCACTGCCATCGAAGTACGTGGTCGCAATTGCATCCCACACTAGTTTGGCAGTGGAGAATCGAATAAAGTTGCTGATTAGAGAAGAGTCTATTGAGTTGATTATCCATCCCTTAACAATCGCGTTGTCAGTCTGCCAACGTCGAAATATAGGATCTGTTTGAGGGGGTTGCGGGAGATCTCCGTTGATATATCCCAGCTTGTCTTTGCCCGAGATATACATCTCGACCACCTGGGACCAAAGGGGATAGTTGCTGCCATCTAACTTGATGTCAATCGGTGCCACCGTATGGTCAGAGCCAATTTGTGACGGGGCTGAAGCACGATTCAGAACTTTCGTCATTTTCGTCGTCAACTCAGCAAGAATAGAAGATGAGGTAGTCTCATCGGAGGTTGAATCCGAGTCGGCCATGGAAGAAGGATGGAAAGCGTTACCGTAGGTCTGGATTAAGACCTGGCGGCTGATACCATGTTAAACTAGTATAATACTTTCATATATTTCAATCGTATCAAATGGGAATTGGTTATATTTATATACACAGAAAATCCTATTTCTAATTATAACTAAATCAGAATAATTATAACCAAATCAGAGTAATTAACAATTAATAACTATATTCCTATTATAGTTTCTACAATTCTATTGACAGCTAGAAAAACGAAACACATAAAAAAAAGTATACATGGAGTCGAGTTCAATTTCTTCTTGAATCAATTGAAATAAGTTGTAAACTCTTTTTCCAATAGCAAAGAAGGAATAGTCTGAAAAATATTGATTCTGATTGAGTTGATTTTATAAAATTGATTATAATTAAAATTGAGTTAAAAATAAATTAATTTTATGTTTAAATAATTTTTTGTAAAAATGAATTGAATAGTAAAGTTCAATAAAAAAATCACATTTAAATTCAAAAAGTACAAATCTTATCTTAAGTACAGTCGGTTTTAAACCATAATTAATTGTACTCTGAGAACTCTAACCGTGAAACCGAACATACAAGAAGCTGGGTTCAATCTCCCCTTAAAATTGTGATACAAGTTGTAGTTAACTCAGTCTCAAAAGAAACCATCTTCAAACTGGTTGGTGTAACTGGTGTTGTGAACTTAGAGCTAATAAAATCCCACCGATTAACAGCAGATGGTTGAAATATTGTCTCTAAAACCCCACCACACCCTATCTAATATCTACCCAGAACCTTTAAAACTTAGATGGTTACAATGCTAATATACAAAGTACAACTACGGATAACGAACTACAAGCTTGCAATACAAGCCCTCTATATATCGTAGAAACTTTTTAAATACATCTGTTTCAACGAAAATCCAACTTAACAATTCAATAAATATAATATGTTTTTAATAATATTATAAATATAACCGCTTTAATTTTAGAGAAAATTTTAATCTATGTAGCATCGTATAATTGGTTCTTAAACATACACACATAGATATGAAAAAAAAAACGTAAACCTAAACGAAGGAAGAAAACGTGTAAATCGAAGGGGACTACAGAAAACAATTACTGTGTTAACTAATATATAGTAAAAAAAAATAATTAAATATCAAAAGGAACTTCAAAAATATATAAAATCAGAAATTGTCATGATAGAACAAGTAAAAGAAAAATTATCAGTAACTTTTTCACTTTCGATGTGTTGAATCAGGAGCAAACCCATTTCCATGTTGAAACCCATCCAGGCGCATGTTATCAATATAATTCCTAACTTCCTCTGCTATCATGCGCTGAATAAACGACCTAAAATTATCATTACCCAACAACTTGACATTACTGTTAATCAACTCTTCTTTTTTCTCTTTTTCTTCTTTCAACAATTTCTCACCAGGTGGAAACAAACTTAACGGGGTTATAACCGCAACATCATTCCCCGCGTCTTCTTCTTCGGTAACCGTTTCTTCACCGTCACGTGAACCGTTATTTTCGAGACAAGGCCGTTTGTAAGGATAACGGAGATCTAACAAATCGTTATAACCGTCATACGCATTTGGAGGACGCTTCCCGATACTCAAGGGGGAAGGAGTCAGCGGCGCCTCCGTGAGACGACGGCGGAGCGTGGAGTTCCAGTGGTTTTTTATCGCGTTGTCGGTTCGACCTGGTAGAAGACGAGAAATCGTCGCCCATTTGTTTCCGTGAACCGCGTGCGCTTGAAGTATGATGTTATCTTCCTCCGGAGTGAAAGCGCGATGTTGAACGTCGGGACTCAGCTGATTACACCACCGCAAACGGCAAGATTTTCCAGAACGACCGGGGATTCCGTTGCTTATCACAGACCAGTTTCGTGGACCGTATTCTTTCACCAATCTCCTCAATGTGTCATCTTCTTGCGGACTCCACGAACCTCTCACTTTATCGTTATTCTCATCATCGCCGTTCGAATTCGAGCTAATCATCGTTGAAAATTGAAATCAATCTCGTCTTCAACCTGTTTGTGAATGCCACAGAGAAAATCGCAATGTTTGTGAAATCATAAAATTATGAATCTGTTTTTATCATAAGAAAATGAATAAAAAAACAGAAAAACTGTAATTGAAAGATGTGAATTGGAAATTTGGATGAACCTTAAAGGTTAAAACTGTTTTTGTGTGTGTATGTAACTACTTGAAGAGTTGGATTTCCAACGTGTTTTCTTCACTTTCTGGTTTCTGAATCTTGAGTTACTAATTTTTATTTTTCTATTTTTAAATGAAAGGAGTTGGGTGTTTTTTCGTTTGGACTTAGGTAGGTGGAAGTTTATGGGTGGGTTTTTATATAGATATTAATAATTAATTAAATAATTAGATTTTAGGGTATACTAATGAAATTGGATTAGGAAGAAGTGGGTGATTAATAATGGTGGAAGTTATAACTTCCACGCACCTTTATCTAACTGACTCAAAATAACGTTTTTTATGGGAATATTTTGACCAATTAGATTTTTTTTTTAATTTAAATTAAATTATTAATTTAATAATCTGATTTGAAGTTTATAGGTGGCAGTTAGGAAGGAGTAATCATTTATCTAGATGGGTATGAATATAATTTTGAAATTTGAAAAAATAAAAATAAATGATTTTGGTGGGGCCAGGGAGGCTTAACTAACTGAATAGAAGGGAAATTGAAGAGGAAGTTGTAACGGACGTCGGTTAGTTAAGTGTGGTGAAATATAGTTAGAATGGAAGGAGGAAAGAAAGGGGTTTTGTAACTGTAAGTTGTTATTGCAGTTAGACATGTATATGGTATTTATGCGATTTTTGAGGAGTTTTTTAATTTTGAATAACTAACTAGATTTATTATTCACAAAAGTAATAACTGTATTTATCGTTTCTCTCTTCTTTTTTTTAAATGGGAATTAAATAGGTTAGTTGATGGAAGCTTCTTTCGTGGTAACTGTAAGCGCAAAACATGCACCATTTAAAATTGGTTTTTCTAAAATAAAATAAAAAAAGAAATATAGGACTGGCGTATAATAATTAAAAAGTATACTAGTAGTATTTCTTTTATGAAAATAAAAAAAAATGTAATATTATAACAAATTACAGAAAATTGTAATGTTAACATTAACTTTCTTTAAAAAATTAGGTTGACTTGGGGTTTCAAAGATTTAACTAGCGTTTTATGTTTTAAAATAATAAACTAGTTTAGAATAGGTTTTTTTTTATTATATAATTATTTCAAAATAACTTAAAATTATATTTATTAAATATTTTTGTTCGAGGCCGATCATTGGGCCAATAGGAGGAGGAGGTTTAATCATCAGTCCAAGTCATTCTACCAAAAAACTGAAGATACAATGTAACACAACTCTAGAGCTTCCACGTCGAAATGACAGAAAATGTCCATAACAACCATTCATATATAAGACATCCAACCTAAGACTTGAGGTACTTTTTCTTCTATCCATAATTCACTTTACTCCACATTTTCTTACTAACTTGGTCGTTTGAGTGATAATCTTGTAGACCACTCATGCGCCATTGTATTTGAGATCCATTCTACCATCAAGACTCCACTCCACCATTTCACTAAGAATTTCTAGTTCTCTAGCAGAAGAGTGGCATCGTTAGTGGAAACTCAAAGTTCGCATAGTCCCCATTACCCTTGATTAAGAGGCAGTTGTTTCAGTCTGGTCAAAATAGTCTTGCATTGCTTGGAAATCGAGGCTAAGGGTAATTTATATACAGCAGACATACACCTCAACCCAATGAGGAACCTTTTCTAAAGGACAAAGTCGTGAGGATTCTCACACTCAAAAATTGACAATACCTCGTAGCTGTAATGTCTCAGACTCAAGGTCGACCTGAACATTGGCTCCTTTTGTGGGAAGTCATTTTTCAATGACTCCTCCTCCGGAGTCATATAGTCAGACGCGAAGGCATGTGTTTTTAAAGCACAAAAGAAATGGTGTCAGGTCTTGCATTTATGAATCTTATCTTTAAGTTTTAAACATGGGGGGCAGAAATGGAATGTTTGTCTCTTAGAAGGATGCAAAAAACAAGAGTGAGCCTCTTGACTCCAGGGGGTCACCAAAAAGTAATTGTCCTTGTAGTTTTTTTGTCTCTCAAAGTAGATGTCAAACATCTTTAACGGTTGACAGTGAGAACAAACATTATCCTCGACCTTCGCTGGCTGAAATGTGTGTCACGTTAAAGAGATTGAAGAATAACCTCAAGGTCAGAACCTTTCCTCAATACTCACACAAATACTAGAACACTTTAACTGATGCTCAAGCTACGGGGTGTAGTTGAGAGGGGGAAATTCTTAAATGGTTCAACATAACCTCTTCGAAGTTGTTGAAAGGCAACTTGAATCTCAGCCTAGAAAGAATACATTCATAGAAAGGTATGAAGCATCCCTCGAAAGAGCTACATATCCTTTTTCCCAAGTCGACCTAGGAAAACCACCAATTAAAGAACGGTCTCACGTATTTGTAATTATCTTCTAGGTTTTGAGTGTTGTTGAAGAAGGAAATTGTTCACACTAACTTCGCTTCTACCTAAAAAGTATCAACAAGCATGACAAGACCTTAACGATCCTTTAGAACCATGTTTTCTCAACCGTCGTGAAAAAGATAATGTTTATCATGAATCAAGAAATGGATTTGGAAATTGAGATGATCTTAAACCTCCCTAATACTACTTTATCATCCATTTACATATCTAAATGCATTAATAAAGAGATAAGTTTCTAATTCATCTCGGTGGACCTCAAGAGGCTCCAAAGAATAGAGGCCAACACCATCATCCCTAGCAACAAGACTAGCATAATTATTTTTTATTTCTGACAAGATGGGAACTAGAGGGTTCACTGCCATCTTTGATGGAACCCCCATCAGAGTCAGAACAGTCACTAGGAACAATAAGGTTTGCAATAGGTCGATTAATTTCTAAAAATGTGACATTTGGCGTTTTTGGGTATACTATTTTAGTGTGAGATGAAGTGTTACTCGCATGACTAGATATGTATAGAGCATTTCCATAGTTGTCTCCCATATTAGCCACGACTAAAACAAGGAGGGGAAAAACAACAAGTAGTAAACAATGGGAGAAACGGTACCTGAAAGAGCTGAAGCTTGAGGAAATAATTAAAGCAAAGAATAGTTTTAAGGGTGCGATGAATAAAGAAAATGCAAGATCATAGAAGGAAAAATACAGATAAAAAAGGAATCACCAGAGCTTAGGGAAAAGCAATAAGGGTTCATAAATAAAATAAAATGGATAAATGAAAAACAACGGTTGGATTTGCCTTGATATTATAACTGCACTTGAGTACACTTGACTAGAGGGAAGCACCACACTCTAATCTAAGGAACTGGGGAAACATGTAAGATCAATCCGGTGAGATGTTTCAATGATGAGACTATAATTTAATGCATATCTTTCCAAGGTCACTTACGCTAAATCCCAAATATTTCCCACTTCTCCAATAAATGGATTGTGCACGTTATGCTTGACCCATTTTTCTTAAAGACTTAATATTATTATGTTATGGCAAGCCTTATGGACAACTATTATGAGCCGACCTCTGGTCTAAAAGGAGGAGGCCTAATCATCAGTTCATGCCACTCCACCAAAGCATTGAAGGTATAGTGTAACTCTGCTCTACAGTTCCTCATTGCATCCACATCAAGGGTTGTAGTCTACTGTTAGAAGTCAGCGAATGACCTCCTACATTCAATGATGAAATGGAAAGAAACATTTATAACCGCCATTTGTATATAATACATTCTATGTAAGACCTGATGTACTCACACACACACACACACACACACACACACACACACACACACATACACACACACACACACACACACACACATGACTCACTTTACTCATCATTATCTTATTGACTTAGGTGTTAGGGTGTTAATCTTGCAAGTCCACCCCAGCAGCGTAGTAATCGAGATCCAATCCATCACAATAAGACTCTTTTCCATCATTTCACTAAACATTTATAATTTTCAAGCGGGTTGTTGAGTTATTATTATAAATATAATTTAAAAGAGAAAATTTGGTTCTACATTTACATACCTTTAAACTTTTATGATAACAAAGTGTTGAAGAACAAATTTATGCACTAACTATTTTGTAAGTGTGCATAAACTTGAAAGTTTAAAACAAAATCTAAATGAAAAGAGCAAATGTTGAGTGAAGAAGATTCTGATCAAGAAACTTCTAATGTTAAGTCTAAAAGTCAACTCTGATAGTTGCAGACTCTGATGAAAAGAAAACCGTGAGAAAGAAAATATAATCAACACAGGTTCAAGCCCTTACAAAACTCTGAAGAGAAAACCAAGCTTTAATACAAAGAAGATTTTGAACAAAGCTCAAACATAAATATATAGATTCTGAAGTAAAGCAGAATCTGATCAAAGAAGCTTGTAAAGCTAAATATAAAATTACCAGAGTCTGAAGAAAGCCATACCAATGAAAAAATAATAACAAAGCATATCATATATCAAAGAAGACTCTCACCAAAGAAACTTATGAAGCAAAATTCTATCAATGCAAAATTTGATGTAAACTCTGAACAACGTAGCATCCAGATTCTTAACAAGAGTCTCTGCACTCTAACATCAACACACTCTAAAAAAGGCGTTAAATGAAGAAATGATTTTTTGGATATTCAAAGTATATGCTTGTTCATCAAACAAATCAGACTCACTCTACTTTCAAGTCTCACTCTGAATAAACTTTGTAGTCTACGTCATCCAGGCCCCAGACTCTAATCAAGCTTCACTTCATCTATTATATGAAGCCTCTAATTATGAGTTGAAGTATAATAGAAAAAATACATATAAAATTAGTACATTGAAAGCAATGAAATCAATTGTTTCCCATTGGGACAAATATGTTGATATTCAAAAAGGACTACTATATTCTTCTGTCTCGTCTCATGTCACATCATATCACCCACTTTATTGTTGTAAAAACAGGTGTTTTAATACATATATGATAGCGGTCAAACTTCTACTTCAAACGTCTAGAAAAATATTTTCTACCTACTCAAGATTCATTGTTGTATCTACCTATTCTACAGCAAAAGTGTCCCTCGGAGAAAGCACCAATTCTTCATTACCAACAAATTTATTCTTCATCCTCGATGGTAACATACTATCTATTTAAGGAGGACTTGGAAGATTAGTAAAACAGTGAGATGCAAAAAAAGCACAACACTAAGTGCTGAAAAGCATCAGAAATGAGCGAGAGAAAAAAGAGTGTTCTCAAACAATGTAAAAACACTTGAAGTGGTCTCAGCTTATAACAATGGGTAAACACAAGATGTGTTCTTAACTCATAAACACAATTGAGAAATACATTACACTAATCTGGATCTATAAAATGTAGAGATAAAAGAAGTGATCTCAAACATTAAAAGATCAACTGCAAAAGCACAACAACAAGAACATTTGTGCAAAAGCAAGAAATAAGAGCAAAGCACTTAGAGCTCAACATTTTATATTTCGCTTAAGTGTAAATTTTGATTGTAAAGTTGTGTAATCTGCTTAACAAAGAAGCACACTTGTAAACACAAATATGTTGTAACCAAGGTTGGTTGTATTCCTCAAGAGACTAGGTTAGTCAGGTTCTTGAGAGGGCTTTGACAGATTGTCTAAGAGGATAAATCTTCTTAAGTGACCAAGTTCGTCAGGATCTTAAGGAGTAAATGACCGTCATATTTCTTAGAGGACCGGGTAGGTTAGAATTCTTAAAAAATCATTGGCAAGTTGGCGTTGCTTTGTGTTGGAACGGTAAAGTAGCAAGCAAAAATATTAAGTACCCAATTTTGTCGTCTCCACAGGGATCGGCGCGATACGAACGCCGTTCAAAGTTCTCCATGTTTCTAAGCCTATTGTTCAATAGTTTTGGTTTAAAAGTTTCAAGCAACCATAAATAAAAACAGAAAATATAAATTAAAACTGAAATATAAACGGAGCCTTGTAGGGGTTGGATCTCATCAATTGATAATACATGCATTCTTCTGATAAAGTTAAACACAATGCAATCATTCGTCTAATACCCTTACATATCACCCACGACAAAGCTTATCTCTAACGCAGCGTCGAGAGAACAACCATATTGTCTTATTGGTGATCTCTCATCCAACAAAAACACAACACAGAGCATTACAAACTGATACTCACGCAAATGCTAAGCCTAAACCTATCTCTAGCATTTAGGACCTAACAGGTAATCATCCTAGATCCATATCTGAAGAGTATATCTCTATCACAGTTCAAATCAAAGATAAACAGGTAAGCAAAGATGACACCCATATCGGATAAACGATTGTTTCATATAAACACAATGATTAGAATACGTACACACGTTTAACCCTTTTTACATGTATTCACCTAATCTGCCAAATGGTTGTGAACATCGTTCTTCATCACTATTATCACGCACCCGCACAATATCGTATTGATCCTACTCATGCTACCCATGTTACTTAATCAACACCATACCAAAGAGGATACAATGAATATCAATTTACAAAACCATGTCAAAAGTTTGTTCATTGATAGAAGAAAATCTGAGATCAAAGATGTGAAAAGGTTTTGTCAAGACCCACAAATAAGCAATCAAAGATAATCAATCAATAGAGAATCCAAACTAGTTCACAAACATATACTAGATGAAATACATAAGGTATCAAAAGATTACATCCAAAACCCAACAAGAGATCAAAGATCTTACCTCCTCCCTTTTAAGGTTTTGTGTTTCTCTCTCTAAAATAGATGAATAGAGATAAGTTCTGATGTAAGAAATGTTACAAAATGGAATATTGACCTAAAAAGCAATAAAAACACTTAAATAGAACATTCAGGATCTGTCATGTTCGCCTAGCGAACAGATCCTTCGCCTAGCGAATAGTAAGTTAGGCACGTGAGGTGCCTCTGAACAGTCAAACCGCCCTTGAGACTTTTCCAAACATTTGCTAGGCGAGCATTCCTTCTCCCAGCGAAGCCTTCGCTGTGAACTTCGCCTAGCGAGTTTATGGTCCTTTTTGCATCTGTCCAAGTCCGGGAGTGTTTGCTAGAGCTTCGCTACCACTTCGCCTAACGAGTCCTTCGCTTCATAGTTCGCCTAGCGAACTTCATGATGTTCTGGAGGGAGCTTCGCTAGCAAGTTCGCCTAGCGAACTTGCTGTTGTTTGCATGCTGTCTTGGTTTCTTTGTCATATTTCCTGTGTCTTAATTTCCATTTTTTCACGCCTAATTCCTGCACAATAACATACAATTCAAAGGTACCAAGACATTTACATAATATGTTGCAAATCAACCGAATCAAGAGTGGTTTTCAACACTTTCTTGATGAAAAAGAGTGAAAAATGTCAACATTTGATAGAGCAGATAAGCAAAGTTTAACATCTAACACTTTGTTATCAGATTGGTTATTGGATTAAGTCATTTCTTAAGACAAAATCACTTAGATGGGTGGTCTGGATATGAATTTGTTAAAAGCGAACCATGATAAAAAAAAATAGTTGTGTTCATATATTTATCAATATTGTTGCTATTTGATATATTGGGTGACAAAGAATTTTAAATCCAGAAACTCAATCCAACCCCCTCAAATATGAAAGAATAAAGAAAACATATATTGGAGATACTATTTACAAATTTATTTGTGATTTTGATTTGCATTTATAAAATAAGATAATTCATATTTTTTTATACAATATTATAAATATGTCATTTGATCTCACCTGATCAGAAGGAGTCACTGGCCGGCCACACGTCTGAGCTGTCTGACTGTTGGGGAGAATGGAGGAGGTGTACCTGAAACACACTCCGATGTCAAAGTAAGAGTCGGCCAGAGTGATAACAAGTACAGAAACAAAAGTAAGAATGAGATTACCTGACCCTCTAGTGAAAGAGGGTATTTATAGTGTGCCCCCAGCGCATAGTCAACGGTTACTTCGCGTTAGGTTGTGCTGCCAGGCCCAATGCTGGTAACTGCTAGGGCTGGCGTGGCTTACGGAAGACCAACACGTGGTCTTCACCCTATTGTAACTGCTCCATGCTATCCGGGTGGTGGATGACCGAATAATCAGGGCACGGGTAGTTACTAGATGACGTGTCTCCGCGTAGGGGACACGTTGAAAACGTGAGGGAGGTCAGAGGAGCCCCTCGAGCTGGATAGGGTCTGCCCGACAGTTGGGCAGAAGGGAGAGTGTGTCTGGCAGATGTGAGGTGTCTGCTCGACTCCCAAAAGGTTCGTACCCGACAGAAGAAAGGGTTCTGCCCAACGAGATAAAGGGCTCTGCCCGACGGGGAGACGGTTTAAGTCTTATTGGGCCTTCCAACCCGATGTGGTGTTGGACCTGCTCGATTGTGGACTAAGTGTCGGCCCATTCCAAAACACTATTAATAAAAATTCCATCTTTTTTTTTTCTTTTCTTAATTTCCAAAAGTAAAAAAATCAAAACATTTAAAATATATTTTAATTTTGTAGTTTTCAAATTTTATAAATAATGAATAATTTTATAACATTACATAATTAAACAAGTTTGTTACTTTTTAAATTTTAAATTTAAACAGTTTTACAAAACTAAATAAAAAAACTCTAATTTCATAAATTTGACGGTAATCCAATTAAAAAACTCTAATTTTATTATTCTTTTATATTCTACATTTTTCACTCTAATTTTATTCTTTTATATTCTCAATTTTTTATTTATCTCTTATAAAACCCAAACAAATACTTTAATTAAGCCATGTTTCTTTCTAGATAATTTATCTCTTATAAAAGCCAAACAAATACTTTAATTAAGCCATGTTTCTTTCTAGATTATTTATCTCTTATAAAACCCAAACAAATACTTTTATATTTTCAATTATTTAGATCAACCCAAAGTTTCTTTCTAGATTGGGAAATAAGCTCTTTAATACAAGCCTATGAGCTTACATGGTTTGAGATTTGATTGAAGTTAGATGTAAAAACAGGTGTAACAAACTCAACCGAACCTAACCAAAACTAAAGGTAGTTAGTTACATTATCACCAAATAAATATAAGGTAGTTAGCTAATTAGTTGGAATTGTAACAAACTATCGTATGACCAAAAGTGTATTCGTTTTGCTAGAAAGGGTCATAGTTGTTGAATGATGATGTTAAGAAAGGGTGCATATAACAGAAAATGGAGGTTGAAGTGGAAGGTTAAATATTAGTTGTGACAATAAGTAGCAGATAGTGATTTCCTAAGCTGCCAACTATTTTATTAGTGGTTAGTGGTTACTAACCTCCAAGCTACTATAAATTAAATGTTTAAATACAATTTTATTTTTTTTATTTTTTTTATAAATGTTGGTCCTTAACATTTTAAAATATCTTTTGTTGAAAGTACTTTATGCACAAAAAAAAAAATCCCTATATAAATAGAGACATTTTAAAACTTGCTACGGATTCCATGTTATAGGGAGAGGAGATTTGTCAATGAAGGAATGAACAAACACATTTTGAAATAGTAATTAATATACTATTTTGTTTGAGTATTATTCATATCCTTCTTTGTTTGAATTTTTTTGGATCAAAATTTTATTACTATCTCTGTTTTTTTATTATAAGGCATTTTTTATTTTTGACATGTATTAAAAAAATTATTGTATAAAAATGAGAAATTATAAATGTTTTTATAAAATTGTTCTTCAATGATGACATGGAAAACATATATTTATATAATTGAAATGAAAGAGAATAATAAAAATTTTAAGGATATAATAAAAAAAATAACATTAATTATTCATTGGTAATGTAAAATAATTTATATTGTGGTACAATTTTTTTTTCTAAAACGACTTATAATAAAAAATGAAGGGAGTATAATTTATCAATTTGTCATTCGCATTATAAATATAAAATAATATATTATGAGTCTAATATCAAACAATATATAACTTAAATAAATATTTATAAGTGGAGAGTATTCTTAATCAATTTTATATACATAATTTAATATACTTAAACTCAATCACAACTCTTAATAAAATGTATTATTTAACAGAAAATTACTTTAAAATTAACTCACATTTATTTTTCTAAACAAACAATCTTCTTTCACGCCACTAACTCCCCACTCCAAATTTGTCATATCCACAATTAAAATCTTTTTAATAAGTCATTGACCCGAATAATTTATTAAATATCTCACACAAAGTACTCTCATCCCCCGGCTAAGAATCACACTAAAATGATGTGTTTAATCATTATCAATAACTCTCAAATTGTTACTATTAAACCTATCATTTCTTCAACTTTGATCCTCATTTATTTGCGAGGGGATGGGTGACTTTACTATTTTTGTGACTTTGTGATCAAAATATTTTTAGTAGATGAATGAACAAATAAAATAAGTTATTTATTGAGAGAGAATGATTGATTTATAGTGAGATGATGTGAAAGTTAACAAAGTCATCAAGAGGCAAAGTCACTCAATCTTGATCGCACTTACTTCTACTTACGCTTTAACACCCCTCTCCCCTCAACTTTAATAAATCACAATTCAATCCATATTTATTGGTTAACATTTTAAAATAAAAACCACGATAATTTGCTCTAAACCTCCAACGCCACTTTTTTAAACCTCCAACTCTACTTTTTTAAAAGAAAAATATATTACTCTCACTCGACAAACCCCTAATCTTCCTTTATCTCGCTCTAAATACGCTTTATTTCAATGAACCTTTTGAACCTCACCAACCTCAAAATTTTAAAAAGGTATTCAATAAAAATATATTAATAGAAAGATATTACTTGAAAAAATCTTGAAATTATTGTAAATTAGATGTTAAAATATAATTTTATTCTCTCTATTACGATTAATCTGTAATTTTATTTCTCCCATTTTTTATTTTACAATGTTGGTCCTTAATATTAAGGATCATTTGTTGAAAGCATGTTATGCAAAAATCCCAATTTAAATAGAGGCATTTTAAGAGGTTTTATTGATTTCATATTATATTAGTTGTCAGAACAAACATTTTTTTGAAATAATAATCAGATTTAAATGCATTTTTGGTTATTTTTATTTGGATAGTTTTAACTTTTTAGTCTATTTAGTTTAAATAAACTTTTTGTTTCCCTTATTTCATAATTTTTAGAATTTTTTTTCTTCTCCATTTTTTCATATGTGATTTTTCATTTAAGACGTATGTACTTGCTAAAAAAAATACAAATACGTGACACCTTTATGCTGATAGGGGTGGTAAGAGGCTTTAGAGTTTTTGTCGTGGTTTTAGGCAAGTTCATTCATCTGTACTTTTTACTATGTACAACGTGGTACTTATGTGGCAAAACCACTATGACGATATGTAAACAGACATTATCGTGTAATATGATTAAATTGGTTAATATTTTTAAAAATTACAAATAATTCAAATTTATATTTCATTATTTAATTGTATATTTCATTATCAATTAAATTCATCATCTCTTTAACTCCCCTCTTTGTCTAAACCCTACAACTTCTGAACGATCAATTCGTAAGAAAACGTTATCTTCCTCATTCAATGATCTTCAAACCTTTATGGTTGTTGTCTGTTAATTCTTTGTTTGTCTCTAGTTTTTGCTATTTATGAAGCAATCAAAGCTCAAAGACAACCTTGTTTGTACTTTGTCAATTGTGTTTGAACAAGAAATCACAAGAATGATGATTTTTAATGTGGAGAAGGAGAGGGGAATAATAAGAAAGAGTAATTATTGAGGGTGAAATTTGGTGAAAATTTATTATTTAGATACGCAAGAGATATAAGAAACAAACTAAAAATAGAAAGGAAAAAGAAACTTACAGTTGAAACCGGTTACAAACAGAGTGTAACTTGTTACCATACCATTATGTTTCTGATGCAATCGCTTACTGACAAAGTGTAACCGATTATAACAATATTTTATTTATTTTTTAAAGGGGATATAATCGGTTACAGCCTCGAAGTAACTAGTTACAAGCACGTGAGTTACACTTTTCACTCAAAACACCATCTTAATTCATGTGCACCAAGTCTTCCATGGCCATATGCTTCTTCAATATTGGTCAGCAAATTGGTCATTTGGTCTTCACTTCTACAATAATCTAACCGCAATATTTCTTCACTAACAAACTCTCTCAAGTAGTGAAAGCTCATCTCAATATGTTTGCTTCTCCCATGTGCAATGGGATTCTAGGCAAGGTTTATAACAGAAACATTGTCAAGCATGAACATTACAGCTTTGCCCTTTTCACTACACAACTCATTCAACATACTTATCAACCATACGGCTTGGCATACATACAACAAAGCTGCAATATACTCGACCACACAAGAAGAGAGCACTATTATCGGTTCCTTCTTCGAAAACCATGAGATTGGTGTTTCTCCAAACATAAAGATGTATCCAACTATGAATTTTCGATCATCTTTGTCTCTGAACCATTTAAAATAGATATATCTAAGAAAATTTCACTTTATGCCCTTGTCCATTGTAGGAAACAAAAATCCACATCCAATAGAACCTTTGATGTATCTTAGTGTAGCACCCCAAAATTTACCCATCATTTTTATTATATCTTTGCTTATTGTTTCATAGCATTTTGCATTGGCATTTGTGCATAGCATTGATCTTAGCTAGGGGATCAAGGTATTTTATCCAAAAGTCAAGAGAAGAGCTTTATCTTTTCAATCTCAATCAAGGGTTCATGCACAACATTATGGTAATCTCAAGTCACAAGGTCTTCATCATCATCAAGATGTGTCATTACACTCCTTGAATCAAGAACACAAACATTGATTCTCCTCCTCCTATCTCAAGGATAACTGATTAGGATTTTGGTTCAAAGGAGATTTGTGGCTAGTTCTTTGGGAAATACTTGATTATAAAGCTCAATACACACCTTGAAGGTCCTCTACATGGATTATGTGTCATCACAAGCCATCACAAGAGCCTCAGTCAGTGGAAATGGTCCTAGGATTTCATCTAGTCAACAAAAGTCAACTGTGATTCAATAAAGTCAAAATCTTGGATCTCAAGGTTAATTAAGGGCATTATATTTGTTTTAAATTTATTTCATGTGTTTGGAACAAGAACAATCAAGGATAAACATAAAATCAAGAGTTTGACTAAATTAGGATTTTGATGGAAAACTTTCTAAGTGTAGAAAACCCTAATTCTAGCCATTTTGCAACTTCCATAACTTTCTAATTTTTGATCCAATGAAGGTAAACTTGCTATCAAATTAAAGCGAACATCATAACTACAAATTTGTGGAAGGTGGCATGTCTAAAAAATTCATGGTTTGGGATATATGATGAGTTGAAGTTGAGAAAATGGAGATTTTGACATTTCAACACTTAGATTTTTTCTAAGTATAGAAAATCAGTTTGAAGTACCAACTTTCAAGTCCATCTTTCATGGTGATACAAGCTTCAATTGAGTTTTCTTACAACATTAGAGTTGTAGAGAATCCTTTAAGCTTTCTTTTGAGTACTAGATCATCTCCATTGGATGTGTAGAGCTCAAGTTATGATGCTCCCAAATTAGGGTTTCAAAGATGTCAAGATTGGCACGTGTCTAGGCAGATTTTTGGACCAAACTTCCAAGGAATTTTTCACTAAGTTATTTATCTCAAATGAATTTTCCCACAACATGAAATTTGAATATCGTTCTTCAAGCTTTCTATCCATTACTATAAATCTTCTATTGAATCAAAACTCTTCAAGTTACATGACTTCAAAGTTGAGGTTTCAATGATGTGAAAAGTCCATGACTTAGAATTTTTCTAAGTCACCTTGGGCAGATTTTGAGGCATGACTTTTAAACCATTCTATCATGATCATACAAGGCTTGTTTCAAGTTGCCATCTACATGAAAATTGTTCACCATAGTCTTGGCTTTGGATTAATCACAAGAACTCTTGTTTTGCATCCAAAATCACCAAGATATGATCAAAGAAAGTGTGGTGTTTGAACATGATTTTAAGGGGCATGACTTGCCATGATTCTTTGACACAATTTTCATGGGATCTTGCAGCATGATTCCACTTTATTCTTTGCGCATCAAGCCTCCTTTTGAATCACAAAACATTACCTTATTCAAGCCAACATGCCTTGTACCATTCATGTGTCATTTGTCACATTTTTTCCAAAAGAAGAAAACCTCCAAACTCGCACAACAATGTGTTTCCTCCACTCCTCTATTCTGAATACCATTACCACAACAAAACCATACAAAAGCCACCTCACCAAGTGCCATAACTCGTGCCACTTTTGTTTTCATTTTCAAAATTTTCACCAAGTGTTACCATCAGTTTTTACCATTATAACTCTTTCCTCACATGTCAACCATCATATTTAAGCCTCTAAACCCTAATGAGAAGAGTAGCCAGCCTCATTGTGTGAAAACCAGAACCAAGGAAGCTCTTTCTCTCTCAAAATTTTCCAGTTTTGAACCTCACATTTCTCTCCAAGTTTTCATCTTTACTTGCCTTATCCATTATCCTCAAGGTTCTAAAGAGCTTGGACAAGGGATTTCTAAGGTGGTTTGAGCAAGAACAAGGTGCATTAGACACCCTCCACTAGGTATTTTTCTCCAACTCGTTTCTCACATTCTAGAAGCTTTCTAGACTCATTACTGGTTGCATCTGAAGCCCAGCACATTGTAGACCATGTTTGCATTGATCTTATGTTGGTTTAAGTAAGTTGCAGAAATCAATGTTTTATTCATGTCAAGTTTTCATGATGCTAGAGTTCTTAGAAATGAAAATGGATGTCATATTTGGGTTCAGCGTGAAATTTCCTTGAGAATTATGTAAGTTTGATTGAGTTATATTTCAGTTTTCAGTTTACTCCAGTGAGGCTCACCGGGGAAGACGATCGGAGCTAGGACTCCGGCGTCTGAGGTGCTAAGTTGAGGTGGTTGGTGATTTGGCAGTTGACCTGCCTGTGTAGCGCGTTGAAAGGTGAGGTGGCATGCCACCTCCTTTAATAATACACATCGTTTCACTTAAGCTGAGCGGGTTGGGCCTGACACGTTTTGATATTGGCACCCCTTCCTTTTGGGTCCATATGCGTGTTCAACTATAAATCAGTTCATTCTGGATTTACTGATTCACCCCCCTTGGCTTATTTTCTTCATTTTATTTTAATATTTTATTTTGATTTAATTGTGTAGTGTGTTCTATGTGACCTAGTTTTGAAATATGGTTCTAATTCTTGATCTTTCCTTTTTACTCTTGATCCAATTTTTCACATACACTTAGGCGCATATATGTAGGGTATTTAGGTGCTGGTTTGATGTCTTGATGATCACCTTTTGTTTGATTTTCATTTGTCTTTATTTGACCCTCGATTCTTGCTAGATTAATTGCATGCTTTGTCTTGTTAGACTCATTTGATGATGCCCTCTTGCAATTCTTGTTGTGAAACTTTGCCATATGATTCATAGCATACATGACTTAAGCTTGAGCATTTATTTGGATTTTATTTGCTCTTGTTTCTATTTTTGAATGAAGCATTAAAGTGTGATTGTTTTAACTATGAACTTGTGTATGTCTTGCTATGATCTTTTGAATTTGGTGTTTGGTTGACTCAATGAGTGTTTGATGATCTTTCTTGGCTTTTCTCAATATGTATTAGGTGCTGGTTTCATTGAGTTGAGGTACATTGTATGTTCCTTTTGTTTCAATTTCCTTGCATGACCTTATACTTCACACATGAGCAACTTGAGTTTGTGTTTGCTTAACTTTGGTATTTTAAATTGTGTTTACCCCTTCTTGATTTTGATTATGGATTGAAATTTGAACATGATACATCCTATTTGAGTTTTTTCTAATCATGATGGATTGGTGTTTGGTTGTGTATGCTTGAGTGTCTCCTATCTTGGATTGACTTTGATATTTGTGTTTGTTCTTAAGGCATGTTTTGAGATCAACCTTTGATGATTCCCTTGTGTGTCTATGGATGAAGTCTTGCCTTGATAAACATGTTGTTGTTGCTTCCCCTATTTGATTTCATACCCTAATCTCACATGCTTGTTTATTTGAAGCATGTCTTGCTTGAGATAGTTGTTGTTTGTTTGGATATCGATGAGATGCATGTTTGACACTATATATGTTTCTTGTTTTAATCTTTGAATAGAGTTGACATGATATGATGTAACTACTGCCCTACCTTTTGTTCCATCTCATTTGATTTCATCCCACTTTGTTTGAAGATTGGTGATATCTATTGTTGGACTTTGAGTAACTTATGTGTGTTTGGGCACTTTATCTTGCCACTTTGTTTTAACCTCTAACCTTTGAGTGTGGTTTGATATGTACGCATTCTTGTTTAACTTTGACATGATGTTGATATGTGCCTTGTGTGATTAAGATTAATGCTTGCTTGTGTGTTTGCTTTGCCTTTTGAGTTGAACTTCCATGAGTGCTTATTTAATGTTGCTTCTTCTCTTTCATCTCATTCTTCTTTCTTCTCCTTCTTGTCTTGGCACTTGTTTAAGTCTTGAGTTTGTTTTCATTTGTGATTGATTAGTATGGTATTTAGTTGTGCTTTTTCACATGATCCCTTAGGATTCATAGTCCCACTTAATGTCTGATTAAGGTGGGAGTAGGAGAAACATTAGAATTTCAATCCTCTGAATGATAGCAATTAGGATAGTCCCTTCTTGACCTTAACTCTAGGTCCATCATTTGTATGATAACATTAGATATACTTTCTCCTTTTCATCCTAACCTTAGAACCATTTTGTATGATAACATTAGAGTTTTCAGTTTCCCTTTAGTGTTCTTTTGTGTCTTCTTTTCTCATCTCAAACAATTCTAAGACACTTAATAAAAATGATGAATGTTGTGCGCCACGAGCCTTAAGTATATGGGAAATGATGAGTGGGGGGTTTCTCCTCACTTGTCTAGAGTGTTTAGTGTATGCCCTTTGGGCGATATGTGACGCATTCACTCCTATGTCATAGTCTTTAATGCAACGTAAATCTTAAACAAATTCAATTCAATTTATTAAAACTCTTAAACCAAATTCGAACCTTTTTATCCTTTGGGATTTGTTTCAAAATCATTTTCAGAAAAGAGTATGTTACTTTTCTGTTCTACCGCAAATTGGCATTGACCCTAACTGCTGGAATGGGAACCTAACGTTACTTTTCTGTTCTACCGCAAAAAAGACACTTAACCAACCAGTGGTTTAGTTACCCGAACTACGTTTGCTCTGATTTCTCATACCATATGAGAATAGGTAGATACAAAACGGCGAAGTCTTGGCGAGCACCCTTTTCCCATCACCCGTAGTTTCTTAACTATGTTGACTCTAACTTTCCCATTGCACGAGGGAATACGTAGGCATAGGGCGGCGATGTCTTATCGAGTCTCCTTCTTCTTTTCCCTTTTCCGTTTAGCAGTAACTTTTAGATAACACACCCTTTGATTAGATAACAAGCGTGGATCCTGTTGAGTACAATAGACGTGAGGGGTGCTCATAGCTTCCCCTTGCGTAACCGACTCTCGAACCCAAGATTTGGTTGTGATAACCTTGTCTTCTCCTTTATCTTAGGTTTTATTTGGTCGTTTCATTTCCCTCTCTTTGGGATAAATAACATTCGGTAGCGACTCTTCTGTTTATTTCTGCCGACCCTTTTTCGCAGTTGCCGTAGCTGGCGACTCTGCTAGGGACACTCAAGTTCCCTATGTGAGTCAATCCTAGCACTTGTCTGTTTTGTTAATCTTTGGGTGTTTATTTTTGTTCATATGTATGTTGTATTTGTATGTTTACTGTTTTACATCATTGTATTTGCATTTTACTTTCTGCACTTTATTATTGTTATCATATTATACTGCTATTTGTGTTGTTGGGTGGGTTATTCTATGAGAGATAATTCTAATACCCAGGTTTTAGTATACACATAGTATTAATGTGGAGAGTAGTGTAGACTTGTATGGCATCTTAACATGCAAGAGTCTACACGAAATATGCGTCCAAACGAGGTTTTCTTTGAAGATATCCTATCATGTGCATCTTGGACAGTTGAGGGGGTGTTAGATCTGAAAGCTAACGACTCTAGAGACCGTTCATTGGGAAGTCAGTTGAGACCTCTTTGATTGACCATGATGTCAAACCAGAAATCGTGAACGTATCATTGTTTCTCGACCTGAGAGTCTGTGATACTGAGAACCTGCATAGGATGTCGTACTTTTCAAGACTAGAACCTGTCTGTGAGAGGGTTGGGATTTGCAGGAAACTTTGACCTCTAACCAACCCGATTTTTTGGTTTTCTTGTCAGAACGGACCTTTGACCTTGGATATTATGGTTTTCCATCAGAGTTTTTGGGTTTTCTTATTAGAGCAAAACTCTGGTCTAATTCAGTCAGTAGTACAACAACTTTTCATACCTTGATCCATGTCTTCACTTGTATATTCATCTTGCATATTAACATTTTCATGTATGTGTGTTCTCAGGTTCCCGTATTTCCTTTTATTCTAGTAAACTAAACTAGTATCAAGATAGAGGGTGAGTTGAAGAAGACCATCATATACAAATTTCCATGGTCAGAGTTAGGACCTTTATTTGGTCTGATTTCTATGGTTGATCCTGACGTTCTTGAAGACTTTAGAAAGGATTATGGGAGGATTCTAAGTCTTATCCGCAAAGTCATAAACTATGAGCAAGGGGCTATCCATGCTTTGCTATAGTTCTATGACTCTCCACTACGCTGCTTCACCTTTTCAGATTATGTCTTGGTTCCTACTTTGGAAGAGTTTGGTTTTATTTTGGGAGTTCCAGTCCTAGATGAAGTGTCATTCTTCCATTCAGAGGAAGAGCCTGACCTTGAAAAGTTTGTCAATGCTTTTTATTTGAGCAAGTCTGACTTGGTGGATGACGTGGTCTGCAGAAATGGAGCTTCTAACTTTACCTTATCTTTCTTAGTGGGTAAAGCCCAGAAATATGCCAAGGAAGGTTGTTGGGTGGTTTCCAGTGCTGTTCTGGCTCTATGCATATATGGAATTATTTTATTTCCTAACATACCGAATTTCATTGATATGGACGCTTTTCACATCTTCGTTTCCAAAAATCTTGTACCCACCCTCCTAGGAGACTTGTACCACTCAGTAAACTATAAGAATGAAAAGAGGAGAGGGAATATTGTTTCTTGTTGTACACAGCTTTTCCACAAGTGATTTATAGATCACCTTCTTCGTGTTGGAGCTTTTGTTGATACAAGAGATATGTCTGAATGGTCAAAGAGGCTTATGGGTTTAACAACTAAAGATATCATTTGGTTTAATCGAGATCTACTTGGTGTAGAAATCATCTTTAGTTGTGGAAGCTTTCCCAATGTACCCTTGATAGGAAGAAAAGGAGGAATTAATTACAACTCTTCTCTTATTGTTAGGCAATTTGGGTATGCTTTGAGAGGACCCCCGAAGTATGAAAAAGTGCAGGAATCTATGTACTTCACAGGTGTAACTGATTATGATATTCTGGCTAGAATAAAGGAAGCATGGGGGAGAGTTCATAAAAAGGGAAAACTCTCTTTGGGACAAGGTGATTGCATGGCTTATGACCCTTATTTAGAATTGATTCAGAAGAGAGTTGAAAGGGTATTGTTGTCGTTTCCTGTTGAATAACCCTTGTATCCCCTGATAGTTGAAGAGCCTACAATAGTTGAAGTTCAGAGGTACAACAAGCTTTGGGCAGAGAAGGAAGAGTTGCATAAAGAAGGTGAAGAACTGAAGAAGGAAATCAGTTAATTGAAACGTGACAAGAATGAAGCTATCTACTTAGCTAAAGTAAGGATAGAATCCTTGGCTAAGATGGAGAAGGAATTGACTGAAGAGATCCGGGTGCGAAAACGTGTTGGTCAAGACCTAAAGAGTACTGATAGCATTCTAAAGCATAAGAAGAAAGAATTAGATAGAGCCTATTTGGAAATATATAAGTTCAACGGTCAGTGGAATGCTACAGTAACCGCCAACAAAGGTAGAGAGGATGATCTTCACAAGAAGATTGACAAATTGAAGACACAACTCAAAGCTAAAGAGAGGGAGGTTTTAGCAGAGACATCTCATAGATGTACAAGTGAACAAAGGATGTGAGAAACTTTGTCAGCGTTTGAGGAACTCAAGGTAAGGGCAGAACTGAAGAAACCAAAACTTGAGGATGCCTTTGGAGAGGATGCTTGGGAGGATTATATTCAGGGTTTGAAGGATGTCATATGCAGAAGAGACCTCCTTATCCAGGAACTGATTGCAAGGCCGGAGCATCCAAACCCAAAGGAGTTATTGGAAGAAGCTCAGACTTGGTACAAGGGTTACAGTAGTTGAAGAAAGTTGTCTGGTGTTGTATCTCAGTAGTCTTTTATCTTTTCTTGTCTTGTATTTTGATCATCACCAGATCTGTTGGATGAGGTCATAGGCTTGTATGCAGTTGTATTTCCTGTTGGTGATTTGTATACATTGACTTTTGTTCTCATTTTATTTATGAGAGAGGTTTTTTATCCTTCCATTCATCTCTATTGTTCTATTATTATTTATGAAACTAGAATCAAGGGGGAGATCTCACTGAACCATATATACATGTTTGCATTTTGCATTATCATTTTCATTTGCATAGAAGGTATTCCCGAAGAGTTCATCCTCATCTCTGCTTGGTTTTATGTATCAGTTGACAGGATTACGGATTCAGGTTTCCACAGATACTCTACGCGAGGAAATCAATAAAGAATTATGGATCAAGTTCAGAACGAGCTCCAGGAATTCAGAGACAGGATGACACAATTCATGGAAATGATGCAGAACATGGCCAACAGGAAGGAACAGTTAAGAGCTTTGGTTCAGCCGTTAATAGAAAGGGTTGATAGTAATAATGTTCTACATGGAAGGACTGTTGTTATTCCTCCTCCTGTTGATGGTAACATTCCTCAAGGCAATGGTATTCCCACAGTTGTTAACCCTCCAGGCGGAGGTTATCAAAGTGGAGTTCATATAGGAGGTGATAGATGTAGTATGTGCGTTGTACATGAGGCTGCCGGTCCCCAATGGGAAGAAGATAATCAAGACGACGTCTTTTCAATGAGAGGCGTGGATATGGGTCTCCCCTCAGAAGTTTGATAAGAGATTCAAATTGATTAAAGAGAAAATGAAAGCCTACGATAACCAAAACTCTTTGGGACTCGACATGTCAGATTTGGGACTTGTACCAGGGGTCAGAATTCCCCCAAAGTTCAAGGTACCAGACTTTGACAAGTACAAAGGGACAACTTGTCCTAGAGTACGCTCAGAGGTGGCGAGAACTGGCAGCTAGAGTTCAGCCTTCGATGATGGAGCGAGAGTTGGTCGATATGTTCATGGCTACAATTCCAGGGACATACTATGAAAAATTAGTTGGTTGTATGTCTCGAAATTTCTCAGATCTAGTTATGGTAGGAGAGAGAGTAGAAAATGGTATCAAGACAGGGAAGATACATAGTGGAGCAGGATCCTCATCAAGAGGGATGAAAAAGTCGTACAATGGAAATCCAAAGAAAAGAGAAGGAGATGCCAATTTAATATCATCTTACAGAGGTAAAGGTCGGGCGCAACCTCATCATCACCAACAAGTTTCTAGTGTAGCCATCCCGGCTGCACCACAGCAACAAGTTAATATGCATCATCATTACCAATGGCTAATAGGCATTTCAAGACACCACCAATTCCTTATTCTCAACTACTTCAGCATTTACTGCAATTACAACTTGTTGCACCCTAAAATTTGACCAACATTTATTTACCCATCAAGTGTTTGAAGGTTGATACCTTTGTCAGAAAGCTCAAGAGATCCTCAGAGGAATTGGTTGAAACCAAGGTTGTGTGTCTCATAACTTGAGAGTTGTGGGAGCTCCTCAGATGATTCTAAGACTATGAGAATGGACTTGAAGCTTTGAGAAATCTTATGAGATGTCTTGAGAGCCATCATGAAGCCTAGAGAGGTCATTGTACAAGAATTCATAAGATTCAACCATGAATGATAGAATTAGGGTTTGACTGGGTCAACCCTAGGTCAACTGATGATTTGGAGAGGGTTGAGACCTAATCCAAGAGCCATGTGATCATGGAATGATGTATTGAGATACTATAAGGATGATTCCTAGACCAACTCATCATGATTGAGGAGTTTGAGAAGTTTTAAGCTAGGGTTTCTAAGGATTGACAATGTAAAATCCCCTAGTTTGATCCCTATCTTCAAGGCAGTTTAGCTCAAGATGTGATTGTCATCTCATCTTCCCCACAACATGAATGTTGTAGAGCTTGTTCTTAGATTTAATTTTAGTGGTAGAAGTCCTTGATAGGATTTGCAGAGCTCAAGTTATGGTTTTGACAAATTACAGGTCATCTGAGGTATGTGAATCTGGGTCCTTGAAAGTCACCCAACTTGCAGACAACTTTTGCCCTAGTAGGATGATTCCTATGGACTCTTGGTCAACATGAATGTTAAAGAGAATCTTCTTAGCTTTCTAGAGAGTACTAGAAGTCCTTGATAGGATTTGTAGAACTCAACTTATGGCTTTGACAAGACAAGGGCATTTTGGTCATTTGGAAGTTATAGGTCATTTCAAGCATAAGGCCATATCTCCTACTTCCAAGCTTCAAATGGAAAAATCTTCAACATCAAACTTGCTTAGAATGATGTTTTAAGGCTAGTAGGGAGGTCATGAGATGTTGAAAAGGCTCATATCAAAAAGTGATAAAAATGGCCTAAAAATGAGGCATAAGTTAATTCAAGTGAGATTGAAAATCATAAATCATAAGCTATAAGTCCAAACCATGTTATGTAATAGGTCATTTTGACTCCAAATGACATTCTAAGAACAATGGTTCAGCCATAATTTTGATTTGAGGCTTGCATCATAGGGTTGCTTTGTAATTGGATTGCTTGCATATTAGGGTACCATACCAAAACTCAAAATAACTCAATAAACAAGGAAGATATGCATTGTATCTCATCCAAAATATCATGTGGGGATAAAATCAAGTTGCTTACCAAGATTACAAGGCATTTGGCATGAGATATCATTCAAGGAGAATGAAAATTCAAAATACCATTGCATGAAAAGATCAAATTCTCATGGGAAGATCCTAGATGGTTCTAGACTGTTCTAAACCATTCTATATAACCATTGTGGCTTGCTCAAAGCAAAGGTTGGTGTTAATTGGTGTAGAGAAGAGAGAGTGAAATCATAAAGCTTCCATTGCAAGTCACATTCATTCTCTCTATTCTTCTTCATTGCAATCCATTTTTTCTCCACAAATCTTCTCCATAGATATTTCTGAGTGTGTTCATACTGGTTTGAAGCTCCATTGATGGAGAATTGAAGGTGTTCACATTGATTTTGCAAAGAAGCAAATCACATTGGATCTTGAAGTACAAGCTTGCTACATCAAATCTTTTGCATACAGAGGAAGATTCATCATCCAAGGAGTGTTCTTGAAGAGTTTCAGGCCCTGAATTGAAGATCTTCATCACCTACCATTTCAAGAAGCCAGGTTTGCAAAATCACTTTCACACCCTATTCTAGGCATGGTTAGGGTAATTTATTAGTGTAGACTTGTTAGAGATAACTAGGTGATCATGTATGATGAGTTTAGGATCAATTGGAGAAGTTTCAGCTATGGATGTCAATTCTTGGATAAGCAAGATCGTGTGAAATAATGAGTGTTAAGGCAAGATTAATAGCTGATTTTAATTAGGGTGATGCAAGGATCATTTTTATGTAAAGAAAGATGAGTTTGGTTGAGGTCGAAAACTGATCATATTTTGAGGTTCCTGATGTTTCACCTTCGGGTTGCATAATAGAGAGTGTTTCAATGGAAACCAATGCCATAGTTTTGTTCAGCTTGGAAAATGAGTCAAGATTGGTTTTTACATGTTGAGATTTGATGGAGAAACGAAGGCATACGATGGGGTAGAAATCTGTGCATGGGAGCTGTTTTCATGGTGATTCTGCAAACCCTAGCTATCCAAGGAAGAAGACGAAGCCATAGTCGTTGATGCGCGCTTGACTATTTGACTTGGGAAACCATCCAACGCCCCAGATTTAAAACGAAACGAGAGGGAAAGCCATCAGCGATGAAACACGGCGTTTCATTTAAACGCCTCTTCTGGGCTTAAGTGAATATTGATATCCCCACCCCCATCAAGCCCAATTGCATGATTTACACTGATTTTCTTTCATTTTCGCACCGCGTCTTTTTCTTTTTATTTTGATTTTCCAATGTTTTCTGATTTAAAAACTGGGCTTAGGCGCTTTACTCTTCCCACCCCCCAGTATGGGCCCAAATATAAAACAAACTGCGTTGTCTTACTTCTCACACCCCAGCCTCATTGTTTGCATTATATTTTCTCCAATTTTTCTCATACTTTAAAAAATCATATTAAATTGGAAAATCAATATTTTTTAATGGGAGTTTTTTCTCCCTTTTCATATTTTTTTCTAGAGAAATATAAAATGAAAATATTTCTCATTTCATGCATTTTAATATTTTTTGCATATTTTCTTCTTTAATTGCTTTTTAATTCTTTTAAGTTGATACCTTAATTTGTAGATTTTAGTTTAGGTAGCTCCCTTAGTATTTTTAGGTCAATCTTTTTAGGGTAGTTAGATATATGTTTTAGGTTCCCCCTGGATTAATTCCATATTTTTGTGATGATTTTTAGGATAGTTTTGATTAGATGCTATTAGGTTGTGTAGAATTAGGTTAAACTTCAACATAGGTCCATAACAACTTTAGATTTTCGGTTTTTAGGACATTTAAGACTATGGGGCATATATGGGTATTAAGGGTAGGTATGTAGGATCCCTTAGAAATTATATTAGGATTTAATATAATAGTATGCTATTTTTAGTTGATTTTTGTATTGGTTGATTGTTTGTGTTGCCTTTAGGGCATGTTTGCTTTAATTGCTTTGCTTTGTGGGCTTGGAAGGCTTGGTATCTCATTGTGGAGCATTGAGGAGCATAGTAGAAGACTTGAAGATGCATTGAGGAGCTTGAGAGCTTGGTCTTGTTTTCTTTTGTTTTGTTTTTAGGGTTAGGGATTAGGAAGAGTTTAGATGTAGATAACTTATTTCTCAAACATGGATGGTATCATTCACCTCCATTCCTCCCTATGATTCAAAGTCCTTCCATGGTATACACCTCTCTCCTTTGGAGGGATAAGTGATGTACCTAGGAAGTAGAACTTTTGAGGGAACCGTTCCTTTGATGTTGAACCCTTATAGGTCACCTTTGGTGGTCAAATAAGCAGTTCAATATCCCCCAGCTTATCCAGTAAGTGATTTTCTCTGGTTTGATTATCTGGAGAGGTGTTGAGCCTGAGCTTGAAGATGAAGACTTCATTGAAGAGTATTGAAGAGGATGAATCCTTGAGTATTGCCATTCCAGCTGAAGCTTGAAGAGCAGCAAGAGCAAGTTGATACTTGAAGATCCCTGAAGATAGTGAAGCCTGAAGGTGGAGCTGATAAAGAAGCTGAAGCTTAAGGGAGAAGATGAGTTGAAACTCATGTTGTAGGGTTGAAACCTGGAAAAGCAATTGGTGTTTGTCAAGAGTGATTGAAGTCTGAAGACTGAGTTGCTGTTGGAAGAGCTGAAGCTTGGAGTTGAGAGAGAAGCTGGTCTGCTTTCTTCTGTCTTTTTCTTTTTCTGTATTGTGTGTTTTGTTTGACTTGTCTGATGCATTAGAATAAGTCCATATCTAGAATAGGTAGAATCTAGGAGCATGATTGCATTAGAGGTTGAGTTGCTCCCTCTGCTTGTATTGTTACTGTGTGGCTTTGCTTGGGGGTATTCGGTAGAGCCCAGCTCCCTTGCCCATGTGGTTTGTTTGCCTGATGGCATTTCATTTCATTTTATCTGTATGATTGCAGTTTACTGTTTATTGCTTGATAGCATGTTGTTTATATTTCAGTATGATTACTGTTATTTCATTCTGGCTTGAGGTTGAGATGAGCTTGTGGAGGCTGAAGCCCCACACACATTTCCTCCCTCACTTGCATTGCATGCATTTTACTGTTAAGCTGATGCTTTGTCTGTTTTGGTGTATCATTGACATGATCCCTTAGGACTCTCATTTCCTTTGATAAGGATTTGATGATAGACTTTTAGGTTGAAACCTATGCATGACAACTTCTAGGAGTTCCCTGTTCAAACCTCAACCATAGGATGAATCCATGGCATGATAACAGTAGGACTTGATAGTCTCCCTCCTAGTTGGGCCTGTTCTCTTCTCACCTCAAAGCAGTTTAAGATACAGTAATCATGAATGATTTCTTTCGTACGTTACGAGCCTTAAGCTATCTGAGAGAGGGTTGTGGGATAGTTTCTTTTCCACAGTCTGGATGTTTAGTATGGTACCCTTTGGGTGACATGCGACGCATTCACTCTCAGGTCATAGTCTCTAGTGCGGTTGAAATCGCAAACACAATAAAAAACACTTCTTTCGTAAAGACAGGAAATAAACCGTAGTTTCCCGAACTACGTGAGCTCTGATCTCTCATTCCTGTTGAGAGTACGTAGGCACAAGATGGCGATGTCTTGGCGAGCTACCTTCCCCCATAACCCTTCGTAGGCCGAACTACGTTGACTCTGATTTCTCATTCTCTGATAAGAATACGTAGGCATAAAGTGCGACGCTTTGCCGAGTCATTTTTCTTTTCTTTTTCAGCCAGCCCTGATAGGTAGATAGAATAAAACCAACCCGTCCAAGTAAACACAGCAAGCGAGGATCCCGTCGAGTACGACGGACGTGAGGGGTGCTAATACCTTCCCCTTGCGTAACCGAATCCCGAATCCAGACAACGGTTGCGATGACCTTGTCTTACCCTTTTTCGTCAGGTTTTTCCGATCGTTTCCTTTCCCGCTCTGAGGGATAAATAACGAAAGGTGGCGACTCTTCTGTTGTGCCGACACCTTATTTTCGCGCAAGCGACACAACTTATTCAAAAAAGAACCTTGGCTACTCATTGGTGCGCCTCCTCCGGGTTACAATGCAAATGATAGGTGTGAGTTCCACTCACGAGCTCCCGGACATCATATTGACAACTGTAAAGCATTTAAGTATAAAGTTCAGGATTTACTTGATTCAAAGGCGATCAACTTTACTAATGAAAGACCGAATGTAAATCAAAACCTAATGTCGAATCATGGTGTTGCCAGGACTAATGTTGTGATAGAAGGGGGGAGGTTGAAGTTGGTTATGGATGTTAAGGAATTGAAGAACCCTTTGAGCTTTGTAAAGGATAAGTTGCTAAAGGGAGATGTGTTTCCAGGTTGTTCAGAAGAATGTTTAGAATGTGCTGTGCAGCCAGAGGGTTGTAGTTCTTTGTAAAATGGTATTCAGATTTTGATTAATGAAGGCAGTCTATAGTTTGACAGGGTTATGGAAGAGGAGGTGGATGATAAAGTCAATAATGATGGGGATGAAGTCGCCACGATTTTAATCCCTTATCATACAATTAACAGTTCAGCACCCGGAAGGCCAGCTCCGATCATTATTACCACTCCTGGACCTGTGTCATACGAAAGCACCAAGGCCATTCCCTGGAATTATGGGGCAGAGGTGTTTTGCAATGGACAGAAACGAGAATTGACAGAGTCATCATATGGAGGTTCTTCGGTTGAAAATATAGTCGGAGAAGGAAGAATTACTAGGAGTGGGAGGATTTTCTCTCCACTTGAATCTAGTGCTGATAAAAGTGATAAAGGGAAAGGAAAGGTCGTGGTAGAGGAAGTTGTTCAGCAACAAGTTGATAAAGATGCTTTTGTAAAGGATACTGAAGAGTTTACGAGGCTTATCCGCAAAAGTGATTACAAAATTGTAGATCATTTGCACCAAACTCCATCGAAGCTTTCTATTATATCGTTGTTATTATGCTCAGAGGCACACCAGAATGCGCTGTTAAAAATTCTGAATTCGGCATTTGTGCCACAAGAGATTTTGGTGAACCATCTAGAAGGGGTGGTAACTCATGTAAAAGCCGGTAATGGTTTGGGTTTTACAAAATTGGGTTTGACTCCCGCCCGGAGGAATCACAATCATGCCTTACACATATCTATGGAGTGTAGATGGTCCCTATTGTCTCATGTCTTGGTTGATACAAGATCATCCCTTAATGTACTATCAAACAAGGTGTCGATGAAACTAGACACTCAAGGTTTGATATGCACGCCAAGTAGGGCTGGAAATGAGTCGAGTCGAGTCGAACTCACCTCAGCTCGGCTCGACTCGTTAAGAATTGTTCGAATTCGAGTTCGAGTTCGAGTTCGACACGAACTTTTTTTTAAGCTCAAACTCGACTCGTTATAAGTTCACGAACAGTTCGGTTCGACTCGTTATGTTCATCTCATTAGGTTCATCTCACATGGTTCACGAACTTAAAAACTATTTTTTTAAATATATATATATTTTTTAGTATATTTGACATTTTAAATAAATATATATTTTTTAAATAAAATATTAAAATAAAATAAAAGTTATCATATTGAAATTTAACTTTATCTTTGAAATCTACTAATTCAAAACCTACACAACTTTCAAGAGATACATTTGAGAGTCTAATTCAAAAACTACTAAATTGAAGATTAAATTTGTCTAAGTTTTGAAGTAAATATTTAAACCTAATCTTAAAGACAATATAATTCTTTTCATATGTAACCGAGTTGACTCATGAACCTAACGAGTCGAACTATGTATAGTTCAAGTTCAGCTCATTTAGTTAACGAACTTAATTTTTCGCTCATACTCAACTCATTTGGTTCATGAACCTAGTTCAACGATTTAATTGTCGAGTCGAATTCCGAACTATCTTCGAGTTGGTTTGGTTCATTGCCAGCCCTAACGCCAAGTGACTTAGTTATGAGAGCTTTTGATGGCTCTAAAAGATTAGTGTTTGGGGAGATCACGATGCCTATACAAGTTAGGCTGGAATTTTTGACGCAACATTTTACATTATGGATATTCAACCAGCATACATTTGTCTGCTTGGACAACCTTGGATACATGCTGCGGGAGCAGTTACTTCAACATTGCATCAGAAATTAAAGTATATGATGGAGGGAAAAGTGGTTACTGTATGTGGAGAGGAAGACATTATGGTGAGTCAGTTATCATTTTTTAAGTATGTGGAAGTGGATGGTGAAATCCATGAGACACTCTGCCAAGCTTTTAAAACCGTGCAAATTCAGGAGAAGCCTTCTGTAGAAGCTAAGAGTCTAGAGGTCTCGATGTCGTCGTTTAAGGAAGCCCGTGCTATAGTGGAATATGGGTCTTCCTAGAGGTGGGGCCAGGTGTTTAACATTCCTTCTAAACATGACAAGTTCGGTTTGGGGTATAGTCTCTTTGTTCCTTCTCAGGACCCTCAGAGATGCAGAGGACCTATACCATTCACCAGCGGTGGAGTTATATTCGACATGGTACATGCTATTAGCGATGACGAAGGAGATAGAGACTGTGATATGGATGCTTGGATTCGTCCGTGTGTCCCTGGACAGAAGCTATGCAACTGGATTGTGGAGAAAATCATCCAAGTCACATCAGAAGAGTAATTTCCACTTTTGTTTTGATTATGTATGGTCCTACGCTCTGCCCAAAGCATAGTGACTCATTTTATAGGGGCCTTCTTTTAATACTTTCAAATTTATCATGAATAAAAGACCCCCTTTTGCATTCAAATATTTTTATCCTTGTTTTTCCTTTTGTTTTTACATTTTTAATTAAAACATAAAAATGGCAATGTGTTTGTGTTTGTTTGCATATCATAATAAGCATAAAACATCAATCATGCAAGTTGTACATCTCAGATACCATTGATCCTGATTCGACTATGACTCGATATGATTTCGATAATCCTATTTACCAAGCTGAATAAGAGACTGATGAAGATTGTGACCTACCTAAGGAACTGGCCAGGCTGCTGAAGCAAAAGGAAAGGGTTATTCTGCCTCATCAGGAGGATGTTGAAGTCATTAATCTGGGTACCGAGGACGAAAAGAAGGAAGTCGGAATAGGGGCCGCATTGGAAGATGATGTCAAGAGAAGACTGGTTGAGATGCTTCGTGAGTATATGGATGACTTCACTTGGTCTTACCAAGACATGCCTGGGTTGGATACCGATATAGTAGTGCACCGACTACCTCTTCGAGAAGAATATCCATCCATGAAGTAGAAGTTGAGAAGGACCAAACCTGATATGGTAGTCAAGATTAAAGAAGAAGTTCAAAATCAGTTGGACACTGGTTTTCTTGTTGTCACCAATTATCCTCCGTGGGTCACTAACATTGTTCTTATACCTAAGAAGGATGGGAAGGTCAGGATGTGCGTCGACTATCAAGATTTGAATAGAGCGAGCCTGAAAGACGATTTCCCGCTCCCCCACATTGACGTGTTGGTTGATAACACTACTCAGTATTTTGTGTTTTCCTTCATGGATGGCTTATATAGGTATAACCAAATCAAAATGGCCCTAAAGGACATGGAGAAGACTACCTTTATCACACTGTGGGGGACCTTTTGCTACAAAGTTATGCCTTTTGGATTGAAAAATGTAGGGGCAACTTATCAGCGGGCAATGGTGACTCTCTTTCATGATATGATTCATCATGAGATTGAAGTATATGTTGATGACATGATTGTGAAGTCACAAACGGAGGAAGGACATCTGGTCAATCTTCTAAAACTATTCGAAAGACTAAGGAAATTCAAGTTGAGTTTGAATCCTAACAAATGCACTTTTGGGGTGAGATTTGGGAAGCTACTTGGTTTCATTATCATCAAAAGAGGAATTGAGATGGATCCTGCAAAGATAAAAGCAATTTAAGAGATGCCTGAGCCAAGAACAGAGAAAGAGGTTTGTGGTTTCCTTGGGAGATTGAACTACATTGTAAGGTTCATTTCCCACCTTACAGCCACTTGTGATCCTATCTTCAAATTACTAAGAAAAGATCAAGCAGTTGTGTCGAATGAAAATTGTCAGAAGGCTTTCGAGAAGATAAAAGAGTATTTGTAGAAGCCTCCAATATTGATGCCTTCAGTTGCAGGAAGATCTCTGATTATGTATTTAACGGCTCTAGAGAATTAAATGGGTTGTGTGCTCGGTCAATATGACCAGACAGGTAGGAAAGATCATGCTATTTACTACCTGAGTAAGAAATTCATCGACTGTGAGTCAAGGTACTCAATGCTAGAGAAAACATGTTGTGCACTTGCTTAGACAACTAAATGCTTAAGGAAATACATGTTAAACCATACAACCATGTTGATTTCGAAGATGGATCCGATCAAATATGTATTTGAGAAGCAAGCACTTTCTGGAAGAATAGCTAGATGGCAGATGGTTATGATAGAATATGATATTCAATATGTTTTTCGAAAAGCCATTAAAGGGAGTATCTTGTCAGAATATCTTGCTGAACAGCCAATTGAGGATTATCAGCCAATGAGGTTTGAGTTTCCTGACGAAGATATAATGTTTTTGAAGATGAAGGACTGCAATGAGCCTTTTGCTGACGAGGATCCTGAGATTGGATCTCAGTGGAAGTTGGTTTTTGATGGTGCTGTTAACTCATACGGCAACAGGATTGGAGCAATTATTACGACTCCTCATGGTTCTCATATACCGTTTACCGCCCGATTAACGTTCGTTTCCATAAATACTGAAGTTGAGTATGAAGTGTGCATCATGGGTTTAAAAGAAGCCATCGATCTAAGGATTAAGAATTTAGATGTGTATGGTGATTCAACATTAGTCGTTAATCAAATCAAGGGAGAGTGGGAAACTCGTCAGGCCAACTAGTTACCTTATAAGAACTATGCAAGAAGACCACTGCCTTTCTTTGACAGGGTTGAATTTCATCATGTACCGAGGGCTGAAAATCAGATGGCAAACGTCTTAGCAACGTTATCATCGATGTATAAAGTAAATTTCTGGAATGAAGCTCCAACATTCACTATCATGAGTCTTGATAGACCTACTTTCGTATTCGCAGTTGAAAAAATGTCGGATGGGAAGCCTTGGTATTTTGACATCATACATTTTCTCAAGACTCAAGAGTATCCACTTGGGGCATCAAGCAAAGACAAGAAGACTCTAAGGAAGCTTTCAAGAAATTTCTACTTGAACAAGAATGATGTGTTATACAAAAGAAACTTCGACATGGTCTTGTTGCGTTGTGTGGATGAGCATGAAGCAAGCTTGCTGATGGAAGAGGTCCACGAAGGTTCTTTTGGTTCTCATGCCGGTAGACATGCAATGTCTAGAAAATTATTAAGAGCAGGGTATTACTGGATGACCATGGAGTCTGACTGTTTTAAGTATGCCAGAAAATGCCATAAATGTCAGAGTTATGTTGATAAAATGCATGTGCCACCGAGCCCTCTAAATGAGTTGACATCTCCTTGGCCCTTTGCAATGTGGGGCAAGCTGTCGCAACTGCGAAAAAGGACCGGCAGAAACAAACAGAAGAGTTTCCACCGAACGTTATTTATCCCAAAGAGAGAGAAAGGAAACGATCAAAGAAAACCTAATAGATAAGAGAAGACAAGTTCATCACAACCAAATCTTGGGTTCGGGAGTTGGTTACGCAAGGGGAAGGTATGAGCACCCCTCACGTGTGTTGTACTCAACAGGATCCATGCTTGTTATCTAATCAAAGGGTATGTTATCTAAAAGCTACTGCTAAACAGAAAAGGGAAAAGAAGAAGGAGACTCGATAAGACATCGTCGCTCTATGCCTACGTATTCCCTCGTGCAATGGAAAAGTCAGAGTCAACGTAGTTCAGAAAACTATAGGTGATGGGAAAAGGGTACTCACCAAGACTTTGTCGTCTTGTGCCTATGTATTCTCATCTGATATGAGAAATCAGAGTAAACGTAGTTCGAGTAACTAAACCACTGGTTGGTTAAATGTCTTTTTTTATGAGTGACGTTAGGTTCTCATTCCAGCAGTTAGGGTCGATGGCTGTTTGCGGTAGAACGGAAAAGTAACGTTCTTTTTTCTAAAAATGATTTTGAAATAAATCACGAAGGATAAAAATGTTTGAATTTGCTTTAAGAGTTTTAATGAAGTGAATTGAATTTGTTTGACATTCACGTTGCACTAAACACTATCACATAAGAGCGAATGTGTCGCATATCGCCCAAAGGGCATACACTAAACACTCTAGACAAGTGAGGAGAAACCCCTCACTCACCATTTCCCATATACTTAAGGCTCGTGGCGCACAACATTCATCATTTTTATTAAGTGTCTTAGAATTGTTTGAGATGAGAAAAGAAGACATAAAAGAACACTGAAGGGAAACTGAAAACTCTAATGTTATCATACAAAATGGTTCTAAGGTTAGGATGAAAAGGAGGAAGTATATCTAATGTTATCATACAAATGATGAACCTAGAGTTAAGGTCAAGAAGGGACTATCCTAATTGCTATCATTCAGAGGATTGAAATTCTAATGTTTCTCCTACTCCCACCTTAATCAGACATTAAGTGGGACTATGAATCCTAAGGGATCATGTGAGTAAGCACAATTAAACACCATACTAATCAATCACAAATTAAAATAAACTCAAGACTTAAACAAGTCCCAGTACAAGAAGGATAAGAAAGAAGAATGAGATGAAGTAGAAGAAGCAACACCAAGTAAGCACTCGTGGAAGTTCAAATCAAAAGGCAAAGAAAACACACAATAAAGCATTGATATTAATCACACAAGGGACATATCAACATCATGTCAAAGTTAAACAAGAATTCATATATATTAAATCACACCCAATGGTTAGAGGTTAAAATAAAGTGGCAAGACAAAGTGCCCAAACACACACAAGTGACTCAAAGTCCAACAATAGATATCACCAATCATCAAACAAAGTGGGATGAAGTCAAATGAGATGGAAAATAAGGTAGGGCAGTAGTAACATTATATCATGTCAACTCTATTCAAAGATCAATGCAAGAAACATAGTTAGTGTCAAGCATGCATCTCATCAATATCCAAACAAACAACAACTATCTCAAGCAAGACACACTTCAAATAAACAAGCATGTGAGATTAGGGTATGAAATCAAATAGGGGCAACAACAACAACATGTTTATCAAGGCAAGAGTTCTTCCATAAACACACAAGGGAATCATCAAAGGTTGATCTCAAAACATGTCTCAAGAACAAACACAAACATCAAAGTTAATCTAAGATAGGAGACACTCAAGCATACATAATCAAACACCAATCCATCATGATTAGAAAAAAAAAACTCAAATAGGATGTATCATGTTCACATTTCAATCCATAATCAAAATCAACAAGGGGCAAACACAAATTGAAATACCAAAGTTAAGCAAACACATACTCAACTTGCTCATGTGAGAAGTATAAGGTCATGCAAGGCAAATGAAACAAAAGGAACATGCAATGGACCTCAAATCAATGAAGCCGACACCTAATACATGTTGAGAAAAGCCAAGAAAGATCATCAAACACTCATTGAGTCAACCAAGCACCAAATTCAAAAGATCATGGCAAGACATACACAAGTTCATAGTTAAAACAAGCACACTTTAATGCTTCATTCAAAAATAGAAACAAGAGCAAATAAAATCTAAATAAATTCTCAAACTTAATTCATGTATGCTATGAATCATATGGCAAAGTGTCACAACAAGAATTGCAAGAGAGCATCATCAAATGAATCTAACAAGACAAAGCAAGCAATTAATCGAGCAAGAATTAAGGGTCAAATAAAGCCAAATGAAAATCAAACAAAAGGTGATCATCAAGACATCAAACCATCACCTAAATACCCTACATATATCTGCCTAAGTGTATGTGAAGAATTGGATCAAGAGTCAAAAGGAAAGATCAAGAATTAGAACCATATTTCAAAATTAGGTCACATAGAACACACTACACAATTAAATCAAAATAAAATATTAAAATAAAATAAAAATTAAAATAAAACAAGTGAAAAATAATTTTACATGTCAAAGCATCTGAAATTTTTTTTGTGTATTTTAAAAAAGGTTTTAACTATTAAAAATAAAATATAAAATAAAATAGAACAAAATAAAATAAAGTGAAGAAAATAAGTCAATGGGGGGTGAATCAGTAAATCCATAATGAACTGATTTCTAGTTGAACACACATATGGGCCCAAAAGGAAGGTGTGACAATATTAAAATGTGTTAGGCCCAACCCAGAATTAAGCCAAAAATCTCAGCTTAAGTGAAACGTTGCGTATCATTAAAGAAGGTGGCATGCCACCTTACCTTTCAACGCGTCACACAGGCAGGTCAACTGCCAAATCACCAACCACCTCAGCTTAGCACCTCAGACGTCGGAGCCGTAGCTCCAGCCATCTTCCCCGGTGAGCCTCACCGGAGTAAATTGAAAACTGAAACAGAACTTAACCAAACTTACATCATTCTCAAGGAAATTTCACGCTGAACCCAAATATGACATCCATTTTCATTTATAAGAACTCTAGCATCATGAAAAATTGACATGAACAAAACACGTGATTTCTGTAACTTACTTAAACCAACACAAGATCAATGCAAACATGGTCTACAATGTGTAAGGCTTCATATGCAACCAGTAATGAGCCTAGAAAGCTTCTAGAATGAGAGAAACGAGTTGGAGAAAAATACCTAGTGGAGGGTGTCTACTGCACCTTGTTCTTGCTCAAACCACCTTAGAAATCCCTTGTCCAAACTCTTTAGAACCTTGAGGATAATGGATAAGGCAAGGAAAGATGAAAACTTGGAGAGAAATGTGAGGTTAAAAACTGGAAAATTTTGAGAGAAAGAGCTTCCTTGGTTATGATTTTCACACAATGAGGCTGGTTGCTCTTCTCATTAGGGTTTAGAGGCTTAAATATGATGGTTGGCACGTGAGAAAAGAGTTATAATGGTAAAAATCGATGGTAACCTTTGGTGAAAATTTTGAAAATGAAAAGAAAGTGGCACGGGTTATGGCACTTGGTGAGGTGGATTTTGTGTGGTTTTGTTGTGGTAATGGTATTCAAAATAGAAGAGTGAAGGGAATAAATTGTAGCGCAAGTTTGGAGGTTTTCTTCTTTTGGAAAAAATGTAATAAATGACACATGAATGGTACAAGGCATGTTGGCTTGAATAAGGTAATGTTTTGTGATTCAAAAGGAGGCTTGATGCGCAAAGAATGAAGTGGAATCATGCTGCAAGATCACATGAAAATTGTATCAAAGAATCATGGCAAGTCATGCCCCTTGAAATCATGTTCAAACACCACACTTTCTTTGATCATATCTTGGTGATTTTGGATGCAAAACAAGAGTTCTTGTGATCAATGCAAAGCCAAGACTATGGTGAACAATTTTCATGTTGATGGAAACTTGAAACAAGTCTTGTATGATCATGAAAGAATGGTTTAAAAGTCATGCCTCAAAATCTTCCCAAGGTGGCTTAGAAAAATTCTAAGTCATGGACTTTTCACATCATTGAAACCTCAACTTTAAAGCCATGTAACTTGAAGAGTTTTGATTCAACAGAATATTTATAGTAATGGATAGAAAGCTTAAAGAATTACCTTCAACTTTAATGTTATGGAAAAATTCATTTGAGATTAAGAACTTAGTGAAAAATGCCTTTTGGAAGTTTGGTCCAAAAATCTGCCTAAACACCTGTCAATCTTGACATCTTTAAAACCCTAACTTGGGAGCATCATAACTTGAGCTATACACATCCAATGGATATGATCTAGTACACAAACGAAAGCTTAAAGGATACTCTACAACTTTAATGTTATAGGAAAATTCAATTGAAGCTTGTATCACCATGAAAGATGGGCTTGAAAGTTGGTACTTCAAATTGATTTTCTATACTTAGAAAAAATCCAAGTGTTAATGTCAAAATCTCCATTTTCTCAACTTCAACTCATCATATCTCCCAAACCATGAATCTGTTGGACATTCCACCTTCCACAAATTTGTATTTCATGATGTCCTCTTTAATTTGATAGCAAGTTTTCCTTCACTGGATCAAAAATGAGAAAGTTATGGAAGTTGCAAAATGGCTAGAATTAGGGTTTTCTACACTTTGAAAATTTTCCATTAAAACCCTAATTTAGTCAAACTCTTGATTTTATGTTTCTCCTTGATTCTTCTTGTTCCAAACACATGAAATCACTTGAAAACAACTATCACGCCCTTAATTAACCTTGAGATCCAATATTTTGACTTTATTGAATCACAGTTGACTTTTGTTGACTAGATGAAATCCTAGGACCATTTCCACTGACTGAGGCTCTTGTGATGGCTTGTAATGACACATAATCCATGTAGAGGACCCTCAAGGTGTGTGTTGAGCTTTAGAATCAAGTATTTCCCAAATGACTAGCCACAAATCTCCTTTGAACCAAAACCCTAATCAGTTATCCATGAGATAGGAGGAGGAGAATCAATGTTTGTGTTCTTGATTTAAGGAGTGTAATGACACATATTGATTATGATGAAGACCTTGTACCTTGAGATTGCCACAATGTTGTGCATGAACCCTTGATTGAGGTTGAAAAGATAAAGCTCTTCTCTTGATTGTTGGATAAGATACCTTGATCCCCTGTCTAAGATCAATGATATGCACAAATGCCAATGCAAAATGCTATGAAACAATAAGCCAAGATATAAGAAAAATGATGGGCAAATTTTGGGGTGCTACACTTAGGATCTTCTTGATTGCTGCAAAGTGAGACACCTTCGGTATCTCCATGAATCTACTCACAATTTTGACATCAAATTCCAAATATAGTCTCATATTACACAAGTACCGTAAAGATTCAATCAGTCTTCGGTACTGAGTTGGATTAACATGACACTCATGTTCATTATTTAACAGATGCAGCCTTGGTTCAGCAGGAGTAATGACAATGTTACAATTTTCCATTTAATATTTCTTCAAAATTTCACGAGCATGCCTCCTTTGGTGCACGAGCAGTCCCTTCTTTGACTTGTAAAACTCAATGTGAATGAAGTATGTCATGAGACTAAGGTCGTTCATCTCAAATTCCTTTATAAGCTCAGTTTTGAACTCAGAAGTACAGTCTTTGTCACTGCTCGTAATCAACAAATCGTCCATGTAAAGACAAATAATTATCACCTCTTCATTTGCATCTTTCTTCATATACACGCCATGTTCAAATACACATTTGTTGAAGTCTGTCTCTTTTAAGAAACCATATATCCTCTTGTTCCAAGCTCTTGAAAATTGTTTGAATTCGTATAAATTCTTCTTCAATATATAGAACTTTGATTCCTATTTTTTCACAAGGAAACCAGAGGATTGTTCCACATAAATCTCCTCCTCCAACGGTCCATTCAATATGCAAATTTGACATCCATTTGATAAATATACCAGTTATTGTTATTTGTAATCCCAACAACCAATCGGTTGATCTCAATCCTTGCTACTGGTGAAAATACTTCCTCAAATTTTATTCCCTCCTTTTGTAAAAATACTTTAGCTACCAATATATAGTTGTGTTTCACAACCTTTCCTTTGGGATTTGTTTTGACCTTGTACACCCATTTCACACTTATAGACTTTTTCCCTTTAGAAAAATTGACTAGCTCTCAAGTCTTGTTCTTCTCAATCAATTCCAGCTCCTCCTTCATAGGACAAATCTATTTTGGATCACTTAAAGACTCTTTCATTTTAACGGGTTCAAATTCGACCATGAATACAAAATGGATGAAGTCACCATCGTCATTAATTTTGTAACCCTGGAATAGATCATAATCTTGGAGTCTTGCAGGCAAACCTCTTTGCCTTGTTGGTATTCTTACATTTTCTGTAATTCGGGTTACAATGACGGTTGTTTATGTGCATTCGGATGCTGCAATAACCACGTTTTCATTGTTGTAACTGGTTACAGTTTATTGGTAATTGGTTACATATTGTTATAGTTCCTTTATTATTTTTTTAAAATGACGTCCTTACTAATCATGGTCCTTTTGTTTGCTTCATCATACAACTTGTAACCACCGGTAGAGTGATACCCTACAAGTATCATCTTCTCTCCCTTGTCATCCAGTTTCTTTCTAAGTTGATCTGACACATGTTGATATGCCACTGAATCAAACACTCTTAAGTGACTCTTGTTTGGTATAAAACAGAACCAGGATTTCTCTGATGTGATCTTTTCAAGCTTCTTTGTTGAACATTCGTTCAGCAAATAGGTGGCTATGGAGACAACTTTTCCCCCAAAATTATTTCGACATGTTCTTTCCCTTTAGCAGGCTCCTTACCATGTTCATGATATAGATATTCTTCATTTAGGCAATAGTGTTTTGTTGTGTTGTATAAGGCAGCACTACCTTTTGTACAATGCCATCTTGATCACAAAAATCCCCAAAATCATTTGAGACATATTCGTCCCCACCATCTATTTTGAGAACTTTGATTTTGTGATCGCTTTGCCTTTCTACAATGGACTTGAACTTCTTGAAAACCTCAAGTACGTCATTTTTTCTCTTGATTAGGTACGTCCATAGTTTTCTACTATAATCGTCAATAAAGGTGACAAATAACTATTGCTTCCAATGGAATCAACTTCCATTGGTCCACATACATTTGACTACGCCATCTCAAGATGACACCTAGTTTTACAACATGCATATTTGCTTAATTTTCCCTTATTTTGTTATGCTTGCACACATTCTTCACAAATTGTATTTGGTATGTTGATCAATAGTAGTCGTGTTACCATCTTATTCTTTTGCAAGGCATTGAGATCTCAAAAATTAAGATGCCCAAGCCTATAATGACATATCCACTCTTCTCTACTAGTCTTTGTAAGAACCAAAATTGTGTTTGTATCCATAACTCACAACGCCTTGTTCTCCATATGAATCTTGTAACCCTTCTCAAGTAATTGGTCAATGCTTAGAAGGTTACACTTGATTATGAGAATATACAACACATCATTTATCAAAGAATGGTTGTCATCTCTTTTCTTGATCAATACGTCATTAAACCTTTCCACCACTAGAGTTGTATCATCCGTAAACTTTACTTTGTTCTTCATGGAACGTTTGATTGTAACAAACCAATATTCTATTCTTGCTATGTGCCTTGAAAATCCAAAATCTAGATACCATTGATTGTTGCATTGTATATCTTCTTTCGTAGTCACCATGGCATTTTCTTCTACCAGTAACCAGTTACAGCATATAGGTAACCGATTACAGTCTTTTCTGGAAGCCTGATGTAACATTTCAAAATTGTCATGTAACCTGCTATTGTTGTTTTCTCATTCAATGATCATTATCAATAGTGTGTTCTCATCATCATACTTTTGTCTTGCAACTCTACCTTCATCTTCTAAAGGTTCTTTCTTGTTGGCATTGTACTCACTTGCAAAGTGTCCATACTTATAACAACTAAAACACTGCACATTGCTTTTGTCAGCTCTCTTTATTCCTCATATTCCTCTAATGTGTCTCCTCTAGAGTTATATAATTCACCAGCTCTATTTTCACTACTTTCACCCTTTTGGAATGTTTAATTTTTGAAATTTTGGAATTCTCTTCCATCAAAATTCTGAAAGCTCTCTCTATCTTTGTTTACGGACCACTTTTCCTTAGCCTTCTTGTCTTTATCATTGAAACGGGCTTGCAAAGTAATCTTTGCATTTGCCGTATCAAGGTTTTTTTCCATCATTCTCTGTTCATGAGCTTCAAGAGAGCTATGCAGCTCCTCCTTGCTCATCGTCATAAGATCTTTTGATTCCTCAATCGCAACAACTACATTGCCCAATCTTGACGTCAAAGAACACAAGATTTTTGCAACCACATACTACTACGTGATCATTTCTCCACAGGTCTTTACTTGATTCACCAATCTTGTGTCCTCGTCGTGAATTTGCTAATTGCTTCTTTTTCTTCCATCTAAATCAACTACAACTATCTCTTGTGATTTTGTAACCTCACCACTTTTTCCTTATCAACTCCTGTATAACTTTTCTGCAAGATTTTCCAAGCTTTCTTTGAGTTTGTGCAATCACCAACCTTATCAATATTATTTGCATCAACATATTGATGAATCAAATACACCGCCTTGTAATATTTTATCTTCTCTTCCTTATGTTAAGTTCTTTGTGCAACTGTTGCACCTTCTACAAGTGGAGTAACATTGTTCTTAATCACTTAAATAACATCATGGTAACCAAACATCACTTTCATCTATTAGCACCATTTATCGTAATTCTTGACATCGAGAATTGGAAGATTTTCATAGATTCGTTCATTGGAAATAGAAAGCATTTTTGCACTTTAAGTATTTGATGGATGGAACCAAACTCTTTATGCCAAATAACAAGGAACCACAAGAATGGTGATTTTCAATGTGGAGAAAAAGAGACTGCGAGAATGAGATAGAGTAATTATTGGGCTAAAAAAATGGTGAACATTTATTATTGAGATACCCAAGGGGCATACATACATTTACATTGAGTGAGGTACAAGAAACAAACAAAAAATAGAAGGAAAAAACCTACAATTGTAATCGGTTACAGACAAAGTGTAACTGGTTCTCAAACCATTCTATTTTTGGTGTAACTGGTCACTGACAAAGTGTAATTGGTTACAACAACATTATATTTCTTTTCTAAAGAGGGTGTAGCCGATTACAATCCTGAAGTAATCAGTGACAGGCACGTGAATTACATTTTTCACTCAACAAATTGTTTGAAAATGACGAAAACACATTTACTTTCCGATAGCAATGAAGAAGTGAAGTATTGTGTCAGATATGTATTTGTGGTCCTATTTCTAATTTGTTTATTATATGGTCTCATCTATCTTATGGTGTATCCAAATTGTTGCATTTGTTTATGTTTTTTTTGTAATTGCACTTGTTTTCTTGTTTAATAGTTATGTTGTGGTTCCAATTGAGTTAAGGATATCGATTTATTTTTTATCATTTTTCATGTCGATTCAAAATCAAAAAAATAGATTAAGGATTGAACTAATTGAAACGCCTGTTAAATGGTATATTAGTGACATTCTTTCTCCAAAATGGGCTACTAAATCCGCGCGTAGTATATTCATTTATAAATGTTGCTTTAGCATGGTTAGTAATAGTTGAGACACCTGCACTCGAACACTTAATAAATTGTTAATTTAATTTACACATGGTTAATAATAAAGTGTTAAATTCAATTAATATATATAGAAGGTATCACAACTTATTAATCATCTATTAAAATAAATAAACAAATTTAAGCTTGAATAACCACGACTTTTGAAGCGTTAAAACCTATATAAAGTTGAAAACACCTGAAATTGTAAGTAACATTCAAGTTCAGGTCAATAATGTTCATTTGATAGATAATTTGATTTTCTAATTTTGATATCACATTACTCGTTGGTCGCTTATTAGACTGTGTTAACTATGTATATGAGTTAAATTAACCATTAAAAAAGTTATGGGATTTAAGCATATAAATTAAGTTAACATTTCTGTTTTCTCAATCCTACTCTCTTTAACTTATGCAATTCACTTGTTATTGCATAATAACTTATATATTACCACCTTTTATATTCTTATCATGTTACATTTGTTGAATCATATTGCATTTGTTTAGAGTAATTTATTAGTGTATCACTTGTAGTTACTTGGAATACAAGTAATAGTTGGTTTGTGGTAAAAATTTCTTTTTAATAAGTTAATTGTGATAGTTAGTGTTCCGGTATGGGCCTCACCTCGGCAGGCCCAATACCAAACGCGGCCCAACAAGCGAACTGGGCACACCTGGCACGCGCCCCTTCGAACGAGCAGGACTGGCCGCCGGGCACAAGCTACATCTCCACGTCCTTTTTGTCGTCCGTCACGCCGGACGAGCAGGACCACCCGGGCTCCCCTCCGCGGGGAGAATAACGTGCTCGGCGCACGTTCTCCACGTGCTCCCCTCCGCGGGGACACGTCACCGGCCAGCTGCCCACCTCCGAAAGAGCAGGTCAAACCCACTTTCCGGGGGTCTAGGGGCAGTTGAACTAGGGCGAAGACCACTTCCTGGTCTTCACTACGCCACGTAAGCCCTAGCAGTCATTAGGGATTGGGCCTGGTCATCCAGCCCACCTCGAATGACCGTTGGCCCAGCGCTGGGGTCTCTCTATAAATACCCTCTTCTTCAAGAGGGTCAGGTAACTCTTCTTGCCCCCTTTTTCTGTACTATTGCTTCCTCTCTGTCCAACTTCTTACTTGGGCGTCGGAGTGCTTTGCAGGTACACCCCCCTCCTCTTTCTCACCCCGGCGAACAGATAATCGTCCAGCGGAGTGTGGCCAGTCCGTGATCCCTCCTGATCAGGTCAGATCAGTGGCGCCGTCTGTGGGAACCTGAAACTTCCCCGTTACTCCGAGCAGAAAACCAAAAGTTTCACCAAACCTCTACGGTCATGGCCAGCCCACGCCGCGGTGACACTCCGCACGACCTTGCGCTCAACACCGCCACCAACGGGAAACAGGCAGGAACGGCGCGTCTAACGGAAGCCGACGAAAGGGACGGGCGAACTGCTTCACCATCATCCGAGGAACGGCCCCTACAGGCCGACCACCGCCCCCCGAGCCCGCCAGCATTCCACCCCGTTCCCATCCCGGCGGGAGCGGACCCAACGGTAGCCGCTCTCTTTGCAGCCATCAACCAGACGAACCAGCTGATGTTCCAACAGAACGCTAGAATTGGAGCATTGGAACGCGTCGGCTCCCCGAGGTACCCCCAGCGGGAAGACCAGAACGGAGGTTCGAGGAGCCCCTCACCTCGACTCAGGAACCGCCGGCCACGGCTGGAGAGACACCGCCCGCAGGCGTCGCGGGAGCGCACCAGATCCCCGGCGAGACACGATCGCGGGAGGAACCAGAACGCCGCGGCGATCCCAACCGAGGAACCCCGAGGCGGGAACTCAGGACGAAGATCAAGGACCCGAAACCTAGGACACACCGCGAACGGCTCATCTCCCCTGAGATCCCCGGCCCACAGCGACGAGGATGACTACCGCACCCCACTATCCCGGGAGATCATGGCAGCCCCCATACCCCAGGGAATGGAGAAACCACTGACGCTGTCAACGTACGACGGCACCTCCGACCCGGACGATCATCTGGAAGATATCGAGGCTATGCTCGACTACCGAAACGTCCGGGGAGCTATTAAATGCAGACTCTTCCCGACGACTCTGAGGAAAGGCGCTATGACCTGGTACAAAAGCCTGGAGCCCGAATCAGTTACGTCGTGGAGGGTCTTGAAGGACCTATTCTCCAAACACTTCACGACGTCCCGGCGTCACCCGAAGACGGAAGCAGTCCTCGGGGCAATCATCCAAGGCCCCGACGAACCTCTCCGGAAATACATCGAAAGGTTTACTCGGGAAGCCGTGCAGGTGACGACTTCCGACGAAATGAAACGCTACTTAATGGAACAAGGCCTGCGCCACGATTCCAAATTCTACGAGGCCGTAGGCATACACCGGCCCACGTCCCTCCAAGACTTCCTCGACAGGGCCGCGCATTACATCCGGTTCGAGGAAACACAAGCGGCCAACTCCGCTCGCGACACCCGAGACAGAGAAGCCCTCCGCGGGCACCGAGACGACGGAGCTTCGAGCCACCGACGAGGAGGGGACCGCCGTCGGGATGACCGCCCCCGCGAACCCCGCGAACAGCGCGAGCCACGCGGCCCGGCAGGAAGATTCACCGAATACACCGCCTTGGTCGCTTCACGCGAACGCATACTGGCCGAATGCGCTAAAACCGAGTTTGTGCAGGGAGGTGTCCGTTTTCCACGACCAACGCCGCCCAAACCCAACGTGGACAAGTCTAAGTACTGCCGGTTCCACAGGACCCAGGGGCACGTAACGAAAGACTGCATTCATCTCAAAGATGCGATCGAAATCCTAATCAAAGACGGGCACCTAAAGCGATACACCCGAGGAGGTGAACCACCCAGGTCAGAGGCTCCGGAGGCTAAGAAAATCGAGGAACTCCCCTCTCTAGAGGACGGCGAGAGACTCCAGGTCGCGATGTGCGTCAGCCGCCCCGAGGATTGGTTCGCGAGCAGAGGATTCGGCATCCCCGAAGGACCCAGCCTAGTCGACGAGCCAATCCGACCAACCAGCCGATGGGAATACTTCCCCAGAGCCATGGTCATCTCTGATGGAGCTACGAGGAGTCTGTCCGTAGGATCTGTGAAAAGGAAATTCGACGAACTCATCGCGGGCAACTCCGGCAAGATGAGCACGCTCGACAAATTCCGGGGCCGCTCCAACCCGATCACATTCTACCTCGAAGAACTACCCGGGGGATCTCCCAATTCCAACATACCCTTGCTCATACGTGCACGAATGGCAAACTTCGACGTCAGGCGCCTCCTCGTCGACGGCGGGAGCTCGGTTGACATAATGTACTCACATTTGTTCACAACTCTCCAGCTCGACGAATCCAACCTCTCCCCCTACGTAGGCTCCGACCTCCAGGGGTTCAACGGGACGACGACGAGACCCTGGGGATACGTGGAACTGAAAGTCACCTTTGGGGAAGAGGAAACGGCCAGAGACATCAGCGTCCGCTTCTTAGTCATCGAATGCCCGTCCCTATATAACTGCATCCTGGGCAGGACGACGATAGCAGAACTCACCGCGGTACCCTCCACCGTCCACCTGAAGATGAAATATTACACGAGAAGGGGAGCCGTGGTCACCCTCAACGGCGACATCGAAGCTGCCCGAAGATGTTTCGAAGCCGCGCTAAAAGGCCTCGACTCCATCGCTCCACCGACCAAAAAGAAAGCGCCAAGCGCTACACCAAAGGACAAACCAACAGAGCTGGTCGGATCCGTTGAACTCGACAGCCGCTTCACCGACGAGTTCGACAATAAAAAGACTGACGAAGCCAACGGGCAGCCCCCGCACCCAGCGCGCCCCATCCCGGATGGCGAATTCGAGCTCATTCCCCTCGGGGAAGACGCAACCAGAACCGTGAGGATAGGCGCAGGACTCCCCGACCTCGCGAAACGACAGCTCCAAGCCTGCCTCCGCGAGAATGCCGACCTCTTCGCCTGGAGCGCCGCGGAAATGCCGGGACTCGACCCTGAGGTCGCCTGCCACCAGCTGTCCATCAACCCAACCGCAAAGGCCGTGGTACAACGCCGACGTCGCCAGTCCCCCGAAAAATCGGCAGCAGCCGAACAAGCTGTAAAAGACCTCCTAGAGGAAAATTTTATTTCGGAAGCCCGGTATTCCACCTGGCTGTCCAACGTTGTACTTGTTAAAAAGAATAATGGAAAATGGCGCATGTGTGTTGACTACACTGACCTCAACCGGGCATGTCCTAAGGACGCCTACCCCCTCCCCAATATCGACAAGCTCGTCGACAACTCGGCGGGCTTCAAACTTTTATCCTTCATGGACGCATACTCGGGATACAACCAGATCCCGATGGCCGAACACGACAAACAGGCCACGGCCTTCATGACAGCATCGGGCAATTACTATTACAACGTGATGCCCTTCGGCCTCAAGAACGCCGGGGCCACGTACCAATGGATGATGAACCACGTCTTCCGCGACGAGATCGGGGACATGCTCGAAGTATATATGGACGACATGATCGTCAAATCTGGCGCGGAAGACGACCACGCGGCGCACCTCCAGAAGGTCTTCGAGACCGCGAGATCGTGTCGCATGCGTTTTAACCCGGAGAAATGCACTTTCGACGTCTGCGCCGGTAAATTCCTCGGCTACTACTTGACCGAACGGGGGATCGAAGCCAATCCGGACAAATGCCACGCCTTCTCCAATATAACCACGCCGACCACGAAGCGTGCCATCCAGTCCCTCAACGGCGTGCTGGCCTCCCTCTCGCGATTCATCGCGAGATCGGCACAACACGCCCTCCCGTTCTTCAAACTACTCAGGAAAGAGACCAAGTTCGAATGGACGGACGAGTGTGAGAAAGCCCTTCGCCACCTCAAACGCGTCCTATCCGAACCGCCGGTGCTGACGCGCCCCGCAACGGGCGAAACCCTGTATTTGTATCTGGCCGTCTCCAACGAAGCCGTTAGCGCCGTCCTCGTGAGCGAAGCCGGGGAAGGACAAAATCCCATCTACTTTACTAGTAAAGCCCTCCACGGCCCGGAGGCCCGATATCAGCTGATCGAGAAAGTCGCCCTGGCCCTCGTAACAGCGGCACGCCGACTCCGACATTATTTTCTAGCCCACACCATCGTGCTCCGCACCGACCAACCCATCCGCCAGCTACTCGGCCGCCCCGACATGGCTGGGCGCATGCTGAAATGGTCGCTAGAGCTCTCCGAGTTCGACATCACATACGAGAGCCGGCACGCCATCAAGGCTCAAGCTTTGGCCGACTTCGTCGCCGAGATGACCACGCCCCCCGACCCTACCACCGGGAACCACCTCTGGACCATCTTTGTGGACGGCTCCTCCAACTCTACGGGGAGCGGCGCCGGCATCGTCCTCGATAACGACGAGGGTACGGTCATCGAAGTCTCCCTCACGCTAGCTTTTCCAACGACTAACAACCAGGCCGAATACGAAGCATTTCTCGCCGGCCTTCGCCTAGCATCCGACCTGGGAGCCAGGGACATCCGAATCTACACGGATTCCCAGCTGGTCGCTTCGCAAGTCCGAGGCGAATACCAAGCAAAAAACGACACCCTCGCCGGATACCTCGCGCTCATCAATGAAAAACTAAGAGGGTTCGACTCAGCAGAAATTCAGCACGTTCCTCGGGAGCAGAACACCCGCGCCGACATCCTCTCCAAACTAGCAAGCACCAAGAAACGAGGCGGTCACAAATCGGTCATTCAAGAAATCTTGTCCCAACCAAGTACCAGCACGACCACCACACCTCTCGACATCAACGCCATTGGAGACGCGGACTGCTGGATGACCCCCTCCACACCTATCTCAGCACCGGCCGTCTGCCGGCCAGCTCTAGCGAGGCCAACGCAACGAAACGACGGGTCTGCTCGTACGTCCTCCTCGAGGGACGACTGTACCGCCGAGGCTTCGCAATCCCACTCCTCAAATGCATAGATAAATCCCAAAGTACGGCCGTTCTAGAAGAAATCCACGAAGGTATCAACGCGCAGCACCTCGGTGGCAGATCCCTAGCGCGCAAGGCCCTACGCGCGGGCTACTACTGGCCGTCAATGCAGTCCGACGCGAAAGAACATGTCAAACGGTGCGATAAGTGTCAACGACACGGAGACATGCACCTCGCCCCCCCAACCGACCTCACGTCCCTCTCATCTCCGTGGCCGTTCGCCTGGTGGGGGCTGGACATCCTCGGACCCTTCCCCCTCGGTTCATACCAGAACAAGTACCTCATCGTGGGAGTCGACTACTTCACCAAGTGGATCGAGGCTGAAGCTCTGGCCAAAATCACCGTCCACAACGTACTCCGATTCTACAAACGCAACATCCTCGCCAGATTCGGGGTACCGCTCGCCATCGTCACCGACAACGGTACACAATTTACAGACAAAAACTTCCGCGACTTCGTCACCAACCTCGGGACCAAACATCACTTCGCCTCGGTCGAACATCCTCAGACGAACGGCCAGGCGGAGTCGGCGAACAGAGTTATACTCAGAGGACTCAGACGACGCCTCGGAGACGCCAAACGAGCATGGGTCGAAGAACTCCACAGCGTCCTCTGGGCATACCGTACTACCCCTCACTCAACCACGGGGGAGACCCCATTTCGCCTCACATACGGAACCGAGGCCGTGATACCGGTCGAAATCCGCGAACCGTCCAGACGAACGGAAGCTCCCCTGGACACCGACGACAACGATGGCTCCCTCCGAGAAGAGCTCGACCTCGTCGAAGAAATCCGCGCAGGAGCAGCTCTCCGGGAAGCCCGGCTGAAGCAACACGTCGCACTTCGCCATAACAACAAAGTCATAAAACGCGATTTTCAAACAGGCGACTTAGTTCTACGCAGAAACCAGAAAGACTCCCACGAGGGCAAACTGGCTGCGAACTGGGAAGGCCCGTACCGAGTCCGGGACAAAACGGAGCACGGGGCCTATTACCTCGAAAACCTGCACGGTGAACAATTAGCTCGACCATGGAACGCCGCGAAGCTTAAGCGGTACTACAGTTAACACATTGCCCGCGACGACCCATCGTCCCGACCACTGGGGGGCGACATGGTACCACCGCACACCCCCGCGTCCACCAGCGACCAAAGAAAAGCAAGCCCTGCCTCTCGTGTGCGCGGGCAGAAGGCCTTGCTCGGCAGGGAATACCTCGACCGAGGCTCCTCACCGCCGTACCAAAACAGGCAGGACGCCTAGCTCGCGATGGGCCATCCACGCCCCGGGGAAAACTACCCCCGACACGGCCCGGCTACATCCCCGGCCAAACCGGCCAGTGCCCTACACTACCGGTAACAAATTGTCGAGCTAAACACACCGAGCGCACACTTAGAAAATTTACAAGAAATGTCATACACATCAGAGGCATTCAAACAAATACGAAAAACGAGCATAAAACAACATGCAAATAACGAGCGCACACTTAGAAAATCCACGATAAATATATTTAACAAAAGCGGGCACCAGCCCAGTAGTCAATAGTACAAAAACGAGCACGCAGGCCCGAAGAAAAAGATAAACACCGGCACGCAGGCCACAAAAACAACGAGCACGCAGGCCCGGCAACCTATGCTTCCTCGTCCGCTCGGTCAGCAGCCACGGGTTCCTCCTCGGGGATAACAAGATAAGGATCGATCACCCTCCCATCAACAATCTCGTGGTACGGCCCTATCCCGTCCACGACCAGCTCGACACCAGGGTTGGCGACCTGAATCTGCTCGACCGCGTTCTTGAACCCGACCTCGACGGCCTCCAGACAATCGCTCTCCAACACCCGGATACGGGCGATCAAGTCAGCACGGGTGATTAGCCGCCGATCCCCATCAGTCTCGTCCTCGGCCGGACGAACAGCGCTGTCCAAAACCTCCGTGCGAACCTTCAGCGCCTGCACCTCGGCCGTCGCTGTCCCCAGCTTCTCCTCCAGCGAAGTCACCTTCCCCTCAGCACCCTCTGCCCGTTTCCGCTGCTCGGCAACATCCTTCTGGCTCTTCTCCAACTCCTCAGTGAGCTTGGCCAACCGCGACTGCGTGAAGGTGAGATCCCCTTGCAGTTTGGACAGCTCAGCAGCGGAGCAGCCCTCCTCGTTCAGCACGAGAGCCGTCGTAAACGTCCGCATCATCGCGGCCAAGTCCTCAGCCAGGACACGTCGACGGGTCTCCCGATCAGCCTGGCGAACAGCCTTCACCTCCCCGGCGGAAACAGTGGGGGAACGGGCACCATGAAAATATTTCGGGTGCTGGTGGCAGGGAGGGACGACATAACCTTCCTCGACGGCGCCGACCGTCAGATCCACCACCCGAGGCTCCTCGGACCTTTGCCTCTTCGACACTCCTTGAGACACAGGGGATTGGCTCTCTTGAGGCGACGAGGACGAAGTTTGCCCCCCGTGCGTCGCGACCTCCTGACCGACCAGCTGACTCACCCTCGTCCTCGGGGCCACGGCATTCCTGGCAGCGCGCAACTGCTTCACCCGCTCGTCGACAGTAGACATGTTCGCTGCAAAAACAAAGAAATAGGTTAGTGACGATCAAAAACCCCGAACACGAGGGAAAACGAACATCCCTACCTAGATAATCCAGAGCGGCCGCCCCGGTCGCGCAGCCGAGCAAAGTCTTAGTATTTATCAAACGCTTCTTGGTGCGTATGTTCCCCTGGGCATCGAGGATGTACCGACCGTCGGGCGTCACCAGCTTCGACGGGGGGAGTGACCGCACAAAGGCAATTATTTTCAAATAAGCGGCCATGTCCTTCTCCTCGAGGGTCCCCGCCCGGACGATATACCTATCCGTCCCTCGACTGAAATGCTCCGCGATCCACAGTAGATGTATCTTAGGAAGCCACGCGCGGAACCGCTGGCCATCTACCGTGCGCTCGCCCTCGTCAAAGAGAGTGTCTGAGCCCTGCTGCGTGATCGGTTTAACGAGGTAGAACCGACCTTTGAAATCTTTGACAGAATCGCTATACGCTTTGAAAATTTTGGTCGATTGTTTGAAGAAGACCCATCCGTGACGACCTCGCACCGTCTGCCGCTGCAAATGAAAGATGCGGAAAAATAACGGCACCGTCGGCTCCACCGAGAGGTAGAAACACACCACCTCGAAAGCCCGGATGAAAGCCAAAGCGTTTGGGTGCAGCTGAGACGGGGCAAGACGCAGCCAGTCAAAAAGCCCCAGATGGAAGGCGGAAAACGGTAACCGGAGCCGAGCTTCTTTAAAATAAAATTCATACATCGGGAACATCTTCCGCCCATATCGCGAACAGATCCGGTGGTGCTCTTTCGGGCGGTACACCTGCCAGTGTTGCGTTTCTCCTATCGGCGTGTCCTCGACCGTGGCATACACGTCGGACGAGTCGACCACAAAGCAAGATGGGATGGAAAGTGGCTCCTCGGCCGCCCACTCCTCGGACGGGGCGATACGCTCGTCGTCATACTCCGGGACCTCGGGTTCATTATCTTCAACCATTGTCCCCGGCACCAGAGCCGACATCTACACCTGAAAGCAGAGGACATCGGTGAATTCGATAGCCAGGATCAAATCCACCCTTCCACCGCAAGTCAAGTGAAAGGGCGACAAAGGCCGAGAAGTGACGAGCAGACATTCGCTCCCCGCCTACCCTCCTCGGGGATCGAAGAACGACCCCTCACCCCCTTCGGGACGGCTGCCGGAGAAGGTACTTCTCCCCGGGGCATTCATCAGAAAAAGCCCCCGTCCTCGGGGCATTCATCGGAGAAGAGCCCCCGTCCTCGGGGCATTCATCAGAAAAAGCTCCCGTCCTCGGGGCATTCATCGGAACTAGCCTACCGTCCCCGGGACATTCATCGGAGAACTCGCCAGACGCGGCGGAACTCGCGTCCCTCCTCGGGGCGTTCATCCCGCCCCGACCACACGTTCCAGTTAGACGACGGAAATAAAAAGAGAGAGAAAAGAGGAACTCACTTGTAACGGCGGCGGACGGAAGAAAAAAGCAAACGGTACGGCGGCGATCGGCGGCAAGCGGCGGACGAGCAGAGACGATAAAAGATTAGCAGGGAGAAAAGTAACAGAATGAGCGAGGACCGCCATATTTATAACCCGGCGCGGGACTCGAAGTGACCCTAGGCTCATTAATGACATAGGTTAGCCGCCCCTACGACCACTTAACACAAGACACGTGGCGGCAACCTGACAGTCGCGTCCCTTCATCTGCCTCCTCCCCATTCTACCGACGACCGGAGCCCTTCGTGCGAGTCCCCGCTCCAGACACGACGACCTTAAGTCCTCGCTCTTCCCCAGAGCTTCGACTTGGGGGGCTCCTGTTCCGGTATGGGCCTCACCTCGGCAGGCCCAATACCAAACGCGGCCCAACAAGCGAACTGGGCACGCCTGGCACGCGCCCCTTCGAACGAGCAGGACTGGCCGTCGGGCACAAGCTACATCTCCACGTCCTTTTTGTCGTCCGTCACGCCGGACGAGCAGGACCACCCGGGCTCCCCTTCGCGGGGAGAATAACGTGCTCGGCGCACGTTCTCCACGTGCTCCCCTCCGCGGGGACACGTCACCGGCCAGCTGCCCACCTCCGAAAGAGCAGGTCAAACCCACTTTCCGGGGGTCTAGGGGCAGTTGAACTAGGGCGAAGACCACTTCCTGGTCTTCACTACGCCACGTAAGCCCTAGCAGTCATTAGGGATTGGGCCTGGTCATCCAGCCCACCTCGAATGACCGTTGGCCCAGCGCTGGGGTCTCTCTATAAATACCCTCTTCTTCAAGAGGGTCAGGTAACTCTTCTTGCCCCCTTTTTCTGTACTATTGCTTCCTCTCTGTCCAACTTCTTACTTGGGCGTCGGAGTGCTTTGCAGGTACACCCCCCTCCTCTTTCTCACCCCGGCGAACAGATAACCGTCCAGCGGAGTGTGGCCAGTCCGTGATCCCTCCTGATCAGGTCAGATCAGTTAGAGAAGTGTAATCAGTTAGAGTTTTGTTGGTTCTTGGTATTCTGATCATTGAAAGTTAGTGCAAGTGTGTTTTATTCTCTCTTTTAAATATTTATCTCTTTCATTTCATTTCATTCTAATTTAAAGGAGTGTGTGTGCGCGAGCGTACGTGCGCGCGCGTGTGAGGTAAAGCTAATTTGAGAGCATTATTCATGTGCTTGTTTGATTGAGTACTTGAGTTTTTTTTCCAACATCTAGTATCTAGGACATCAGATTCAGATCTTAGAAGATCTTGAACAATGACTTCTCATCTAAATGGTCATTTTCCAACAAATTCTCCATTTCTAAATAAAAATAACTATGATAATTGGTGTAAGTAGATAAAAGTAGTGTTGTTCTATCAAGATATATGAGACTATTGTGAATATTTATGTTACACCAATTAGTAGTCGTGTCACAGATAATCACAAGAATACGTTCAAAAAATTGAAGAAAGATTATAAATTTCTCTTTATAATATATCAGTGTGTTGATCCATATAATTTTGAGAAGGTTTGTGATATTGACTCATCAATGGAAGCATGAGATATATTAAAACTGTCATTTGGTGGTACTGAGAAGGGGAAGGATGTGAGGTACAAATTCATAAGAGGATGTATGAATTTCTTCAAATGGAAGACAATGAAAACATAAGTGATTTACTTACAGGAGTGATTAGGTTAGTGAACCAAATCAAGGTGAGCAGTGAGGTAATATCAACCAAGTATGTAGTTTCAAAGATCTTGAGATCTTTGTCCCCAAATTTTGATCATATTGTGGTGGCCATAGAAAAATCCAAAGATTTGTCAAATTTAACAAAAGAATTGGAATGGTCTCTTGAATCATATGAATAGAGAATGGTGAAGAGAACCGTAAGAAAGACATTATTAGAGGTTGTATTGCAAGCGCAATCAAATAAAGATAAGAGTAAATAAAAGTGGAATGACAATAAATGAAGAGTTGGACTCAACAATTCAAATGGTAGAAACTATAAGCAAAATTCTAGATCATCAAGTCAAAAATAAAGTAATAACCAAGGGGGTCATAGCGGTGGTGGTAGCAATAGAGGTAGATAAGAAATAAATAAGTTTGACAAGAGTAACATTTAATGTCATAATTGTCAGAAATATGTCCATTTTTCTAATAAATGATATGGAAGCAAGAAAGATCAATAAGATGATGCAAAGCTAGCAAATCAAGAAGATGCTAACAACAAAAGAAGAAGAAATATATAGAGATCAATGATATTTAGATTTAGGGTGTTCATCTCACATGACTGGTAGAAAAGACCGGTTTGTTAACATCATTCAATGTAGAAAGAACAAAGTGAAGTTTACAAATTATAGCACATTAGCAGCAGAAGGCATTGGTGATTTCTTGATCATGAGAAAAGATGGCAATCAATCATTGATCTCAAATATGTTATACATTCCATATATGATAGTAACTTACTCGACATTGGCCAGTTGATTGAGAATAATTATAAAGCGTTGATAGAAGTAAGATGATGAGAGTTCATTGCACAAGTGAAAGATTAATCTTCTATGTCACAAAATAGAACCTTCAAGATTGAATTTTAAGTGTTGGAGCATAAGTTCCTAGCAACTGCAGCTAGCGGGGATAACTGGCTATGACATTATAGACTTGGTGATCTCAATGTTAGAGATATCAACCACTTGAAGAAGAAAAATATGGTTTCAGGATTTCCTGGAATTCATATTTCTAGTGAAGTGTGTGAAAAATGAGTACAAGTCAAGCAATACAAGAACAACTTCAATAAAGATACAGGAAGCAAGTCAAAAGCTACTTTTAAATTCATATACTCTAATGTGTGTGGTCTCATTCAAGTTAATTGAATTGAAGGTAACAAATACTTTTTCACATTCATAGATGATTTTAGAAGAAAACTATGGACATGCTTAATTAAAAGGAAAATCGGTGTGTTTGTTGTGTTTATCAAGTTTAAGTCCATGGTAGAAATAAGGATCACAAGATCAAAGTGTTAAGAACTGATGGTGGAGCGGATTATGTGTCAAATGATTTTAATGCATTATGTGAAAATTCATGAATTGTTCATGAGGTTGTGTCACCACATACACCTCCAACAAAATGGGACTGTTGAGAGAAAGATAGGATCATTATGAATGTGGTAAGAATCATGTTAAAGAGCAAACACTTACCTAATGAACTAGAAAGAATCGCACCAGAAGAATGTTGCTCATATGTCAAACCAAGCTTGAGTCACTTAAAGGTGTTTGAGTCTATTGCATGTAGACATGTGTTTGACCAATTGAGGAGGAAGCTTGATGATAAATCAAAGCATATGATCCTGATTGATTATTATTCAACGGGTGAATACAAGTTATTTGATCTTGTAAGTAAGCAAATATTGATTAGAAGAGATGTGGTCATAAATGAATAGAACGAATAGGATGGAAGCATTAGTGTTAAGAAGGGTTCAGTAAGAATCATGTATGAAGAACCAAGTAGTAAAGCTAAAATAAAGACTCAAACAGATACTAATAGGCCTTAAAGAGTTAGAAACATGTCAGGCAGACTACAAGATTGTATAGTCACACCAGATAATATGATCAATGACGAAGGTGAGTTAGTGCATTATGTCTTTTAAGTTGATACTAAGCCACTAAGCGTGATTGAGACATTGAATGATCCTAAATGGAATCTATATAAGTCAACAAGACTTGGTAACTTGTTTAATTACACAGGGCAAGAACGCAATTGATGTGAAGTGAGTATACAAGGTAAAGCAAAGCCCCAAAGGTGAAATGATCAGACACAAAGCAAGTCTTTTGGCCAAAAGATTTCTTCAAAAGGAAGGCATTAATTTTGATGAAATCTTTGCACCTGTTGTTAGGATTAAAACAATAAGATTAGTTGTTGCCTTAGTCAATATCAACATGATCCATGTGTTAGCCAATATCAACAACTGGTCTATGTGTTAGATGGATGTAAAGTATTTTTTTTAAATGGTCTTTTTGATGAAGAAGTATGTATCACAATCAGATGGATTTAAGAAACATGGTCAAGAGAGCAAAGTGTACAGAGTGCATAAGACCTTGTATGGGCTTAAGCAAATTTTAAGAGTTTAGAATAAGAATATTGATGACTTTCTAAGAGAGATAGGATGCATGAAGTACGCATCTGAGTATGGTGTGTATATTAGAAGGAGTGACAATAATGAGTTCATAACCATATGCTTGTATGTTAATGATTTGCTAAGCACATACAGTTTTGAGAAATAAAATGAAGATTTTAGACTGAATATAATGAAAAAATAAAATGAAGATTTTAGACTGAATATAATGAAGAAATTTGAGATGACTGATCTTGGTCACATATCATATTTCTTTAGAATTGAGTTTTACAAATGTAATAGAAGATTATTGATGCATCCGAAAAAATATACAAGTGAGATACTCAAAAAATTTGAGATGGAGCATTGCAACTCTCCAACAACATCAATTGAGCCAAGATTGTTGCTAACAAATGACTTAGATGAGAGAGGCATTGATCCAACACAATACAGAAGGATCATTGGATCAGTAAGGTATTTTTGTCACACGAGACTAGGTCTTACATACAATATAGGTATGATAAATATTCATTCAAAAATCAAAATTGTCACATCTAGAAGCCAATAAGAGGATATTAAGATACCTCGGAGGCAAGTTGAATTATAGCATCTTGTTTTCAATAGCATACAAAGGGAGAGTGTGTAAACTTGTGGAATACACTAATTCCAATTGGTGTGGTAATGTTAATGATAGAAAAATCAAAGCAAGTTACGTGTCCATTATCAATGTAAGTTATGTGATCATGTTAGGTCGTGCACCAATAGCTTAAAATTCAAGAAAGAATCCAATGATGGCTTTGTCCTCATCTGAAACATAGTACATTGCAACATCACTATGTGCTTGTTATATGATTGGTGAATTTATTTGATTAAGTTAAAGGCCAATATCATGGAATCATGACCATGAAGATTGACAACATATATGACATAAACTTAGTTAAAACTTTTGATGTATATAGCAAGGGCAAACATATAGGGACGGGCTTTCACTACCTTAGGAAGCAAGTTAGCAATTAAAAGCTATATCTAGAACAATGCAAAAGTGAAGACCAAGTTGCACACATTATGACAAAGACGGTGCAAATTGAGGTGTTTAAGATTAAAAGTTTAATTAGTGTATAGAGCTTAGCCACAATGAATGTAATTCATTAGTGTCTCGATTGTAGTTACTTAGAATACAAGTAATATTTCGTGTATGGTAAAAATTTGTTTTAACAAGTTGGTTATAACAATTAAAGAAATGTAGTTAATCATAGTTTTGTTAGTGCCTTGTAATGCAAGTAATGTGCTTGTGTGATTAAGTGCTTGTGTTCTGTTTCAACAACATTCTCGCAAATCATCTTTAATTATCTCTTTAGAATCTGGATCATCCGATTGGCATATGATATTACTACTTTAATGACTGAAATAATCTACGACATGACAGACACATAAATTTGGCTGTTAAGTTTCTAAACTTCGTATTATACTGAGACCAAATATTTTTAATACAATAAAAATGATAGAATATTGAAATTTACCGATTATCTCAAACCAACAGCCTAAAAAATACCTCAGCTTAGCTACAACCCGAAAGGAGGGAAAAAACTTACTAGACTATTAGGACAACCTTCACAAGAAGGTGAAATTAACTAGAATGTCCACTTCCACTCGAAGCAAAGAAAGAATGCTGCATCCAATTCGCACAGAAAATCTACACAAAAATTTGAAAGCAGCAGCTATATTGCTCTCCATAAAAACTCAGATTCATACTTTACTTGCTACCGTTGCATACTGGTTAGTAACCCATGGGTGGCATCCCAAAAGGAGGCATTTGGGGCATTCCCATTCCACCCACTGGAGGGGGAGGCGCATAGCTTCCTGCAAAACCTGGTCCTCCCATTCCAGGCATTGGTGGTGCAGGCAAAGCAAGAGGCAACAATTGAGCATACATGTTCTGCAACAGAAAACACATTCATATCAGTACTACTCTAATGTTGAACTCTTGAGAATGAAGACTGAGATGAAAAACAAAAGAATTAAAGGGATTACTCTGAACATTGAAACTGCTGACATGACATTGTCAGATATACTCTTCAAAGGCACGACAAAAAATAACTTTAGGGCAACAGAAAATAAGCAAGATAATTACCTGTTGTGCAACTACATCCTTTTCTTCTTTCTCTTTAGACTTCACTTCATTTTGTGCTTCAATTCTGTCTTTCACTAGTTCGTCAACTTTACCGGTGTACTCGCGGATAAACTACAACAACAAAGAGAAGATGGTGAAAGAGAGAGCTAGATAAAATGCCAATTATTATATCCATTTTGGTCCATTGAAGAATAAATAAATACATTTGTCAATCTAGAATTCTTTGAATATCCGATGCAATACCATAATTACATAAGACCGTCCACAACCTTCATTAGCTATGCATACTAACTCGTGTTAAGCTTATTTTAGTTATCACTTTTATGAGTATGAATCTGAAACCCCGACATTCATCTAAAAGCAGTTCAAAGCGCCTGTTATAAGACTGCAGATCTTAAACTACCAGACTTCACAAAGACAGCAGTATAGACAAAACACAATGGAAGGGGCAATATCCAGTAAATAGTTTATTAAGCCTGATACCAACAGAGTTGCTGTAAAAAATAAAATATGTCAAATAGGGTGATCCAAATCAGCAGTATAGACAAAACACAAACCTGCAAGAGGTATGGGAAGGCAAAGTCGATCATATTGTGCATCCAAGCTAGTTCAAGAACAATGTCTGCTCGTATTAAATCATAGCAAACAAATAGACACGAGGCAAAGCATTCTTTCTTTCCCTGCATAATTATGTGAAAAGAAAAATTAGAAAACTCTGTATGCACGCATAATAAATCATGTTATCATCATCACATGATGACAAAGGAAACAGCTTAGACCCTCAAACAAATACTAGTAGATTGTAAGGCCCTAATGTGCAATTGCGGAACAAAGTTACAAGGTTTGATTAAAAACGCAAATAATAATAGGTGTCAGTATTTCTCTACATGATTTAGAATTACACAAGCCACAAGAGAAACCACTAGTATGCTATATACATACTGAACATGTTAGTCATGATGATTCAGATCCTCGTGGTTCTTTAACAGAAATGTGTTGGTCAAGAATAATAGTAAGCCTGAGCAAATGGCATATTGACAAGAATTGTTATTGTATATGCATTTTCAAACAGAACCATTTAGTACCTGATCAATGAAATAAACAAGCAACTCCTCAGCCAGTTCACGCTCGCCAGATTGTGAAGCTGTCTCCATGGCATCTTTGTAAAGGTTATCCTTCTTTGACAAAGCAATGGATTGCTTCCATCTTCCTGCCTTTTTGTAAATATAAGCAGCAACCCGTCTCATCTCAACAAGCTCATGCTTTTCAATCTACATCATACATAATTAATCTATCAGTTTTCCGTAACTTAAACAAAAAGAATTCACCATTAAGAGCAAATGCAGATCACCTTTTGTGCAAGACCTATTTGATCAAAGTTATCATGCAAATCAATTGATTCACGCAATCTATCATAATCTTCTTCCTCAACATATATCTCGTTCAGGGCTTCATTAACAGCAGACACATTATTGCTCTGAACTGCAACCATGTATGGCTTCACAAGACGGAGGTGACCAGCCTATAGCACATTACAAGGAAAATATAGGTGTTATAACTTATAACAGTCACATCGCAAACTAATATCTAACAAAATTTACTATATTTCTACCTTACGCATTATGTCAACAACACGTGCGTGGTCCACACGAAGTGCAAGGACATTCAGAATATCATTGAGGAGATCTGGATGCTCTTCCAAATAGAAGTGAACAGCCTTGTAATACAATTCAACATTAGCAACTTTGACAGCAACATCTTTGAATTGCATGTGATCCCATGCTTCAGGTGAATGGTTCATGATGGTAGTTGCGGCATTATCAAACTCATCATATTGGATATACAAAAAGGTCAACTCTTTCCAATGTTGTTGTTCATCACATGCTCTTATGAGTTTTGGGATATTGAGGCGAGTTGAGAATAGTTTGATATGCTCCATAAGCTTCTCAGGGCGGTATCTAGCATAAAGAACTCCCAACTCGGTGAAGATGCCCATATGAGCTCGTTCCAACCCTAAACCGCTTTCCATCAGCGATATTAACTCATTGAAGTAACCTCTATTTTGGTAATATTCACTGACCTCTTCCAAGTCATCCACCTACATAAATTACAAACAGTTTGACACAGTAGGCATTGGAAAGTAAATAAGCTCACTACTAGGAATAGCAGACCAACAAAAGGTCCAGATAACAAGTGCAAAAGCCCTCCAATGACCAATCACCACACACTTACATATTTGCAGCAAACTCGGAAGGACAACGATTTACATTATAATATGAAGCATGTTTTATTCAAGTTCTTCAAATTGAAATCAGATGGAAACAGGAATCAAGAAAAAGCCTCCTAATTTATTTTTAAAAATATCTTTAGTTCTTATGAAATTAACCGATTACCTGAATAATAATGTTGAGTCCACATATCTGGGCCAAGCGAAACTCCTCCGCATCAACACAAGCAAAACAAACTTCCTTCCATGTTTTTGAGCTATTAGCTTTCCTTGCTGCGTCAACAGCGCCTTGGAATTGTTGTAACTTCACCAGTGTAATAGCCAGCTTGGCCCAGTTAGATATAAAGGCATAAATGATTTTTGCAGCCTCATATAATGCTTCATCATACAACCGGTCCCCAACACTTTGCAAATTAGCAACATTTGGCATCAGAATGAACTCTTCAATGTCACTAAGCCTATCAATCTTTGCGTATGCATAAATGAGCTCGCCATCAACCTTTGGTTCTTTTGCCTTCTGTCTTACCATTAACAAGTATTTGACCAAGTCATGGTAAACATTGGCATCTTCAGCAGCACGTATAACATCCAAAAATTGTGTAGTATCATCTGCTCGTATAAATGACTCAATTGCATCGCTTACAAGCCCATCCCTGAGTTGAGCCTTCGCAACCTGACTCCAAACAGCATCTTCTTCAACTCTGAAAGCAAACTCAACAGCTCTATCAACACTACGAATATTATCAAGCAACACATTGACTGCTTGAACATTCAAGTTGAACTTCTTGAAAATTGCAAATGCTTCCTCATACAACTGTGCTTCTACAGCCATTTCTCCAACTGCAGGCCCGTCAAAATTATCCAGTCTATTGATATAATCCATAACTCTGGATGAATCAGCTTTTATTGCTGTCAAAATGAGAAGATTCTGTAAATTGAAGTTCCCACTGAATGCAGAATTCTGAAGCACAATCTTCTCAAGAAGTTCAATCAATTCATGAGGCAGATCAGCTGTCATGAAAGCCTTAACAGCTGCAGAAACCTGTTCAGGGCTTGAGCTTTCAGGCAGAGCAGTAGATACAACCTGATCAATAAGTTGCCTTCTATATTCATTATCAGGATCAAGAACTTGAGCCCACAGATCGCCATCCATTCTCTCAACAACATATCTGTCACAAGTATAAGCATGTGAGCAATGAATATGAGAAAACTAATTAGCTGAAGAAGGACCTACATATACAATACAAACCTTGCTTGCAGTTTGAACAAGGAATTTTTACTAGTGACATTGATAAGTTCTTCATCACACTGTCCACGTCGGTAAGCTACAACTGCCAAGGTCGGGTCACGTTTCTCACAATATTTGCCCACAACTCGAGAATCATAGTATGGGTTGGTTGTGAGAAAATGTTCTGGGTTATTATTGCTATCAATGATAATTTTACCCAGTGCGTTGTGAACATGGACATCTTGGCTTCCCTCACTCACAAGATGTTCCAAAAACTGTGAGAGCAAACGAAGTCGATTCCTGCATATAAAATAATAATGGATTCAAAAATCATAATGTGAATGCAAATTAACAATACATTAGATTAAAGGACAAACCCCACCTCTTCTCACACTCCTCCACAAGGGGCTCCACTGGCAGCAAGGAACGAACAGAAAGAATCAGACCTTTGATAAAATCTTCTGGGCACTCATCATCTAGTAGCTGCCCAACAACTAAAGGAGCGTTCCCTGGGTTCACCTATGCAGAGAAATACAAATGTTGACAGGTGGAAAAAAAGAGGGTACATAATACGCATGAGATAAGCAAGGCTACTTTGATACCTTCTGAACATAACCCTCAATGTAGCGAAGCATGTTGTTTGTGTATAGGTAGTGTGTAAGATCTGGAACAAACCCAAATCGATCACAGACATTGATTAAAGGCCGTGCATCTGGAAGCTTAGCCTCCATTAGGAAGTTCTTTGTTTTCTCGGCATCATAGAAATTGGATTCTCTTGTCACGCGCTCGACCTCCTTGATTTGACCAGTCTTTGCTGCTGCCTCAATATACTTGAAATGAATTTCGGGGTCCTCACTATACCATATTATTCAGAGAAGCATGTGATATATCAACATTGGAAAATATATCAGGTATAAACAGTGTCAATTACCATAGGAAAAAAAGATACAAACCTGGAGCTCAAATAAGATCCAAGAAAAAAGTACAGCCCTTCATATGACCTAAACTGCTCAAAAATCTTAATGCAGCCATCAACGCCCAATTGTTCAGAATATTCTTTAGCAACCTGAACAGACAAAAGCAATATTAGTTTTCAATTATCAGTAAGCTCCAAATCATAAAAGATAATGACTTTTTTATACCTGCACAATAATCTGTAAATTGCCCCTTAGATTGGCTAGTAATAAGTCTTTCATGCACTCTAATGCCCATTCCCGTGAGAGAGTACCAAAAAATTCTACAAGTGACTGCAATAACCAAATAACGAGCAAGTATTAGGCCTGTGTGACATAATTGTAAACCATAAAATAGATAAGAGCAATAAGTCAAAAATAAAACCTGAGGCTCAATTGCATGGGTATTAACAATCACACGTTTTATATCGGGTAACTCTGTGTAATGCTGCAACAAGAAAGATGTAATCAACATAAAAATTTAAGCTTTTTGAAGTAGGGAAAGTACAAGAATAAAACATTTAGCAAGTCATTACTTGCAAAGCTCGAACGTAAAGGCCAGCTTTTTCACATAGCTGGGCAATACGAGGACGGTCATAATGGCTGAACATGCCATTAGCCAAAATAGCATCGGCAACATTAGGGAAGGTGACCAGATTTATCTCCAAAACCTGAACAATCCACAAGAAAATTGTATCACTGTAAAGAAATAACTATTAAGAGTGAAATGCCACATAACAACTGGGAAATAAAGGCCCCAACCTTTGTCTGAAGGAATCCATGTTCTGGTAAATTAGGTTTTAAAACATCCAGGAGAAAAGCTGTTGCCTCACGGATCAGGTTTCTCTGAGCAGGCCAAAGAATAACCATGACGAAAAAATGTCAATAACGTTGAGAAGCATAGTGTAATAAATCAAAGATGATGAAGCTAAAACATTATATGACTATTCGTCATAATTGCCTAATATAATTGCGTAACTACGGTAGATAATCAACCTGAAGAAACAGATCAGTTATGGTGTTGTAATCAATTGGGCTACCTCCCTCCATTTGAGACATCATTAAAGCAAAATTAACAGCACCCTGAAGAGCAAAATCAAAAAGAAAACTTGTAGAGCTTCTCCTTAGAGAAAAAATCACAAGACATCGTAAAGTTAATGCACAAATACTGTTTAAAAAGCAGAGTTACCATGCATCCAAAAAGGTAGCACAGAGTGGGGAAATTACAGAAAATGTTCAGCTAAAATAATTAAACATAAATTGTAGAGCTTTCACTCAAACCTGAGGATCCGTTCGAAGAATTGTTTGCAAGAGGAAGAGGTAGTCAGGTGTGTACCCAACCTATAGCAACAAATAAGAAATGAAAAATATTCAGGACCAAATGTTCCCAGTAGAGTGCAAATGTAATACTAGCAGTGCTAATTATTACATGGCTGAGAAAAAATGTTCAGCATGCTGTAATAGCATTGAAGTAGCTTTGCATCAAAGTCAATATTGTTTAATGAGTCAACAATCACCTGCTTAGAGTAGACCAGAATCTTGTCAAACTCCCTCCTCTCAGCAAAAGCAGCGACAACTTTCGGAGTAGCTCTAGCTTTGATGTATATTTTTAAAGCAAGATCATTGTCCACAGTCTAAAAAGGAGCATACCCATGAAAATTAATAGAAACTCACCATTTCAAAAAATCAAATGAGATAAGCAGCCAATTAGAAAGATTAACATACAGACATAAAACTAATTCGAATTCTTTAAAATGTTTAATCCAACTAAACCTTAACAAGATCTCCAAGCTCCTCGCTGCATTCAAGCTTGTCCTCTGCCAACCAGTTTTCCAACAGATTTTTCTTGTTCTGGTTCACAACCAACCGAGACAATTCTAATGATTCGAAGGCATTCAGCTTTCCCCTCGTTAAAAGTGTTCCAAAATACTGCAGCAGCGGCGGAGTTTGACCAGCTTGCACGGGAACACTCTGCCAAATAGAACAGATAATCACATTTTTAAACACTGCGATTAAAGTTGAGCAGAACTAAAAATGCAGGAAATTGATGGAAAAAGCGAGAAAATTTAGAGTAAAAGAGAATGTTTTCAAAAACTAAAACTAAATCTATTTACTTGAAAGAAATTACAGTGATTAATCAATTTATAGAGAGGTCTAACTCAGATTAACTGATCTGTACTACTGAAATGAAGCTGATGTCAGAATTCTTAACTGATCTGTACTACCCAAATGAAGCTAGTGTCAGAATTCTGCTATACAGCTTAACAGCATTAGACATGTGTCCAAAAGTTAAACAAACAAGATAGCTACACTACACTCAAAGCAAATATAATCTAATTGACTAAACAAAAGAACACCACCTATAGGCAAATGATAAACAAAAAATTACTGTATCAGTAATTAATATGCAGAGAGAAAATGAAAAAAAAATCCTGAAAGAAACCTGAAATTTGGCAACTGTGTCAGGAGTACGAAGGATTCCTTGTGGAGATTCAGCAGCAAGCTCTGCAGCTTCTTTATACTTTGTTTGGGAAAATAATTCATGAAAACGCTCCACCACCTGCAATGACAACAAGTATTGTCATTATGCTATAAATAATAAAAGAACAAAAACACAACAGTCGTCATTTCTTAAGAAGCTAATACACAACACAACCAAATTATCAATTCTCAAATAAAACACGAAGAAGAAAAAAAAGAGTAAGGCTTGTAGATTGTGTTGGTCAAGTAAATGCAAAAGCAGCACTAAAATTGCAGCATACACCACCAAGGTCTCTCGTGCAACCTCCCTCATTTCAAGCATATAACCTTTATAAAGATGAAATGGTTGACGGTGCAAACCAAATTACAACAAGTGTCAGTAAGATAAGGAAACGTATGTCAAACACTGTTGAAATAAACTGAAATACAGACAGCCAAAAAGAAACACTAGTAGTTACCTATCAAAATACTGCACTTTTATATATAATAACCAAACTACATGCAAGTTAGTATTATTCAGCATATAACCAAACTTCATGCAAGTTAGTATTATTCAGCAGTTATATGAAACCGCATAAGATTAAACAGCAATACAACAAAGTTCTTGGGATCTCCCTGACAAAAAAAACCCAATAAAGAAAAAGTATTAATACTGAAATTGAGTTCTACACAAAATTGACATACCAGCTTCTCAGCACCAGGAAGATTTCCTCTTTTGGCAAGACTAACAGCTAGCTCTAAATTGTTTAACTGCAGCAGTAACCAATATGAAATGTGTTAAATGCCAACTCATTCCCTGCTTCACATCATACAAGTGATAAAAAGGTCATAAACATACTTGGCCGCTGACAAAATTCACAATTGTTTGCTCATTAACAGTGGCCAACAAAACTTGGCCTCTCCTATTAATAGCATAAAATCCACCTGCTGATGTAGCTTCTGAAGTCAAAAATATAGGATCTGGACTAATTCTGTTCCTATATACAGCAGTAGCTGTCTCCAAGTCGTATACAAAAAGTAGGCCAAGTTTGGTAATCACATAAATCAAACTATATTTGTGGGATATCTGAAAAACAAAATCAGAGTAGAAATCAGATATCTACAGTTTTTTATAAAATCAACAGTACTAGCAACTTATGTACCTGCATTGAAACTGGAAAATCATCAGCAAAATCTGGGGGGAAGAAAAGATCTGCTTGTTTCTTTGTAAATGATGGCTTCCCTGCCAACAAATTTCAAAAGGTAAACTTCAGAAGTATGATCAATTTAATAACAGGCGATATAATCATGCACAGTTCAATTTCATAATACACCTCTTGTAATTTCGGCTTTAGGCCTAAAAGTGAGGACTTTCCAAGCTTTATAAGGACTACTTTGGCCATACCTCTAGTCAATGTTGGATCTCAACACACCTCCTCACACTTAGGACAGGAAGGACATTTGAAGTGTGGGAAAGTGTGGGTGGAATAACATGGATCATGGCCTGGTTACAAATTTAGGATATGCTTCGATATAATCTTAGAATTTACAAGTTGGGTCTAACTCAACTCCAAAAACTCGCTGAAGAAACGGGGATTACCCAAGCTTTTATAAGGACTGCTTTGGTTATATCGCTTGTTAATGTGGAATCTCAACAACATGGATACAGCTTCTTAGATTTATGACATTCGTTACAAAATGGAACTGATATTTACATGTAAATATTTACTGCTTCATCTACCTCCCACCTTCAGGACTACATATGTTCATCACTACAATTGAGAACTCAACATGGAGCCATTATAAATGCAAAAGAGGGGGGAGGGGGATCTGTCACATTCAAATTTTCCAATCAGTCAAATACATAGTAGTAACAAGCAGAAAAGTAATTCTTTAAGCATGGATCATTATATTTCATCCATCCACATATGAAGTTTGTGAAATTCTTATATTTGAATTAAATTATAGCAAGACAAAAAGTGCCATGTAGTCTATAGAGACAGTAAATAAAAGGACCATTCTTGTAACTTATACGATCGCTCCACCTCTGGTAAGAGATCAAGCATTATAAAAACATATTGATGTAAATAACTGTTTTAAATGTTAGATTTACCAGAAATATTAAATTTTAAACTCCAGATAGGACAACTAGGTTGGCATTGAAATATAGATTTATGTTGAAACCATATTGCCCATAAAATAAAAACATGAAAGATAGATGTGAATGAGGTAAAAATATGCAGACCTGGCTGCGCGCCTAGTTCAATGACATGTAACTTGGATATAACTTGACCAGCATTAAGTGTCTTTGAGGCAAAAGAAATCAAAACAGAAGGATTTTCATTCCCAGGAACCTGTTCAAAACAGAATTAAAATGTGCCCAAAACAGAGTAGTATTCAATTAGTCAGGTAATATTTATGAATTATAAATAACTATATGAAAATGAACACAGAATCATAAGAAGACACACTTTGAATTGGGCAAATGCTGCAGCATGAGCTTCAAGAGCCTGACTGCGCTGCTGATCCACAGAGAAAAGCTGCATGTTCCCTTTAACCAATTGTGGCCTCTATAAATGAGAACAATATGAAGAAACAAACCAAATAGATTAGGCTAGCAAAAATCACAGTTGAAACTAGAATGATCGAAATTGTTATATAATTAAGCATGATATGTGCAATTATGCTCTAAATGGAAGTTAATTGTGGTTAAAAAAATGAATGTGTTCCGCAATGATAGACACAACTATGACAGGAAGCAGGAGATGTACCTCGGGGGAACCAGGAGCAATACCAATCAAGACCAACCATTTTTCTGTTGGATCACATCGATAATTGATTATCTGGTTGTTAGCCAAATTCGCTGTTCTCTCAAATATCTTAACAGGTTCAGAATCACCTACGAGATACAGAAATCAGGGACTATGTATCAGTCCAAAAAAAACTTACAAAAGAGCTACATAATGCACATTAAAAATGTGTAAAGCCAGAAAAATAATAGTAACAAAAAATGTTGGAGTATAAGCAGATTACAACCATCATCATCTTACCTTCAACTGACCAGTGGTATACAGAGGTTTGTGTCACGAGGCCCAACATTTTGGGGCTAATCCACTTCCAGAAGACTACCTATACATGAAAAATAAGGGCACCTCACAGAGATTAACATTGTCATTCTAGGGGACTGTTATGTCAATGCTTATGTATTGCAACACATCATAATTACCTGTTCGGGCATCTGATGTGATTTCATCTTCGTTTTCAATTCAATATTAAATATTTGTAGGTGATCCTGTGTAGTTCCTTGGAGTAGGGCTTCAAGAAAATTATGTAGCTTGTAAGTGAAGATAATCCAAAAGCAAAGAACATTTTAATACAGCACCAACAAAAGCACATGGCACAGAAACAAACAGAAGATTGCTTAATATTTGGGAATCGGGAGACTTGTGATTTATAAACGCCACAGGTATATGACTACTGACTATTTTTTCTTTTAACCATTCCAAATCAGGTCAAGCAATGACAATGTGAAAATAAAAATTTCTGGTCTATATACAATTAAAAAAAACTTCCTCACCTCACAATAAGGAAAATATTTAACTTCATTTAATTTACTCGGCAGTAGAAAGTAGTTGAATTCCCTAAAATATCCATCATGGGCACTTTTTCCAAGAATATTAAAAGAGTTGTTGACAATAAATTTTAAATTAATTAAAAGGTATTTTAGGAATGATAGAATTAGTGAGTTTTGCTTGCATTTGAGGCCATAAAACAAGACTTTTTTTGTTGCTTAAATTCAAGACTGGAGAGAGTATGTCTGATTACAACATCTAATATGCCTAATGTGAAATTGAGGATGATTAATACATTGGCAGAAGTAAAAGTTGTGGAGAACATATATTTATCAAATCAGTCGCATTAAGAGGAATAATCTCCATATATCTCCAAGAAAATTGACTATAATAAAGTCATAGGTTAACCCTTACCAAATATTTCTATTATCTACCTAAATAAACTTATCATCTAACAGGACTCCCTTCATTGCATCCCCTAAAAAAAATAGCACACCTTAGTTCTTACTAAGAACATACACCGTGCTGTCACTATTATAAGCAAAAAAAATGGCATCAAATATTGGTCACTAGTATAAGCAAAGGTTTACAACTTTTAAACTATTTAATGCTACTACTTTTATATATCATTCGAGTAATTGAAAAAAAAAATTAATGCGGATAGTTGATCCATTAAATATAACAATAACATTTTAATAAATTTAACTTGTGTTTTACATGAAATCTAAAAAATTAATTGCAATTAACTAATTTTCTTAATCAATATGAATTTTTTTTAACTTATAATAGTGACCGGAAGAGTAAAAACAAAGGTGAGTTAACTAACTTTTTCAAAAGATGCTATTATAGCTCTTAAAGACCGTTGATTACTTATGGCCTCTAACTTCTTCATTATATAGAATTTAAAAATAAGGAAGCCAAATGATTTCAGTTTCTCAAATTAATCAAACATCCCTTCATTGCATCCCCTAAAAAAAATAGCACACCTTAGTTCTTACTAAGAACATACACCGTGCTGTCACTATTATAAGCAAAAAAAATGGCATCAAATATTGGTCACTAGTATAAGCAAAGGTTTACAACTTTTAAACTATTTAATGCTACTACTTTTATATATCATTCGAGTAATTGAAAAAAAAAATTAATGCGGATAGTTGATCCATTAAATATAACAATAACATTTTAATAAATTTAACTTGTGTTTTACATGAAATCTAAAAAATTAATTGCAATTAACTAATTTTCTTAATCAATATGAATTTTTTTTAACTTATAATAGTGACCGGAAGAGTAAAAACAAAGGTGAGTTAACTAACTTTTTCAAAAGATGCTATTATAGCTCTTAAAGACCGTTGATTACTTATGGCCTCTAACTTCTTCATTATATAGAATTTAAAAATAAGGAAGCCAAATGATTTCAGTTTCTCAAATTAATCAAACATCCCAACATCATAGCTCTATCTCCCAACCAATCAGGGAGCCTATAATAGTTGACTAGGCTAGACACAGTCCAGGTTTGGGGTAACTAAGGTATCATAAGTATGAGATAGAAAAATAATCAGGTGGTCATAGTCTTGCTCAAATATATATTCTAGTGTACTACAGACATTTAGACGCACTCATGTGCTTCATGTCAAGTCAAACTAGTCAAAATTATGCAGTCTGTTTCATTTCACCAATAAGAGGGAAAAAAAGCAAGAAGAATTCAAGTATGCTATTCTAAAGCTTCAAATAAATTTTGATATCTATAATAACAAACAAACTTATCAATATCAAAATGCTAGTAAATAAGAATATAAAATATAATAATAATTAGTAACAGCAAATCTACACACATACAACAAAAAATAAAACATATCCTACCTTTCAAAGCAAGGATTCTAGAATTCGGATTCATAAGGGCGGAATCAGCAGTAATCGGCCTCCTCAATGGTTGATTTGGCATGCTCATATCAACAATAACAACACTATTTTGTGGAGTCGTTTCTCGAACACATATATACTTGTCTGATTCCATAGTCACATGCGTGAAAGTGATGTGTTGTGCATTGATGCCAACACTCGGCAACTGTAATCATAAATCAGATCACACAAATCGCATCACTCAATTCATAAAAACAATTTAACCTCTTACTCTCTAGTTCATAATTAATAGAAAAAGAGGAAAAATTAAAATAAATAAATAAATAACTCAGATCTGCGTGAATTTCACACTAAGCGATAAACAAACGAGAGTAATGAAACTGAAGAGAATTCAATTTGGAAAACAAAATTAAGCGAGCTACAAACACAAATAATCGATAATTCAGTAATTATATTAAGAAATTAAGTGTTAGTGTTCTTCGATTCAGAGGTGGAACTGTGAATGGAAATCGAAAACGGTGGAAGAGAACTTACGGTTAGGACTTCCTTCATGGCGATCGGAGCGTTCGCCGCCATGATGGCTTAGATCGAGGAACTGGAAACCAAGGAGATTGATCTGAAGCAGGTATTGGATTCGATTATGGAGAGTGGAGTAGAGATAGGTTGAGGAGGATCCAAATCAGTGCGAGATCTATGAATTGAAAAAGATTAGACTTGGACCCTCTTCACTAGAGAGAGAAAGAGTTGTTGAAAGTTGAATTGCTGTCTGACACGAATGAAATGAAATGGGAGAGAAAGAAACGGAGTGAAAAGAAATTGATTTTACTAGAAGACAACCATAGATCTCGTTCTATGACTCTTCTTTTTTAATAAATATGACTCTTCTTTTTTTATAAATGAGCTAAAAAGAATTAGGATAGTCCTATTTATATATAAAATATATATATTTAAGATAATCAAATAATAATAATAATAATAATAATAATAATAATAATAATAAAAAATTATTAGTTAATTAAAAAACGACTTCCCTTTTATGCCGGGTTATTTTAAGATGTGAAAAAATAAATAAATATAAATAAATAAGTAAAATATGTATTAACGTATTTTTATTTCAAAATAAATGTATTACTGCCTCAAGAAATATAACTTATAATTTAGTTAATTTAGTATAATCATAAATTTTATGTGTTCTTTTCTATTTTAAGTTTTGAGTATTAGCTATGGATGGTTAGAGCGGTTGAAATGGACTATTCGATTTTAAACGGGTCGGTTTTGATGGACTCGGATTTTTTAAGTTGGGTAAAAAAATTCATTTCTAATATTGACTTGAAAATTACTACTCGAATCCGACACTAGATGAGATTCGGACTATCCGGCTCTAAACAGATTTTTTTTAAATAAAAAATAAAAATAAATATGTCATAATATTTATTATAAATAAAATTAAAAATTATATTATTTTAAACATAATACATTTTTAAGTATTATATTATCATTTATAAATACTATAATGTGTTTTTAAAAACAATAAATCTCTAAATTGTATAAAATAATATTTGAATATTTAACATAAGAGAAACTAATAAAATACGAGAAAATAGTGGTGATTATATTAATGTATAATATTTAAAAGAGAAAGATTGAATAGAATATAGATAAAATTTAGTGAGGTGAGAAAAATCAATGTATTATTTTGGAGTAAGACAATATAAGTATAAGTATTAATATAATTTTTTAAAGGCAAAATACCTCTTTTTGCCCCTTAACTTTATCTTGGGTTCAGTTTGGTCTCTTAACTTTAAAAAGTGGCAAGTTGGTCCTCTAACTTTAAAAATGGTGTCAATTGAGTCCTCATCGTTAGTTTCCCCCAAACGTCCGTTCATTTTGTGTACGTGGCAGATGACTTGGCAAGTTATCTTCATCATGTTGTTTCGTTCTCCTTCCTCCTTTCCATTTCCATACTGTTAGCGATTTTTTTTTGTTCTTCTTCCTCTCAATCTGAAATCTCAAAATTAAACCTAAGGTTTTTGTTTATGGCGAACATGAAATTTGGTTGTTCATCCTCCATGTTGAAACAGAAAAATGGAGATTCAAATGTTTGTAGCAGGTCACGATGGAAGCCAATATGCCATTGTGGATACATGGTTGTTCTTCAAAGGGCAACTACTGTTAAGAATATGGGAAAACTTTTATGGGGTTGTCCAAATTATAAAGTATGCAAGGTTTTTGAATTTGTTAATAAATTATGGTTAAGTTTCAATTTGTAGTTAACCTCTAAACAATGAAATTTTCAGGGAGGTATGCAAGTTGGGTGTGGTTTCTTTGGTTGGTTTTATGAGGAGGTGGGTGATGAGAAGGAGCAATTATGGATGCATAGGTTGGGTGTGGTAACTAAGGGACTTGCTAAAGCAAAAAAAGACATTGAAAAATTGACAATGGAGAACGAAGAATTAGGGAAAGAGTTGATGAAACTTGAAAATGAAATGAAGAATATCATGAATTGGAAAAAGATTTTGAATTTGATATTTGTGATGATTATCACTGTATTAGTTGTTATAATTAGTTAGGGTATTAATGTTTGTTTTGAAGTAGTATATTATGGTTTGTTTGTAAGTATTATCTTATTTTTTGTTTGTAAGAATTAGGTTTAAGTTCAGTTAAAGATTGTAGCAGTTTTGGATTGTATCAGTTTAATATGAATGTAATAGTTGGATTATATCAGTTTAACATGAATGAAATATAAGTGTTAAGAGATTATGTTAATTTTACTTTTTGCAAATATTATTTTTGCATGTATCACACAATGATTTTGTTAAAGATTATGTTATTTTTACATGAATGCAATATTTGGTATGTTAAAGATTCTGTTAATTTTAACACACAATGACCTATAAGTGTTTTATATAACACAGTGACCTATAAGTTCTATTTGGTTTGTTCTGTTTTTATGTTAACTTGGTCTGTTATAGACTTGTCAAAGTGTTTTTAACTTGGTATGCATTTTTAACACAATATTATGACAGGTTCTGCAAATAACATAAAGTACATGACAGCTCCATAAATATTATGACCTATAAGTTATGCATTTTTAACACAACATTATGACAGGTCCATAAACATTATGACCTATAAGTTCTGCATTTTTAACACAACATTATGACAGGTTCTGCTTTTAACATAAAGTACATAACAGGTCCATAAACATTATGACCTATAAGTTTTACATTTTTAACACAACATTATGACAGGTTCCATTTCATAACAGGTCCACAAGCAGATACACGTGTTCCACAAAATACATAAAGTGATTCCACACATGTTCTAAACAACATCAAAATACATAAATTTATAATACACATGTTCCAAACAACAGTAAAATGCATAAACTAATTATACAGCAAAATACATAAAGTGAATCCACATGACATGATAGCCTAATTATTTCTAGAGGTTCTTCTTTGGCATGGTCCTCTTTGTTGGAGTAGACCTCCTTGTTATTGGGCCAACAACATTCTTGGCAACACTCAACCTAGTTGTATGCCCAGGTGGTACAAAAGGTCATGTTGCCTTCCTAAAATGCAGCTTTTGTGTCTTGCCCTTAACAGGTCCATGTGTCTTCTGAGCAGCCTTTCCCTTAGAAGTCTGAGATACTTGGCTAGATTGTTGAGTGGAAGTTCCCTTAGCAGTGTGTGTTGTTGTGTTTTGAGAGGGTTGGTTTGGTTGTTGAGTATGCTGAGTTATAAGAGTCTAAGTATGTTGGGATGATTGTTGAGCAGTCTGAGTTTGAGTATGAAAGGGTTGGGCTGATTGTTAAGCAGTCTGGTTGAAGTATGATAGAGTTGGGTTGATTGTTGAGCAGTATGTGTTGTTGTGTTCTTACAAGCAGACTTGTCATGTCCTACTTTCTTACACCTAATACACTTCACCACGAAACCTGTTCTTCTCAATTTTCTATCAGACCCATCAACTTCACCTTGTCCTAGATTCCTCATCTTTTTAGGTCTACCATTCATCTTTCTGAACTTGGGTGGTTGCACATCTATATATGGTGTCTTAACCCACAAGTTTGATCCATTAACATGGTAGATCACATGCTTATAGACTGCCTTGTACCTTGAAACCCTATAATAATATGGAATGTAAGTATCAATTTGAAATCCCTACTCTTCATAGAAGACAAAGCATGAACACATGGGAATCCTGTGAGTTCCCATCTTTTGCATGAATATATATGATCTTTCAGGTTCACAACAAATTTGTCAGCTTAATTTTCCAAGTGCCTTACTTCAAATATATGTTCATCAGACATACTAAAGAATTAAACAAACAGAATATATGAGTCACATGTTTAAATTGTATGTTATAGACATCCTAAAGAATTAATGTATTCTGATATTACATACTTTACTAGTCAGTTGTTGGTGTATGTGCTTGTGACATCAACTTTATTTCTAATATTGGGCAATATATCATTCTCATCCAAAGTACCAAATCTCATCCTGTTATTGCCCATCTCTCCATCATGTATATTCTGATGTCTTCCAACATAGTGATTAGAGGTTTTTCCCTTGCATCAAGAATGACATTATTGAAGGATTCAGACATGTTTTTGAGAACAACATCGCATTTGTTTTCAGTCTTAAAGTAAGATCTACTCCAATACTTTGGTGAGGTCTTCATCATATGTTTAAATGCTTATTCATTGATGGCCTTCATTCCTTTCATCTCTCTTTCCCATGCATGTGATGCGTGTTTTTCGCAAGTGTACGAATCACGTCAAAGTAATATAAAAGATTATCGAATCCACAGAGACCAAGTGTCAATCTATCGTACCTGTTGTTATGGTGTTTATCTAAGGCAACTATTTTTAAGGGTTTTAGTAAGGGTGCAATGGTAAATAAAATTATAATTTTAAATAATAAATAAAAGACAGGCTCGAATGTAATTCACGTAATCAATGATAATCCAGTACTTGTTAATGGAACTACTTATGGGCAATGTTTTCTCCTTTGAAAAGAACTAATTTAACAGGAACTGTCGCTTTCGCGTATTCAGAACCGAGTTGTACTCTCTAATCAACCCCTCCTATTGTCACGGATAAAAAGGTGCGTACTGCGTTAGAGTAGTAAACCTATTTTTAAGAAATATAGTTTCTTAACAAAGTTGAAAAGTATTTTAACCTGGACTTCTTAGCAAAAAGAGGTTCTTATGAACCAGACTCTAAATCTCATAACGCGTCCGAAAATCGTTTTAAAATCTCTTTTCTTTTTAATCTAAAAACTCCTAATGAACTATACAAAGCGCTTTTGGCTGTTTTTGAAATAGTTAAAAACAATTACTTGAATTGAAAGATAAAATAGCCCTTAGGTGTTTCCACGAACAATTATACTGATTACTGGTTTAATTACGATCCTTACATTCTAACCTTTATGGGATTAGTTAGACATGATAAAGTAAATATTCTTTTTATAGTTTTTCATATGAGTAATTTAAAGCGAGTGCGGGAAGTAAACAAAGTAAATGTGCGAGTGCGGGAAGTAAACAAAGTAAATGTGCGAGTGCGGGAAATAAACAAAGTAAATGTGCGAGTGCGGGAAATAAACAAAGTAAAGTGCGAGAAAATAAATAAAAGTAAAGCAATGCGGAAAAATAAAATACTAACTGGAATTAAAATGGCGGCAGGATTAACTTCCTCCAGAGTGCTCCAAAACTCGAACCACAGACAGATTACAGACTCGATCACTCGATTGCAGAGGCACCCCGATGTGGAATGGCAACTGCTTTATAACTGATATATGCCTAGAGAATTCTAATTCTGGATGAAGAAAAACGAAAATCTAAGGTCCTATTTATAGTAAAAACTGAAAGCATGAAATGACCGGGACGCCCCTCCACTAAAAAGTGGAGGTTATGAAATTTTGCCTTGTGGCGCCCGCCACAAGGTCATGGCGCCCGCCATGGTCCCTACAGGGGATGATGGAGTGGGGATCGTGGGTCTTGGAGGTTGAGGAGTGGTCTTGAGGCGTGGCCACGTCATGGCTAACCCCATGGCGCCCGCCATGGTGGGTGCCGTAAGTGCAAAATGCTGAATTTCTAGGTTTTCGTCCATTTTCACTCCTTTTTCGCTCCTTTTCCCGATTCAAGCTCCGATTATTATAAAAACCTGAAAACATAAGAAAACAAAGCAATAACAAAGCAAAACAACAATAAAAGCTAAGAATGCATGCGAAATCGGAGTCAGAAATACGGTGAATTTTAGTGTGATCAAATTCTCCCACACTTAAACCTTTGCTTGTCCTCAAGCAAACATTAAAGCTTAAGAAAATATGGTGTCAACACTTGTCTTTGGGCTAAGGGGATTCTAAGTTCAAGTCAGGATGCAGTGACAGATACTAACTAAGTGAGCCAAGGGTACCATAGTAACACAAACACAAACTTCAATCCTATATCAACCATTCCATGTCATCCCACGATACCTAGGCCTATCTTCTCATCTTTTTGTGTCCTTTTCATTCAGGCGCAATCACATTAAGCCCGTTATCCGTACATGCTTCATAGTAGAGTGACCGGTTAGTGATTCTGATCCATAACATAAGGTTTCTGGCACATAAGCATGTGTAAACCTGTTTTTATTTCGCCTAAATATAGCTGCAGGGGATCGGATCGTAATCCGCCCTACCAAGTTCAGTGCCAGATACCTCTGAACCAACTAACAATAGGTGACTTGCAAATTTTTTTTTTTCTTTTTGTGGCAAAAAATTTTTTCTTCTCTTTTTTCGGTTTAAATGACTTTGTGAGGGTCACCTATACCAGAGTTTGCCTTTTTTTCTTTTTTTATTAGCACTGGATCATTCACTTATATTCATCGGCCCCCTACGTAGAGTATGCTTAGGCCGGAGCTGACTGCTAAAATAAACTACTTAGGACAATTTTTTGAATGATAGTAAAGGCCATGGTGGTGGGGTTTAGGAGTGATTCCTATATTCAAGAGGTCTATGGTGCTAAAATGGTTCTGATGTTTCAAAAAGTTGACCTAAGTCACCACATCCTAATCTAAACCTGTCTCAAAGTCCAAAAAACATGTGAAACAACATTGTTTTCTTTTTAAAAATTTTCTGGTAAGGCTAAGGAAATGGGAAAAAATGAAGATGAACTAAAAAGACACTATACTGGTGACTCGTCAGACTCATGCATTATCTAAGAAAAATAAATTACTGAAAAGGGAAATAACTGAAAGGAAATTAACTAAAAAGGGAAATAACAGAAAGCAATAAAATCCCCTCCCACACTTAAATCGAACATTGTCCCCAATGTTTCGAAATAAGATAAGGGGGGTAACCTGGAAAAAGACTACTGAGGAGGGGCACTGGTGCCTTCGCCGTCCTGATGTGATGGTCTGGAACGACGGGATCTACTACGATGCTGGTCCCTCCGGTCGAGTCGTGCTGATAAAGCAGCCTGAGCACTCCGGACCTCTCGAAGGTTACCCAAGATGGAACCCTGAGTAGCCTCTACAAGCTGGTAGTGTCGGTTGTTGAACTCTCTCTGACGGTTCTGCTCTAATGAAATATCGTTTAAGGTACGGCAAACGTTGTTATAAGCACGATCCGAAACCAATCGCGATTGTTGCATGAAGCTCATATTGTCCGTCAGCTGCTGTGAAATAGTAGAGAGAAGGCCATCACGCCTTTCTTCTCTAGCTGTCATATCACGCCACATCTCCTCGGTGACAAAGAATCCAGGAGCAGTACCTGCAACAGGGTTAGAGGAAGATGGTGCAGTGTGTGACTGTGAAGGACGATGGGGGGACATGTGAGGGATGGGAGACTGCTCTCTCTGATCATACTCATCATCAGTGTCATGTGCCTCCCCATCGGGAATATTAGGAGGAAGTGGACCCAAAACACGTGGAGCATTAAGATCATAGGTCCAGTTCCTTTCATCACGTACATCAGTACGTCTACTGCATGGTAAAGCAACAGATGGGATAGCTACCCCATGAACCATCAACTCATAACCACCTTCTCTCCTTGTTCGGCACAATTTCATGTCTTTCAGAAATTTTAAATTAATTGTGCGAGGAGGTAGTGGTTCAAGTGTAGCTATCTCATCATTCAGGCCAAGAGCCCGAGCAATAGACGTAACAAGCCCTCCAAAAACAATCGGTCCTGTTTTATTAGTAAATAAAGTCATGTGGGCAAGCATAAACGGGACCGGATTGATGTGGGTTCTAGTGAGGCATCCTTGCAAAAATAGGAGTTCACGAGCATTAACCTTGTTTGGACTTTCCCGGCCAAAAATAGTACATGCCAAAAGAAGTCTAAAAAATCTTATGGCCGGGTTGTGAATGGTCGACGCAAGTATCCCTTCAAAAGAATTAATTGAAGTACTTGAAAGCCTTAGCCAGAAGGTAAATACCTCGGCCGACCATTCAGCATCCAAAGGTGCCTCACAAATCGAACCTTCCCTATGAGGGATTCCTAACAAATCTGCTAGCTCATTGGTACTGAATTCATATTCAATTCCAAACAGTCTAAAAATAACAGTACCGACAGTGCTAGCAGTGTTAGGACTGACAGAGTATATCAAAGAACTCAAAAACTCAGTTGTCAGCCTCTCATAGGTAGGTTCCTGATTAATGAAAATATTATGCAAGCCTAGAAATTCTAATAAATTAAAAACACTATGATAAATACCCAAAGCATACAGACAGTTATCGTCGACGTACCTAGTCGAGAGGATTTCTCGACTTTGAAGCCTCTGAATAATTTTCCGTTGCCTTTCGCCCGGTCTTCCATCACGAAGAATAAATCCGTTGAACTCCATTGTTGAAAAGCTCCTTAGGTAGTGAAAATAGTAGAAAAGTGGTTTATGAGGGGAATGATAAAGTTTTGAGTTTTTTGGTTTTTGATGGATGAAAATGGAAATGGATGTTGGATATGTTTTATGGATGGAGGGTATTTTGGAAATGGGGGAGCTTTAATGGGGTTCAAGGAGGATTTGGAAGGTTGAAAAAATGGGTTTTTTGGTGAAGAAAGGGATGAAAATGGTGGAAATGGGGATTGAATCCCGTATTTGTTGATGGTACGGTGTGGCGCCCGCCACAGGGCCTATGGCGCCCGCCACAAGGCCAATTCCTGGGCCTTGTGGTTTTGGATCCTCCTTTGGGCCTTCCTTGCACCTTTGTCTTCCGGGGGGTCTGAATAGCGTTTTCTTCTTCTTTTCAAGGCATTGGCTTGCATATTTTTGTCTTATATATATTTTTTTCTTTGCACGACAAAAATAAAATAATTAAAAATCAAAAAAAAAAAAAAAAAAAATAAAAATAAAAATTAGTGCATAATATGTATATATATAAGGAATTCAAAGTGCATGAAAATATAAAAGCTGCAATAAAGTAAAATATGTCTGGAAATGCGATAAATAAAAGGAAGTTAAATACTAGGGTAGTGCTGTCAGGGTGGAATGAGTCATGTGGTAGGTTTCTTATCCTGGCTTGATCCACGAATCTCAGCTGTCTCCCTCCGAAGCTCGTCGATCGCCTGATGTAGAGCATCGGTCTCCGAGGCATGAGTGAGATCAGAAACCTGCATCTGTAACTCTAAGTCTGCCACTTCCTGCTTGAGCAGGGCAGTCTCCTTGCGGAGCTCATAAATCTGTGTTTGTAGGTCAGGTGGCTGCAGAGACATATTGTTAGACATAACAGTGATTCGGGGAGTAAGAGGTGTAGGAGTGTACTCAGCGGCGGGAGGCGATTTCGGCTCTTCGACAGTCTCTCCATAACCCTCTAGAGCATAACTCCAATTGGCAGGATCATGGACACTGGTCATCAGCGGATCTGGTAATGTAAAGTAGTGTATCGCTTCACCGTCGATCAGCAATCTAAACATGTTGGGCTCAAAAGAAGCCCTCCTCATCAGTCCTCTATCAAGACAAAAATCAATATCCAGGGTGGTGTAGCGGCAGAAGGTCCTGAGGTGCAATAGCTTGCGAGACAAACCCAATGCAGTAGCAATCTGCGTAACAATCCCACTGACATGGATGATTCCTACTGATGATCTGGCAACACTAGCAAGGCCCTTCAGTAGAAAGTTGCCACAAGCAACAGGGCGAGACTGAGTCGCACAAAACAGTAGGAAAATCTCCTCTTCACTTAGCAGTGTCTCTGTATCTGGAAAACCTAGGAAAGAATGTGCTAGAATCATCTGGAAGTACCTCAATGCAGGGTTGTGGATTACCTGAGAAAACTGGGTAGAAGGATCTTGGCTCCCTCCGCCTGATATTTTAGTCCAAAACTTTTCCACTTCTCTGCTCATAAAATACCCCATCGGAGTCTCTGGAATAGCATCAGGAGTAGTCTGGAAACCTAGTAAATCACCAAACTCTTTGTGAGAGAATGAGTAGTCAATCCCGAACAACCTGAAAACAGCGAGTCCATCGGGTCCAGCCCAAGGGTCATGATGAAACGAGCTGAGGAACTCAAGAGTCAAGTTCCTATAAGTGTTGTTCCTGTCGTCAAACTGGTCCCACTGGAGTTGATGGCATAAAAATCTTACGCTTGGCTCTATCCCCAAGGCATCCATGCAGTCATGGTCAGGGTACCTGGTAGAAGCCATATGGCGTCTCATGTGAACATAGTAACGCTCTCTCTGTGCATCATCTCTAAAGGTCACGTGTATGTCATCAGGGTTCTGCATTCTGTACAAGGTTAGTAAACAAGTCCTGAAAGCACATAAAACATTCAATCGTGAGTCCTGACATAATAATAAAATAAACAAAAAAAAATAAAAAGTACAAAAATAAGAAAAACCATGGGTTGCCTCCCAGGCAGCGCTTGTTTAACGTCATTAGCTCGACGACCGATATTTAAACATCATTGGAAGGATATGGTGGATCACTCAGAGTATGACAGGTGTCTGTTGTTGGAATGTCACCTCCTTCGTAGGGCTTCAACCTCTGTCCATTGACTATGAACGGTTTACATGTTTGGTTCTTGATTTCAATAGCACCGGATCTCAGGATCTTAGATACTTCGAAAGGGCCAGTCCATCTCGAACGGAGTTTACCTGGAAATAGTCGTAACCTAGAATCGAACAGGAGAACAGGATCGCCTATTTTGAAGTCTCTTCTTATGATTCTTTTGTCATGCCAAGCTTTTGTTCTTTCTTTGTATATGATGGCATTTTCGTAGGCAGATTGTCTGAGCTCTTCTAATTTTTGGATATCAAGGATACGTTTCTCACCAGCTGTCAAGTAATCCAAATTCAAAGTTTTGATGGCCCAATAGGCCTTATGCTCCAACTCAAATGGTAAGTGACATGATTTTCCATAGACCAGTTGATAAGGGGTTGTTCCTATAGGAGTTTTGAAAGCGGTCCTATAGGCCCATAATGCTTCTTAAAGTTTCTGCGACCAATCTTTTCTAGATATAGAGACAGTCTTCTCGAGGATTTGTTTTATCTCCCTATTAGATACTTCCACTTGTCCATTGGTCTGTGGGTGGTATGGTGTTGCTACTCTATGCTTAACTCCATACTTGCTTAAAAGTTTATCAAATATTCTCGATATGAAGTGTGGTCCTCCATCACTTATGACTAAACGGGGTGTTCCAAACCTGGGAAATATATAATTCTTGAATAATTTGATGACTACTCTGGTGTCGTTTGTGGGTGCGGCGATAGCTTCAATCCATTTAGACACGTAGTCAACAGCTACTAATATGTACTGATTTCCAAAAGATGGTGGGAACGGTCCCATAAAGTCCACACCCCATACGTCGAAGAGTTCTACTTCTTGGATATTTCTTAACGGCATTTCATTACGTCTTGAAATATTTCCTGTGCGTTGGCATCTGTCACACTTGACAATGAAAGCATGGACGTCACGCCACATAGTAGGCCAGAATAGGCCAGCTTGAAGAATCTTGGCGTAGGTCTTAGATGTGCTTGCATGTCCACCATAGGGTGCAGAGTGACAATGCTCAATTATATTGTTTACCTCTTCTTCTGGAACACAACGGCGGAAAATGCCATCTTTACCTCTCTTGAAAAGAAATGGATCGTCCCAATAGAAGTTTCTCACATCACTATAGAACTTCTTCTTCTGGTGGTAGTTTAGATCAGGGGGTATGATGTCAGCGGCTAGGTAATTAACAAAATCTGCATACCAGGGTACATTGCTTATAGCTAAGGATTTATGAAATTGCTCATGAGGGTCTGGGTTATCATCTTCAATGGTTTCTAGTTGGGCTATCAGTCTATCGTAGGCAAAATCGTCATTTATGGGTACTGGATCAGGTTTCAGGTATTCTAGCCTAGATAGGTGATCAACTACCACATTATCAGTGCCTTTCTTGTCACGGATATCCAAATCAAACTCTTGTAATAATAGAATCCATCGAAGTAACCTAGGCTTGGCATCCTTTTTGCTTAGTAAGTAACGAATGGCAGCATGGTCGGTGTAAACTATAATCTTGGCTCCTACTAGATAAGATCTAAATTTGTCTATTGCAAAAACTACAGCTAGGAGCTCTTTTTCGGTTGTTGCGTAGTTGAGCTGTGCAGCGTCTAGGGTTCTACTGGCATAATAAATCACATGTAACTTCTTATCTTTTCTCTGACCTAGAACGGCTCCAACAGCATAATCACTGGCGTCACACATTATCTCAAACGGTTCCGACCAATCAGGGGGTTTCATTATAGGTGCTGAAATCAGAGCTTGCTTCAGAAGATTAAATGCTTCAGTACATTTTTCATCGAAGATGAACTCAGCATCTTTCATTAAAAGACCAGTTAAGGGCTTTGTTATTTTGGAGAAATCCTTGATAAAACGTCGGTAAAATCCGGCATGTCCAAGAAAACTTCTTATCTCCCTGATAGTCTTCGGCGGTTTTAGATTCTCTATGACCTCTATTTTTGCTTTATCTACCTCTATACCTTTTTCGGAAACTATATGTCCTAAAACAATCCCTTCGGTGACCATGAAATGACATTTTCCCCAATTTAGCACAAGGTTTACCTCCACACATCTCTCCAGGATTTTCTCAAGGTTGACAAGACAATTTTTGAAATCTGACCCACAAACTGAGAAATCGTCCATAAATACTTCCATGATTCCATCCAAATAATCAGCAAAGATAGACATCATGCAGCGTTGGAAAGTTGCAGGAGCATTACAAAGTCCAAAAGGCATTCTTCTATAGGCAAAGGTTCCAACTGGGCATGTAAAGGTAGTTTTTTCTTGATCTTCGGGGTGAATAGGTATTTGGAAGAATCCTGAATATCCATCTAAATAACAAAAGTAAGAGTGTCTGGCTAGGCGCTCCAACATTTGGTCTATGAATGGTAATGGGAAATGGTCCTTCCTAGTTGCTTTATTTAATTTTCTATAATCTATGCACATACGCCAACCTCCATCAGTTCTTTTTGCTACAGGTTCGCCCTTCTCGTTTTGCACGACTGTGATGCCTCCCTTTTTAGGTACTACATGCACAAGACTCACCCATTTACTGTCCGAGATCTGATATATTATACCTGCCTCTAGTAACTTAAGAACTTCAGTCTTAACTACAGTACTCATTATAGGATTTATTCTACGTTGGTGTTCTCTAGAAGGTTTTGAATCTTCTTCAAGCAAAATCCGATGCATGCATATGGATGGGCTTATTCCTTTTAGATCAGAGATCTTATATCCTAAGGCTGAGGGGTACCTACGTAAAACTTCTAATAATTGATCGGTTTCTTCTTGGTTTAAGGTAGCACTGACTATAACTGGACGGTTCATATCTTCATCAAGAAATTCATATCTCAGGTTTTTAGGCAGTTCCTTAAGTTTTACGGTCGGTTTTATAGGGCAAGGCATAGGATCTGGGGTTAGAGATAAACATTCGTGAAGGTTATCATCAATGTAGGGTGTTTTATAATTGTCATCTTCCAAAATAAGGGTTGATGGCAATTTTATAGATTCAGTTTCTTCTTCTTGTTCTAATTCCCTAATACATTCTTCGATGATATCTAAGGCATAACAAGAATCTCCTATCACAGGTGCCATAAGAAATTTTGACAATATAAATTCTATCTTCTGGCCACCTACCTCAAAAGTTAGTTTTCCCTTTTTAACATCTATTACGGCTCCAGCAGTCGATAAGAACGGTCTACCTAGGAGGATTGGTATGTCATCATCTTCTTTAATGTCCATGACAACAAAATCAGTAGGTATAAACAGCTGACCTATCCTAACAGGGACGTCTTCAAGTATGCCTATAGGGTATTTAACGGATCTATCGGCTAATTGAAGTGACATCTTAGTAGGTTGTAATTCTCATAAGTTTAATCTCTCACAAACTGCTAAAGGCATTAAGCTCACACTAGCTCCTAAGTCTAGAAAAGCTTTTTCGATGACATGATTCCCCAAAACACAAGGAATGGAAAAATTTCTGGGATCTTTATCTTTCTTTGCTAACCTATTTTCGGAAATAGAATTACATTCCACGGGTTTCGGATCTTCGAGTCTACGTTTATTTGTAAGTATGTCTTTGAGAAACTTAGCATAAGAAGGTATTTAGGTGATGGCTTCTGTAAAGGGGATTTCTACGTGAAGTTTTTCTATAACCTTAACGAATTTTTGATATTGATTATCAATTTGGGTTTTCTTTAATCTTTGAGGGTAAGGTATTGGTGGTTTGTATGGCGGTGGCGGTACATAGGTTTTATTTTTAGGTTCTTCTCCTTTTTCTTGACTTTCCGGGGTTTCAGGCTTCTCTGGTTCCTTTTCCTCATTCCTCTCAGAAGTTTCGGGCTCACTTAATCTAGGGTTTAAAGGTTCCTTATAAGCGGTTCCACTTCGTAGAGTAATGGCATTAGCTTGCCCTTTCGGGTTTTGTTGAGGTTGTCCAGGGAACTGTCCTCCAGGTGTAGTCTGTGGGGCTTGGTTTAACGCTACCTGAGAGATCTGGGTTTCAAGCATCTTATTATGAGTAATAATTTGATCAACCTTGGTTCCTAACTTGGTAATTAGTTCGTTAACATGGACGTTATGGTTCATGAACTCTTTGTTTTGTTGTTTTTGAGCAACGATAAAATCTTTTACAACTTCCTCAAAGCTCGGGCTAGGTGGTACAGGTTGCATAGGTTGATTTGTTCTAGGGGCTTGGTAACCTTGTTGTCTCGGAGGTGCGGTATTTTGGATAGGGTTATTATTTTTGTAGGAGAAGTTTGGGTGATTCCTCCATCCAGGGTTATATGTGTTTGAAAATGGGTTCCCTTGGGTGTAGTTCACTTGCTCAGTGTTGGTTTCATTCAACAGATTGCATTCGGCGGATTGGTGTCCTTGCGTTCCACATATCTCACAATTCGGCGAAACTGCGGCAACAGTATTCGGAGTTGTACACATATGTTCGACTCTAAGGGCCAACGCGTCCATTTTAGCCTGCATCATGTCTATAGAGCTTAGCTCATGTATTCTTCCTTGGGCTTCCTTCTTTTCCACTGTCGCTCGTTCTACTCCCCATGATTGATGGTTTTGGGCCATATCCTCGATAAGGGCACTAGCTTCAGGGTAAGGTTTGTTCATCAGTGCGCCACCAGCGGCAGCGTCGATGGTCATTTTAGTGTTATAAAGAAGTCCATTATAGAAGGTTTGGATGATTAGCCAATTCTCTAGGCCATGGTGTGGGCATGCTCTTAATAGTTCTTTATATCTCTCCCAGGCTTCGAACAACGACTCTCCTTGGTGTTGGGTAAATCTAGTTATTAGGTTTCGAAGAAGAGCGGTCTTACTTGGGGGAAAATATCTAGCAAGGAAAACTTTTCTAAGGTCATCCCAAGTTGTTATTGAATTGGGTGGAAGGGAATCTAACCATGATAGAGCTTTATCTCTGAGGGAAAAGGGAAATAATCTTAAGCGTATTGCCTCAGGAGAAGCTCCATTCGTTTTAAAGGTGTCTGCTAATTGAAGAAAGTTTTTTAAATGTTGGTTCGGGTTATCAGTAGCGAGACCTGCGAATTGTCTCTGTTGCACTAATTGCAGCAGGGATGGCTTAAGTTCAAAATTATTGGCTGGGATAGCGGGGTTTACTATACTGGAACTAGGTTCCTCGTTTGATGGTTGGGCGAAGTCCTTAAGAGGTCTTCGATTTTGATCTTCGGCCATAGCTCTCCTATTCCTATGGAAAAATAAACGTGCGCGAGCGTAACGTTCAGGTTCAGCTAGAGGGTCTACTAAACTTCCGGCACTGCGAGTCTTTCGCATTGACCGGTGGGTAACAACCTTAGTCTAAACGGTATAACTACAGGGTAATGAAATTTGACGATATTGGTCCCCGGCAACGGCGCCAAAAACTTGATGCGTGTTTTTCGCAAGTGTACGAATCACGTCAAAGTAATATAAAAGATTATCGAATCCACAGAGACCAAGTGTCAATCTATCGTACCTGTTGTTATGGTGTTTATCTAAGGCAACTATTTTTAAGGGTTTTAGTAAGGGTGCAATGGTAAATAAAATTATAATTTTAAATAATAAATAAAAGACAGGCTCGAATGTAATTCACGTAATCAATGATAATCCAGTACTTGTTAATGGAACTACTTATGGGCAATGTTTTCTCCTTTGAAAAGAACTAATTTAACAGGAACTGTCGCTTTCGCGTATTCAGAACCGAGTTGTACTCTCTAATCAACCCCTCCTATTGTCACGGATAAAAAGGTGCGTACTGCGTTAGAGTAGTAAACCTATTTTTAAGAAATATAGTTTCTTAACAAAGTTGAAAAGTATTTTAACCTGGACTTCTTAGCAAAAAGAGGTTCTTATGAACCAGACTCTAAATCTCATAACGTGTCCGAAAATCGTTTTAAAATCTCTTTTCTTTTTAATCTAAAAACTCCTAATGAACTATACAAAGCGCTTTTGGCTGTTTTTGAAATAGTTAAAAACAATTACTTGAATTGAAAGATAAAATAGCCCTTAGGTGTTTCCACGAACAATTATACTGATTACTGGTTTAATTACGATCCTTACATTCTAACCTTTATGGGATTAGTTAGACATGATAAAGTAAATATTCTTTTTATAGTTTTTCATATGAGTAATTTAAAGCGAGTGCGGGAAGTAAACAAAGTAAATGTGCGAGTGCAGGAAGTAAACAAAGTAAATGTGCGAGTGCGGGAAATAAACAAAGTAAATGTGCGAGTGCGGGAAATAAACAAAGTAAAGTGCGAGAAAATAAATAAAAGTAAAGCAATGCGGAAAAATAAAATACTAACTGGAATTAAAATGGCGGCAGGATTAACTTCCTCCAGAGTGCTCCAAAACTCGAACCACAGACATATTACAGACTCGATCACTCGATTGCAGAGGCACCCCGATGTGGAATGGCAACTGCTTTATAACTGATATATGCCTAGAGAATTCTAATTCTGGATGAAGAAAAACGAAAATCTAAGGTCCTATTTATAGTAAAAACTGAAAGCATGAAATGACCGGGACGCCCCTCCACTAAAAAGTGGAGGTTATGAAATTTTGCCTTGTGGCGCCCGCCACAAGGTCATGGCGCCCGCCATGGTCCCTACAGGGGATGATGGAGTGGGGATCGTGGGTCTTGGAGGTTGAGGAGTGGTCTTGAGGCGTGGCCACGTCATGGCTAACCCCATGGCGCCCGCCATGGTGGGTGCCGTAAGTGCAAAATGCTGAATTTCTAGGTTTTCGTCCGTTTTCACTCCTTTTTCGCTCCTTTTCCCGATTCAAGCTCCGATTATTATAAAAACCTGAAAACATAAGAAAACAAAGCAATAACAAAGCAAAACAACAATAAAAGCTAAGAATGCATGCGAAATCGGAGTCAGAAATACGGTGAATTTTAGTGTGATCAGCATGTGGGTATGTTGACTTGGCAGCCTTCCATATCATGTCATTCAGTGTCTTTCCAAGAAACCTCTTCCTAAAATTGTTATAGAGGTGCCTAACACAAAACATGTGTTCCACCCTTGGCAATAACTCATCCATAGTAGGTAGTAGACCCTGCAATAGCATAACATACAATGTAGCATAACATAACAATATAGCATAAAAATAAATGAAAAACTTGCCTTTTATTGGTCTAAGATGAAGGTGCAAGTCAGGCATTGATCTTTGCCTCCAAGGTCATCAATTAACAACTCTAAAAGCCAAGTCCAGCTATTTTGCTTTCACTCTCTACAACTGCATATGTTATGGGAAGCATCTGATCATTAGGATCTCTCCCTATGGCAGCCAGAATATTCCCTCCACACAACCCCTTGAGAAAGCACCCATCTATACCTATTACATGCCTGCACAACTTAAAGCTTTCCTTACATGCAGCATAGCATATGTAAAGCCTTATAAAATATGGTCTTTGATCCTCAACACTTTTTTGTACAAGATCAACATTGATCTTAACTGTTGATCCTAGATTGTCTCTTAACAGTTCATGACAGTAGTCATAGACCCTTGTGTAATCTCCTAAAAAAGAACCATCAACATAATCTCTAGCTGCAAATCTTGCTCTTATAGCTTTGGTTTTGTTGACCCCAACATTCCTTTTTTTTGTGTCTTCTCCTTGATATCCTTTATGCTCAACCTTTTATTGTTTTTCAAGCTATTCTGAATTCTTTTACTCAACCACTTTGTACTCGTCAACTTCACATTATAATCTCTACTACAATTGTGTTTGTCAATTACTTTCCTGAGTTACCAAGTGTCTTCGTTTGACAACTTGCTATAATAAGCCTCTCACTCACAACCAACTTTACATTTAACCCTTACCCTAACTCTGTCATTTTTTACAAACCTTATGTTTCTACCATTTTGCACAACATAAAATGTTATTGCTTCCCTAAAATCACCTTTTGAACGAAAATACATTCCCACATCCCACTTGTAATCTGACATGTCTTTTTGTTGTCTGGAAATGGGATGTTTTTTTCTTAGAACCCCACTACTATCATTACTATCACAACCACTTTGCATGTCCTCATTGTTATTGTCACTCCCTTTATCTTCTAAAGACTTATCATTAAGTTCTTAGAATTTTCCATTACCATTATTTTCATGACCAATTAGGATATCAAGTTCATCCTCCTCAATCTCATCATACCCATCAGACTAATCCTCAAAAGCCATTTCTTGTTCACTATCATAATTGTAGTCCTCATCTTCACTATCATCAGAAGATAAACTTAAGTCATCATTATTTACACCAACTTTACCTTGTTCAACTCCAACATTACATTCTTCCCCTGCAGGTTTACCTTGTTCAACTCTAACATTAATTTCCTCAACTCCAATGGTATGTTTATCCACTGCAGGATTCACTTGATCAACTCTAACATTACCTTCCTCCAACCCAGCAGTGGCTTTATCAACTCTAACATCACCTTCCTCTATCACAATATTGTTTTGTTCAACTCCCACAACTTCATCATGCAGTTGACTAAGTAACTCCTCCACCTCATCTATAATTTTAGCAGGGCCCTTAAACAACAACATCACAGTAGTCAGGTTGAGACAATGTCTGTTGAATATAAATATCAACATTTTGGTGCACTCTATAAAGATCTTCAATTTCTAAAGCACCATTGTCATCAACAAGTGCACTCATCCCAAATTGAGGATCCTTGTAATATATTGTTTCAAAACTCCCTATAAGTCAAGTCTTTCAATACACCAACTAGCTCAAAATAACTCAATTTGTCTACATCTACTCTCAAATCATCTACTACTCCATTCTCGTATACACTACAACCTTCATCGGTGAACTCACCACTATGATGATTTTTGAGATTTATGTATTCATCCATGATACCTAATCATATTATCTAAATAATTAGAGTTTACACTAAAAAATTTACATAAATCCTAAATCTGAACCTCTAGCAGATATTGCCCTATGAGATTTGTAAACCCTAAATCAGAGAGAAATAAACTAACCTTTTGATAATGTCTCCTTGAACCGTCTTCAAGCCTTCGTGTCTTCAATCCTTCGCATCTGGAACAATGCTTCGTTGCATTTACCCCTAACTTTAATCTTTTTATCTTATGGGTAATGGAAAGTCAATTTAAAGGAGATTTGTTTTAACACATTTTATATCCACGTCAACAACATCAAGTCCACCTGGACAAACGTGGCGATTATTTTCAAACTTTGACTAACGATAACAGACGGAAGGATAAACGTGACACCATTTTAAAAGTTAGAGAACCAACTTGCCACTTTTTAAAGTTAAGGGACCAAACTGGACCTCGAGCTAAAGTTAAGGGACGAAAAAAGTTATTTAGCCTTTTTTTAAATTTATAGCAATATGGGTCTAATGAGTTACCCACGGACCATATGGGCTAACCCTAATAGATAGCGAACTTTTTAAAGTTGGGTTAAAAAAGCCCTAAAAATATGGGCTCTAATTTTAAAGCCCGAGTCTTATGATTTTTTGGGCTTGGCATGGCGGCCCATGTGGGCTAGCCCATTTTGACAACTCTAGATGGGTCATAAGCTCAATTTACCTTAAATCCAATGCAAAATGTAGTATAATTTATATGTTAAACTTCTTTAATACTTCCATATTGGCAAAGGAAGAAACATGGGATTCAATCACATAATTGTTTCATTGTTTGTGATTTTCAACTATTAAGTGTTTATTCGTTAAAAGTATAGATGTGTGTTCTTTTGTAAGGACAATGAGTCTTAGTAGGTGTATAATATGTTTTGGTGGTGAGAAACTGCTCACCACAACGAGAAGTCATATACGGTAGTGTTTTAAGATACTTCAAGGGACCAACTCATGTGAAATGAGAGGCCCTGTTGACAGGGGGTGATGCTTGGTCGCAGGCAGACGGTTATGTTAATCACGTGTTAAGATTGTAATGAGTGTAATGCCTTTTGAGTTATGGAGATTGTGTATGACTTAAAATCTTTCCCCCTTCAAGATATATATATATATATATATATATATATATATATATATATATATATATACACACACACACACACACACACACACACACACACACACACACACACACACACACACACACACACACACCTATTTGAGCATAAGGTTTTGATCCCTTTCGTGGTGTTAACCGCTTCCTTCTTACTAGGAAAGGCTATTGACCATCTATCTTGTAGGAGTCAGTAGAGACTCGTTCTTTCTTAACTCTCACAATATGGATACGTTTGGAAGAGTCTTACAAATTCCACATGGGCGACATAATTGTTAGGTGATGGCGCCTATTTTAGGACTTCTGCAAATATAACATTACATAGTCCCTCAAGCATGATGGCTTTTCTTAAGGGCAGAGTGTTTAAAACCCTTTACCTTTTTCTGGAGCGCATCATTCTCCATATTGACGAATATCTTAGTTAAGGGTGGTTGTATTCGATGGGCTAGTCCCTAAACTAAAGGTAAGTCTTTCTGCTAAAGATGTTTTTGTTAATAGGTGAGTCCTTCTATTGAAGGCGCTTACATTAGTATGTGATAGGCGATCCTTATACAAAAGAAGCATTTATTTACCACGACTTTCACTTGAAGAGTCAGTTGTCAAGTGTCCCTTGTTTAATTTAGGGGTGTCAGACAAGGATATATATTAATTACATTATGGATGTGCTTGGTTTATTTAATACAGTTAATGATGACCTATTCTTCGAGACTATAAATTTTAGTGGCATGTGTGAGTAGCGTGATGAGTTTTATAAAACCTTAAAGGGGACTTAGAGAGTTTGCTATACAAGGTTTTCCCTTTCACAGTTTGTCTTATTTTCTACAGTTTCGCCTGAGTTATTTCTTTTTATCGTTTTGTGAAGCTTGCATCCTTTTCTCATGTACGAACTTTTTCATCTTTTTGAATTTCTTATAATAGATTTCGAGAAGATAAGTTTGGAATGGGGATTTTGTGCTAGAGATGCTAATGACTTTGCCTCCATTTACACTTCTGAAGAACACACTTGTGTCTTTCGATCTAGAGTGAATGGTTATTCCTCGTGTGATGAGGATCAGATCATTCTTGAGATTTGTTTACCATTGGAAAGGGTGACTACGTCGGCATCCTCTGACCCTTCTTTGTTGTGCCTATACTTTATACTTCTTTTTATTAAGGATATGTGGGCCATTTTTCTTCTACCCACTTTTTCTATGGAGATTCTCAGGTCCTCAATGTCGTTACTTCTTAGTTATTTCTGAACATCATGGGTTATGTTAGGCTTTATAGGTGGTTTCTGAGGAGTTATACATCAACCCGACTATAATGGTATTTTTCTCCTTCTTTCTTGCAAAACCATTGAAAGGCAATAAGGTAACTTTGGGAAATCAACTGATGAAAAACCTTTTACCTCTCATTCTATTAATTATAAGCATTTGAAAGATAAGTTTGACCGAGTGAGAGGTTAAATGATTCTTTTGGGATGTTGGAAACTGATGGCGCACCCCACTTTCTGATGTCTTAGACGAATACCCAATGACTGTTAAAAATTATGATTGGGCATTCAAGTCTCTTACAGAGAGAAGTATTATTCACTTCCTATGGCAGTTTGAAGTTATGGACTGTCGAGAAGTAACTAATCTTTAGAAGGGGCATGATGGGTACTTTGTTCTGTCATTTACATATTATATACACACATGCGAGATATTGGATCAAACTCTAGTGCTGTCGACGGGAATGTTGTCATCAGGGATAACTTTCAAGTTTTTACAGGAGACAAACATGAAGTCGATGCTGGTTCACATGTTGATGTCAAAGTGTTACATGTTGTAGTCAAAGTTAGTTCTAGTATGTAATATCAAGTTGGGTGTTGTCTTATGGATCCAAATGTTTAGGTTAGCTTGTTATTTAAGTTAACTTGGTATCCTATAAATAGGCTAAACATCTCAGGTTGTTAAGAGAGACCAATTATGTTATTCACTTGTAATCATTTGTACCATAATTGAGTAAGTGAATAGAAAATAGTTTGTCCAAAATTCTATTATCCTTCTTTCTTCTTTATTTTTTCTTCTCTCTCTCGTTATTCTATTTGTTTCATTGTTCACCCCAAAAAACTTTGTTTCTCAATCAAGAATTTGTTAATTGGTATCGTTTGTTATAATAAATTGGTGCAGCGAGCGTGGAGAAATATGTCGTCAATAAAATTTGAAATTCAGAAGTTCAATGGAACTAATGATTTTAGTTTATGGCGCTTGAAAATGCGAGCCCTTCTTGTTCAATAGGGTTTACTAGAAGCGTTAAAGGGAGAAGAATCCATGGATGTTGCGTTGACAAGGAAGGATAAAACAACGATGATCGAGAAAACCTGAAGTACCATTGTTCTGAGTCTTGGTGGTGAGGTTCTCAGTCAGATTTCGAAGGAGATGACAGAAGACGGTGTTTAGCTGAAACTCGAAGGATTGTATATGACAAAGTCCTCGGTGAATCATTTGTACTTGAAGCAAACTTTGTATTCATTCAAGATAAATGAAGATAGAGCATTGACGGAGCAGCTGGATACGTTCAACAAACTGATTCTTGATCTTGAAAATGTTAATGTTACAATCAATGACGAAGATCAAGCATTGTTATTGTTGTATTTTTTACCCACATGCTCACTTTAAAGAAACCCTACTTTATGGAAGAAAGTCTCTGACTTTTGAAGAAGTTCAATCAACCTTGTATTTTAAGGATTTGAAAGAAAGAAGCATAAATCATCATCAGTTGGCGAAGGGTTGTCCGTAAAGGAAAAATCTTGAAAAGAGATGGTAGGTTCGAGAAGAAGAAAGGTAAAATTCAGCAGAAGCTTTACGGTGGTGATATTTCTGGTATTAAGTGTTATTACTATAAGAAGGAAGGTCACACAAGAAAGGTGTGTCATGAGTGCCTGAATAATCACTGAGGTAAGGACAATGGAAATGCAACTATCGTGTAAGATGATTGTGAATCATCTAATGTCCTTGTGGTTTTGAGCAACAACTTTTGCAAAAAGTGGATTATGAATTCAGGATGTACTTGGCATATGACTCTAAACAAGAATGTGCTTAAAGAATTATATGATCAAGATGGTGGATCAGTGTTGTTGGGAAACAATAAAGCTTGTAAGATTACAAGTATTGGATATGTGAGATTAAAACTCCATTATGAGTCAATAAAACTATCGAGTGATGTTAGGTATGTACCTGATCTTAAAAGTAATTTGATTTCTCTCGGTGAATTCGACAAAAAAGGATATGTCTTCAAAGGAGAGCAAGGTATTCTGAAAGTCATGAAGCGGTCGAATGAAGTCTTAAGAGGCGTGAAAAACCAAGGCTTTTATACCCTTGAGGCTGAGGTTGTAAGTGGTTCAACAAATTTTGCATCAACGAAATCGGTGTCGAAGACAGGATTATGACACATGAGATTAGGCCATGTCAGCGAAAGAGGCCTGGTTGAACTAGGGAAACAAAACCTGCTAGGTGGTGACAAAGCCAAGAAGTCAGAGTTTTGTGAAACTTGTGTATTTGACAAATCCTGTAGGGTGAAGTTTAACAAAGGTAAACAAAGAACACATGGATCCCTTGATTACATTCATGCTGGTCTTTAGGGGCATATAAGGAATCCTTCACACTCAAGTGCAAGGTATTTTCTATTCATAATTGATGAATATTCTAGAAAATTATGGGTATTCATTCAGAAGACTAAGGATGAAACTTTTAAGAATTTCAAAAGTTGGAAGGTTCTGGTCAGAACTCAAACTGGCAGAAAGGTCAAGAGGTTGAGAACCAACAATGGCCTTGAATTTTGTAATGAAGCTTTCGGCAGCTACTGTGTCGAGTATGGGATTTCAAGGCATAAGACTGTAGCAGGTACTCCTTAACAAAATGGCTTAGTTGAGAGATTCAATCGAACAATCCTTGAAATGGTTAAATGCATGTTGGTTAGTGTTAAATTGAAGGATGTGTTTTAGGCAGATATTGTTTCTACAACAGTTTATTTGATAAATATATGTCCCTTGACTACTTTGGAAATGAAGACACCTAAAAAAGTTTGGTCGGGTCAATCACTAGATCTTGACAAACTGAGAGTATTTGGCTATTTAGTATATGCTCATATTAGGCAAGACAAAGTCGAACATAGAACTATGAGATGCATGTTCCTTGGATATCCTGAGGGAGTCAAAGGCTATAGGTTGTGGTGCCCAGAACCAGGTCACAGAAGATGTATCACAAGACATAATGTAGTTTTTAATGAAGTCGAGATGGCATTCATGAAAACTGGTGATGCTGGTCGAAGTGCAAAAATCTATGAATAGGAGCTGGAAAATGTAGAGCTTCATGATGAGGTGGAACAGAGTGATACTAAAGTGCATAACCCAGACGATGTCGAAGAAGAAGTGCAAGATACTAAAGAGATCGAGGAAATTGTCGATGACTACCTATTGGCAATAGATAGGTCGAGAAGAGTCATCAAGCCACCTCAAAGACTTGGTTATGCATATCTTATAGCTTTTGTCTTAATATTTGCAAGTGATGTACTTGAGAAAGAACCTAAAAACTACAAAGAAGCTATGAGGATTCGAAATAAGACTGAATGGCGAAAATCCATGGATGACAAGATGAAATCTCTTCATGACAATAAAACTTGGGAGTTGATTGAGAAACCTGCAGGAGCCAGGTTAGTCGGTTGTAAGTGGATTTTCAAGGTCAAGGGAGGAATCGAAGGAGTGACGTCGAAATGCTTTAAGGCAAGGTTGGTTGCTAGGGGGTTCAGTCAAAAATAAGGCGTCGATTTCAATGATGTGTTCTCACCTATTGTAGAGCATAAATCCATTAGAATATTGTTAGTTATGGTGGCGAAGTTCGACCTAGAACTTAAATAAATGGAAGTGAAAACATCCTTCCTGTATGGTGATCTAAATTAAATGATTTTGATGCGGCAACCTGAAGGGTATGCACAAAAGGACAAGGAAGATATGTGTGCAAGATAAATAGGTCTTTGTATGGCCTGAAACAATCTCCTATAGAGTGAAACAGGAGATTCGACAAGTTCATGGCACACATTGGTTTCACTAGGATCTAGTTCAATCATTGTGTTTACTTCAGATTTCGACCTGGAAATTCACTTGTTATTTTGTTGCTTTATGAAGATGATATCCTCATAAATAACAACAATGTTGAGGATGTAATGGAGGTGAAGGTTGAACTCAATAAGGAGTTCAAAATGAAGGATTTGGGAGCTGCCACCAGGATTCTTGGGATTGACATCCGGAGAGATAGAAAACAGTCGAAGTTATGCTTATCTCAAGAGACATATCTACGGAAGGTTCTTGACGAGTTTGGTATGTCGAATTCAAAGTTTGTTGTGACTCCGACAAATCCTTAATTTAAGCTTATTATTACTCAAAGTCCGTGTATTGAAGCTGGAAGAATCTTTATGAGTAGTATTCCATATGCCAGTGTAGTAGGATCTTTGATGTATGCTATGGTATGTACGAGGCCAAACACAACATATGGAGTGAGCCTTGTAAGCAGGTATATGGTCAATCCTGAAAAGACGCACTGGCAAGCTTTGAAGTGGATTTTTAGGTACATAAATGGGTCTCTAAATAGAGTCTTGATTTATGGTGGAGCTTGTGGTGATGATAGCAAAGTCGAAATCGAAGGACATGCCGGCTCTGATTGTGCAGGTTGTATTTGTATGGATTCTAGAAAATCTATTTTTGGATATGTGTTCACTATATTCGGCACAACAATCAGTTGGAAAACGACACTTCAAAAGGTTGTTACCTTATCAACCATTGAATCATAATATATTGTCCATCACTAAAGTTGTGAAAGAAACATTGTGGCTTAAAGGTTTTGCAAAGGAGCTGAAACTTCAAAGTCGAGTTTGTCATACCCTAATTGTTGACCCTAAGATTCAGTTTTGCATCATCTGCATAACATAGCATGCACTTCATCTTGCATAGTATCTGAAATGTCAATCAGAATAAATTTGTTGGATTTACAAACAAACTGGTCTAAATTTATTTCAGAATCTAACCAAACATTGTATTTTTCCAATATGTTTATTTCGCGCTAATTATTTTGGCGTGTTCATTTTATTTTTTTTGAGCACTTTTCTGCCCGACTTTTTATTTAATTTTTAATCATTTTTATTTAAATAATCATTTAATTTATTTAGATTTAATAAGATATTTAATTTTTTTTTTATTTTTATTAATTATTTTTATTTTTAATTTGTTTATTAATATTTTCTTTTTAAAAAAACACAAAAACATGATTTTTAACTCTTTTTATTCTTGTCTTATTATAAAAAACATAAAACATGATATTTAATTCTTTTTATTCTTGTCTTATCATAAAAAAAATATGATTTTTAATTCCTTTTATTATTGTCTTATTATGAAGAAAAAAAATATTGTGTTAACTGTTATTATCATTCTTGTTTGTTTTCTAATCCTATATATATGCATTAGAAAAAACAAGAATCACACAAAAAGAGACAACAAAAAAACTTGTGTCCCTTCATTGCTCTCTCTCTCTCACATTAAAAATAAATAAATAAATAAAAGAGAGGTCATACTTTATCTTTACACAAGTCCGTGAATAACAACAACAAAATTATTTTTTTTTCAAACTCATAACAAATCCCAAAGCACCATGAAAGTCGCTACATAACAAACCGAAGCATTCGCAATCATGCACACCTTCGGCACCATTCAGCCTCTGCTTGTGGTAGCTTTCTCTTATCCCTTTCGTTTTATGTTCATAAATTTTTTTTATTGATTTTGTTTGTTTTAGTTTTTAAAAATCCTTTTATTAATATATTAGGTGTTTAGAAATTTTTTTCTCTTTTTATCAAAACATAACTTTTTTAAAATAAAAAATGACAAAATTAAAAAAAAAAAAAAAAAAATATATATATATATATATATATATATATATATATATATATATATATATATATATATATATATATATATATATATATATATATATATATATATATATATATATATATATATATATATATATATATATATATATATATATATATATATATATATATATATATATATATATAACAAGCATTTTATCTTAATGTTTGTGGTTGATTTTCTTTTACTTTGTTTATATAGATTTATGTGGATTGTTTAATTTTATCATTTATTTGTTTTGTTTGTGATTGTTTAATTATCGTTATTGCATTTATTTTCCATTAGCTAGAAAAAATAATTAATTAAATAACAGATAAAATACAAAAAAAAAACATAAAATCAATCTCTTTTTTTTAAAAAGAAACAAAAAATAATAAATACTCTATCCAACGTCGAGATACTTTTCCTCGTGTCAAAACCAACGAGCTCATTTTATTTTCGTGCTTGTGCTTATTTCTTTAATTGGGTTTACTTATAATTTTTTCATTTCATCCCCCATCCGACAAAATGTACCTTGTTCCCATTAAGTGTAATAATTTTATCACTTTCATTTTGATTGTATTTTAATGTTTTATCCATCTCTCACTTACACGCTCAAACCATTTTCATACTAATTATCGATTCAATATCGAACCTTTTTTCAAAACACCTTTGTAAGTTGATTGTTTCTACGATCGCCATCAACAAACCCAAAGTATTCTTGACTCATATATCAAGCCATATCCTAACTTGTAAGTCGGCTGTTTTTTAGCATCGTCATCAACCTTATGCACACACTTGCACTTTTTCTTTGGTTGTGGTTTCGTTTACTATGAGCACCCTTAGGGACTAAGAATCGATTTAAAATTTTCTCAAACTCTTGATCCAGCGTCAAGTAGTTACTTCCCTCGTAAGCTTGTTTCCTTTTGCAATCGCCATTACACAAATTCAAACCTCAATCTTTTATCGAGTATTTCTTTTCTTAAAACTAGAATCTCTTTCTTTTTCTCAAAAATACAAAAATACTTTAACCATATTTCTAATCTGTTTCAAAAACCATAATAAAAACACTTACCTCCCTTTCAACCTAACCTTAGGTTTAGAGTTTATTAACTCTATGTAGGTGTTCTGCAATAGACTCTTAACTCTCCTTCTGGAACCTTGATCTTAGTCAAGAGTTCCTCACCCTTATTGAGGGAAATTATGAATGCTCTAATTCTGTTTTCGTCAGGATACGTAGGCACGAGATTTGATGTCTTGACGAGCATACTTAGAAATAACACCTTAGGTATCCCTTTAACTTTTCACTCTTTAGCAGATAAAATAACAATTAACACAATAAAACAAGAGGTTCCTGTAGAGTACTACAGATACTTAGGATGCTAGCACCTTCCCTGGGTATAACCAACACTGAACCTTAGATTCTCTTTTGCTTTGTTTTTGCATTGTATATTTTGGGTTATTTGTTCTTTTTCCCTTCCCGTGTATAAATTAAAGATTAGTGGTGAATTATGATTTGTGATTCAAGTTAATTAATAGCTTGATATCTGATTCTCACTGCGACAGAAATGGCGACTTCACTGGGGATTGAAACTTAAGTCTTTCCCTAAGAGGGTTACACCTAACTTGTTTTATATGTGTTATTTGTTGTATATCTATATACTTGTATATTTGTATATATCTATATGCTTGGGTTTTTCTGTTTGGCAGGATTGTCACGTACTATTGTGAGATAAGTCCTAACCTGGACTTGAGTGCACCTATGATAGGAATGTGGTATATTCAAGGAGGCTTATAGGGAGTTAATTCCCGACCAAGCTAACTTGAGAAATCACCGCTCAGTTGAGGCCCTCTTGGGAGTAGTATTGTTGAACGAGTATTCGTGAAAACATCACTACTTTCGACCTAGAAGCCCGTGGCACTAAGGACCTTTGGTTACCTTTAACCTTACTTTGGCCTTTTTAAGATTTAGTGCAGTGACTACGAGGGAGTATTCTCAAAATAGTTGATACGTGATACTACACTCAAAAGAGGCTATCTTGAGAATATTGTTAATTATTGAGTAATTGGGAAGTTGATAATATTCGAAAGATGGGCTGATGACTTTTGGAACCTATTGTACAAGTACAAATAGGGATGGGTAGGCCATGACTCCATGCTCATGATCTGCAAACCTAGGCCCTTATTTGTTTGAATATATATGTGAATTTGGGAATATGTGTATACCTGTGTTTGTGCATCCATCCATGCATTCATGCACCATTTTTCTAACTTTTTTTTCAAAGAACTTAGAGTTATGTTGCAAACTTCATAGGTTTTACCATAGATTGTGGAAGTTGTACTCTATTTTGTAATTCTTCAAATTTTCAATGAAATGAGACATTTTCAGTTATCAAAAGTGTTATCCATTTTATGGTGTTTGCAAACATAACTTTTGAGCTCTTTGAACTGCATTTTGCATTTGCACAACATGCATCATTTAGCATTGCATTTGCGTACAACTTTTCCATAAACAATACTCATTCGGCCTTCTGTCCTTGTGTCACTTAGCTGATCACATGACCTTCAAACAGAGCCTGAAGTAGTTACTAAAGGATAATGGAGAGGACAAACAATATGGATCCCATGTCAGGATTTAGAGTGACGACTAACCCGATGTTTGGTTCTCCTCCTGACGACAATACTCCACAAGTGGATGCTCCCACTCAATCTCATCCTGTGCAAGATAACTTGGATGTTTAAGTTAATGGAAGAGACTCCCGATTTTTGAGGTATATGTGAAATCCTTAGAATGTCCACCCTGTGATAAAGGTAAATGATCATAGAGCCACAAAAATCAAGGAAGGATTTCGTGATCTCGAGGAACAATTGAAGATGCTGAAAGGACTTAATGCATATGATCTTAAGGCTCGTGACTTTTGTCTAGTTTCAGGCGTGGTTATTCCCTCAAAGTTCAAAATTCATGTCTTTGAAATATACAAGGGTGTTAACTGTCCAAGGTACCATTTGACGATGTTTTGTCGAAAGATGACCGCTTATATTGACAATGACAAGCTGATGATTCAGTACTTTCAATAAAGTTTATATGGTGCATCGTTGATGTGGTATATGAAGCTAAAAAGGAATCATATTCAGTCTTGGGAAGACCTAGCTGACGCTTTTGTGAAGCAGTATAATTACAGTGTGAACACGGCTCCAAACAGCGATCAGTTGATGAGTATGGGTCAGAGGAAGAATGAATCCTTCAGGGAGTATGCACAATAATGGAAAGAATTGGCAGCCTAAGTTTATCCACCACTTTAAGAGAAAGAATTGGCCAAGATATTTCTAAGAACACTGTCAGACTCTTATTATGTCAAGATGGTAGGCGTTGTGCCATTAGAGTTCTCTAAAATTGTAGAAGTCGAAGTAAACATTGAAGACGCATTTAAAAGTGGAAGAATCCAAGATGACTCGAATAGCCAAGCTAGTGAAGAGAAATTTGTTAGTGATTCCCAAGAAGAAAGGAATGTTGATATTGATGTAATTTGGGATTATCCTCATATCTTGCAATCTTCAATTCTGGTGCCATATCACTAATGTCAGTATATAACGTCTGTTCAGTTCCAACAGCCACTACTTCGTGGACTTTCGTACCAACAAAGGTATACTCCTTAGGATCAATGTTAGAATCGACAAGTGCAAAATATGAATTATCAAAATCAGCGCCAGAATCAGCGGAGACTGCCTCCAAATAATTCAGAAGGAGAGACTTGCCAGTTTGATCCAATTTCAATGACTTAATGTCAATTGTGGTCTTATTTTTCCCAAAACTAGGTGATGATACGCAGAAAGACCAGAGCCATGAAATATCGCCCTCCTTGGTACAATCCAAATGCCAGTTGTGAGTTTGATGGAGTAATGGGGCATCCGATTGAAGAGTGCAAGGTTTTACAGGAAAAGTTTTAAGAGATGATCGACGATGAGGTGATGGCCTTTAAGGGATGAAGCCCATTTATGAATGAAACGCCTTTATGCTGATAGAAGACTCGAGAGAGTCCCTTCCAAGTCGGTGAAATCAGGAGGAGAGCTCATTCCCAAGATCATCAGGTTGTTTGTTTGTTTGCTTGCTTGCATTTATTGTTATTCCTTTGATTGTAAAAGCATGATTTGCATGTAAGAACTTGTTTGTTTTGAATGTTTAATGTAACGAATATGCTTGTCTTAAAGAAATCCATTCATATTCACTCGTAAAATACTTTTTCTGCTTTATAATGTCAATGTTACCCGAATCTCTTGCTTAGGCAGAGAATTAGAGGGAGAATGATAGATCAAAGACACAAGATCTTGTTGTATACTTTTGATAAAACCTTGCTGATGATGTAAGGCATTGTTTCAAATCCATAAACATTGGAGATATAAGGAAGACAATTCCTCTTTAACCCCTTTGAGCCTTGAAGTAGAAATTTCCTTCATACCAAAAAACCCTCAATTTTAACCTGGGGCAGACTAGTCTTCAGTTAATCTGATCGAGCTCCCAAACCTCCAAAAAAAGGAGTAAACATTTGAGGATCCACTATACCTATCTCTCACACACATTATGAGGCTAGGAGTCAAATTCATAATAATTATCCCTCAACTAGCTAAGGAGCGAGGCAATCTCCATCCTTTCAACAAGTCAAAATGACTTAAAGTCACACAATTTATTCTTGAATCAAAAAATGAAAAAAGAAGAAAAAGCCCGCTAAGTCAAAACCTATGAAGGAGATTTAGGTAAGGGCATCCCGCTGGACTTCAAAGTTAAATCCAAAGACTCATTCCAGGAAAAAGTTAGGGAATAAAAAAACATGAAAATTAAAAACAAAGGATTACAAAATAAAGTTGCGTGGGCAGATACCAAAAGCAAAAAGGTGAGTGATTGTTATGTTTGAAGCCATTAGTGGCTCCTCAACCATATCAAAACTCTCTTTGAGATATGAGTGCTCGCATCAAGTTAGCTGAATATAAGATTGGAGAACATCATGAATATATGGTGGGTACAAATAGACTTTGAGCCTTATATCCTTTATTTCATAAACCGGGAACTAAGCCACGTTAAAACCCTCAAAAGACCTAATTGAAATCAAGTTTATTTTGAAAGCATACTCAACGAGACGACGTTTCCTGACTCCTATGAGCTAAGCTCAAAATTTGCGTTGGCTTTGTAAAATTAATCAATGTCAAATCCTAACTAGCGATTCGGTCAGAAGTTATTACGATAGCATTTTCAATAAAACTTCAAGACTAATATGTGTATTGCATTAGCAGTTTCAAAATTAACATTTTTTTGCTTTCTAACATTGCTTGATATCATAAAAGCTTTCATACGAACATCAATGATGAGCTTAATCGTTTGAGACTTGAGACTCTGATGATAAATGGTGAATCATTTCAAAGGGATGATCATATATAGGGGCATGTTGCCTGAAGACTCTGCTAAACAGGGGAAAATTGTTTCCCAGTTGTTACTTTCACAGTCTGACCATCCCTAAAATGGAAAGTTTGAAGACACGGGTATATATAACACTGTCAATCTCGGACATTTGAGAATTGAAGATTATTTTATCCGTTCATAACAACAGTTGTTCGAAATGGTGACTACCACCGAGCTCATCAATGCAGAACTACATTGTTCTCACAACATTCTTCACCCATGTCCCAAAGAGCTCATGTCTCAAGTGGTGTGATGATTCCCCATTAAGTTTATACTTCATATGGGCATGACAAATCCTCGGTGAATCTCTACTTGAAGTACTTATGGCAGGATTGATGCAAGAATTCCCCAACTGGTGACCTAAGAATTACCTAGTGAATTTCCTTAGATTTAACCTTCCCTAGTGAAGTAAATGTTATTTCACTCCTCAGTGGATTTTTAAAACTTCAGTCTTCCCCAACAAAGTGGATGTTTATTTCATCCTCATAAAGTTTTGACTATGACATCTTCAGTTGTTATGTTGATCCAAGCTTTACCAATGAAGTGGATATTTATTTTATCCCCTGCGTGGCCTTAGCTCTGGCATCTCTAATTACAACTTTCTTTCAGACTACTTCAGTTTGTCGTGGATATTTATTTTATCCCTTATGAAGTCTCTCTAATCATGATTTTGATCTGTTCCTAGTGGATCTTTATCATCCCTAACAGAGTAACCAAATTCATCTTGACAATCCCCTAAGTGAAGTCATGATGTTCATCCTCAAGTTGAGTGCTCAGTTTCCCCCCATAGAATTTTGAAGCCATGAAGCAAGACAGTGATTTTATATGTGGCTTTTCATTCATCCCCAATGATGCTTCTATCTTGCGAATATTGGCTGAGTATCCGTGTCGAGATGTTTACTTCTCCTTGTTTGTTTTGTCAGCATAAGCATAATATGTCATACATTCATTCATATAGATACATGGCATATGTGAAAATTTCATTTTGTGATGTTTGTTTGTTCTTTCACTTTGTCCACGTTTATCCCTAAGTGATTAGGTTTGTCTTCTCCTTCCAAGTAGAGTCGTCAGCCATAGGTAGAAAGAGCACAACATTTCTAAATTCCCCACTAAGTTCGATCCTCGTGGAAGACAGTTGCTTTGGTTTTCTTTTCCATTTCTGGATAAGATAAACCCCAGTTGAGTTCATTCCTCATTGGGTAGAGTCTTGTTTGACCGTTTCTCTTCAGTTACTTCTTGAATTGAACTTTGGTCCCTAATAATTACAATTTAGGATATCTCTGGGATTTTGAACCCATATTGAGCGTGCATTTAGTTTTCACTTTGAATCCCCAGGAAGAATTTGTTTGAAGATCACCATTGAAGACAAAATGTTTCTCCAGTGGTGTTACAACATTTTCTCATCAATTTATATCCAGACAACAAGTGGCAGCTCTTTATTTGAGCAGTTTGTTTCGTTCTCAAGTTTTATATTTGAATGAGAAATGACACTCTCCTCTAGACAGTTTGTCTATCCCCAATGAGTTTATCAAAATTATCCACTTATCCTCCATAAAATTGCATCTCTATGGAAATCCATCAGAGAAGTTGGGTGAAGACTTTACAAGTGTTTCTCTTTATTTGAGAATTCTTGATACAAGGACTTTATTTGCTTCAATGCAACTTCAAACTACAACATTACTGCTCCTCAGTGATGTTCTCCCCAGTGAGTCCACTATTAAATTTGCTTATATCAAATGACATCTCTCCGATAAGTTTGACGAAGATTCAAATAATCTTTCTCTTTATTTGAAAAGACATATTTTGCAAATAAATTGGCTTGCATCTCTTTTAGATCCCCGACAATGTTTTATAATCTCTAGTAAATTATGGATCCACACTGAAGTCATAAATCTCTAGTAAAATTTCAATCCCCTGTGAAGATACTCTCTCATAAGTATTCACCTTTCCAGGAAGAAACTCAGACCCGTTTGTTGCGGTTAGAATATGATATCAAATTATTAATTAATTTGAATCGCATCTTTAGTTCACAACCGCTCTTTGATTTATCCGAAGGAAAAGGTCAAAAGAGGAAAACCTAATTTTGCATCGTAAAGACAATGCGGGGAGAGATCTAGGTAAGGGGTTGGTTAAGCTCAGGGAAGGTACTAGCACCCTAAACTTCTGTAGTACTCTACAGGAACCTTTTGTTTATTGTATGCTTTTTTTTATTTTATTATCTGTTTAAATATATATTGAGCTAAGGGATAGAGTGACCTAAAGACCTAAGGGTTAGTCCTAAGTTTACTCGGCAAGACGTCGCATCTTGTGCCTACGTATCCTGGGTAGGGAATGGAATCAGAGTAATCGTAGTTCCCCTCGAAAGGGAGGTTAGAAACGTCTTGACTGTGGTCAAGGTTTCATTGGGGAGTAAGCGTTCATAGGGAAGCGCCTACGTGGAGTCTTGAAACTCCTATTTCTACGTTGAAATTGTTAATTGAAATTAGGGTTAAATTAAATATTCCACGGCGGGAAACCCTAAAACAGAGTACGGCGACTCTTTGACCTAATGCTAGGGTAAAGGGTATTTTCGTCCACGGCGGGACACCTAGGCGATTAGGGTTTTGAAATGGTCAAACGTTAGGGTTATTGACTCGGCGGTCAAACGGCTAGACCTAATCCTTCGGAAGGATTCTAACGGTAAAAACATGCAAAATACGACAAATTACTATTCAGCAGAATTAAAGTGCGGAAAAATAAAGAAAGCGGTAAAAAAAGCATCGCGACGATCACTCGCGTAAATTACAAATTCCCAAAAAATGCAAAATAAAATAACTGCGACCATGGCCTCGCGTAAATTACATCCATGGAACAAAAACGAACAAATGAAATAATAACGAGTTGAAACAAACAAATTAACGAGGGTTAGACAAAAATGAAACGGCTAAATCACAACTTATTTCTTTTTGAGTTTTTATTGAGAAGAGGAGAGGAGAATTAATTTCATGCTTAAATGGAGAAACTATTCTAATTATTTACTAAAAATTTTAATAAAGAAACTGGTTTTAATAATGAAAAAATGTCTTGAAAAAAAATGTTTTAATGTTATCGAAAATAAATGTTTTAAATTTTAATTAAAAAAATGTTTTAAATTTTAATGAAAAAATTTGATTTAAATTCAACGAAAAAGGTTTTAATTTTTGTTTTAGTGAAAGAAAGGTCATTTTTAAATTTTTGTGTTAACTTAATGAAAAATAGTTTTAATTGGAAAAAAGCTTTAATTAAGAAAAACTGTTTTATTTAGAAATATGTTTTTAAATAAAAAATGGTTTAATTTTTGAAAAAAACTTTTTAGAAAGATCTTAATTTTTAAAAAACTGATTACGTTATGTTTTTTTTTTGTTGAAATAGCTTACCTAAACTTAATTGCATTATTAATTACAAACTACATAGTTAATATAAATGAAAAAAATAAACAATTGAATAATAAAATAAATAAAAAATGAAACGTAAATAAAAAGACTTCTGCCGTTTTCTCCATGGATGGCTATCGAAACTTTTCCTCTCCTTCAATCCTTGCATGTCAATGGTTCCTTCTTCTATTTATTCTTCCCATTAATCTACCATCAATGAACAAAACAACACACAAAAATCATAAAATGCCGTAAATCAAAGGAAAGAGAAAGCTTACGGTAACGACGATGATGTTGAACAAACTGAGCCTACGCCGTTGGGACTTTTTGCTCGCCGGTAGCGCTTGGCCGATGATGAATTCAAACCTTTTAGGGTTCTTCCAAAAAAATCCTCTCTTCTGATAAATCGTGAGAACGGCCGCCGTTTTTCTCTTTTGTCTCCTTCCCCTTTTATCAAATGCAACTCATGTTTATATAGGTAACAAATTAGGGTTAACTCTAACCTAATGCCTATTTTAAAGCCCAACTTAAATAATTAGTCAAAACTAAAAAAACAAACTAAAACAAACTTAAAAGAATAAAATCTTTTCTAATATTTTTAATTTTATGATTTTTTGATGTTTTTATGAATAATATGGAAAAAAGTGAAAAAATAATATTTTTTTAAAAAATAATTTAAATAAAATACGAAAATAATAATTAAATAATAAAAAAAACTATTTTGTTATTTTTTTTTTATAAAAATAGAAAAGTTAGAATAAAAATAAAAGAAAAACAAAAGTGAAAAAGGTGGGATTCGAACTCTCGACCTCTCACACTCACAACTCCTTACACACGGTCTCTTGCCAATTGTGCCATTTTATTCATTCAAAATAAAGTGGCACTAGAAACCATGTAAAGGTAGGACAAATTTGGGGTGCAACAGATGCCCCTATTTAAATAGCTTCACCGGATGATTTGAGCAGCGGAGACTCGAGAAAACGCGGTGAAAGGGATTTAAATACAGATAACCGGAAATTTGGCCCCTAGATGCAGTGATATGCAATGATATGGACAAAATAACACGAACTATAATGCTGACAATGCCATGAATCTAATATGATGCGTATGATGAAAATGAAAAAAATGCACGGATGCAGACGAAACAACGTCACAAGGGACGGCGCAACGAGGAAATGCACTGGGGAAGAAGACACGCGGTGGTGACAAGGTAACATATGATCCACACGGAGGCAGGACCAGGTAAACGACAGACGCTAGAGTTTTCGGGACATTCCTTGAAGAGATCGAGCGGGATCTTCAGGACTCACCAGAAAACATATAGGGAGAGACAACATCAGAACATTTCGGAAGAACATCGAAAAGGAGACACGTCGTATCTGGAAGAACGTCAGATAGACATGACACGAAATAGTCGATGGGTGCCAAGTAAACTGGACTTTGTCCACAAGGTAAGACGCGGATAAAACACGACCTCGGGGAGAAAAATGCGAATGGGGATAAAACACCCATGCTGCCAAGTAACTAAATTCGTCCACAAGGTAAGACGCGGATAAAACACGACCTCGGGGAGAAAAATGCAAATGGGGATAAAGCACCCATGATGCCAAGTAAATAAATTTGTCCACGAGGTAATACGCGGGTAAAACACGACCTCGGGGAGAAAAATGCAAATGGGGATAAAGCACCCATGATGCCAAGTAAATAAATTTGTCCACAAGGTAAGACGCGGGTAAAACACGACCTCGGGAGAAAAAGCAAATGAGGATAAAACACCCATGATGCCAGGTAAATTGGACTTCGTCCACGAGGTAATACGCGGGTAAAACACGACCTCGGGAGAAGAAGCAAATGGGGATAAAACACCCATGATATGCACATGTATAAGAATTATTCTATGATATATGATCACATGCAAATGCAGATGTCAATGACAAGGCTCGACTCTGTTGGTGAGATGACAAAACTGGAAAACTGATTCCTCAACCCGGAGATCACTGTCACTTGCTAAATTGTAATCAGGTTGATGATCCTCGTAGGAAGGATGGAAAGCCGCTTGGAGATCTTTCAAGTAAACTGCCCCAGATTAAATTTTCCATTACAGATGAACTGATAATTGCTTCAGCTTGTCTAATTCTGAAAATGACTGTTTTACTGTACCCTCGGAAGTTTTGCCCCAGTCTGAGTATTGAAAATCTCATGGATAAACCAGATCTGAGAAGACTTTGCCCCTGATAGGATCACTTGACCAAGTTTCTCGATTGTTTAAAATTTCCTTAGAGGAAAGCCAGTTTGCAAACAAAAATATTCATACAAACATGGTAATGCAAAGTTCATGCAACTTTTGAAATCAAAATTATTTTTGAAAGATGAAAAATAAATGAGTCATCGATTAGAACGCGGTGGTCCAGGACGCTCAAAGTTTAATACAGGTATACGGCCAAAATAAATGATTCACAAAGATCTTTAGGAGTCAGCTTACGCAACCTTGATGTAGCATGCTTTCAAAATATCCTTGTTTCAATTAGGTCTTTTGAGGATTGTAACGTGGCCTGGTTCACGGTTTATGAAACAAAGGATAAAGGCTCAAAATTTGTTTGTTCCCACCCAATCTACGTGATAATCTTCAATCCTACGCTCAGTTAACTCATATTATGCATTCAGGTTCCTATAGGTTAGGAATTGCACTGATGGTAGTAATGATGGTTCGAAAGTCAAGGGACTCTTGAGATGGTCGTCACTACTTTCCTATAACATTTGGTTGTTTTAACATTTAGGATTTTTAGGGTAAGGATTTAAAACTCCTCTCTGCATTATCCCTAAATTTTGCCTGAGCTGTTTCTTGTGAAGATTACAGTCAGCGGGATGCCCCAGTTTTGCCTAAGTCTCCTTTATAGGTTTTGACTTAGCAGACTTTTTTTTTTGAAAGAAAGTGACTGCCTAGCTTAATGATCACGATGAACCATCATCGGCTTTTGAATTGGAAAACATCTTCGACACTTACTTGCTGTGTACGAAGGAAAACTTGTGAATTCAACCTTTATATGAAAGGTGTATTGCATGAAAGCACAACCGAGTTAACTGAGAACTACCCATCCCCAGGCTAAGATTGCGGGTTTTTTTGTAAAGAAAGAAACTCCAACTTCTAGGCTCGAAGGGGGTGACAAGGGGATAACTTCCTTATTTCTCCAGTGTTTGGGAGTTGAAACAATGCCTCACATCGTCAACAAGGATTGATTGAAAGCATACTGACAGCAGTTATGGGTATAACGTTTTCGTCATCCTCCCTCCAATCTTTGCATACCAAAAATTCGGACAAAGGTAAATATTTGAAAGATAAAGCATAGAGATAAAAATAATAGATAAAATTAATTAAATCAAAAGTTGCAATGCTCAGTTCACCGATATAAAAGTACAAACATAGTTCGAAAGAAAACAGCTAATAAAATAAGGAAAATACAAACAATGAGAAACAAAGGTCTGTGATTAAAACAATACAAAGATAAACTGTCATGTCTAAAACAAATAAATAGCCTACTGAGGTCAGCCTGAAGCTTCACTTCTGATGCCCTGGCAAAGGATTCTTCTGGATGTTTGGAGGATTGTCTGGAAAATCAAGTATCCCTGCTCTCATCAGCTCACGCACTCTGGCTTTCAGTGCAAAACAATGCTCCAAGTCATGGCCTAAGGCACCCTCATGAAAAGCGCACTGGAAATCAGCCCTAAATCCAGCTGGAGGAGGATTAGGAGGAGGTGGTAAAGCCCTTGTAGTGATCAGCCCTTGTTGAACCAGGTAAGGATAAAGTTCTGTGTAAGTCATGGGAATAGGATCAAATTGATTCCTACTTTGATACTGGTCTTGTCTAATAACTGGACGTTGAGGATTCTGAGCTGGTTGCGGAGCAACAACAGGTTGAGATCCCTGGCGAGGCTTTCTTGATTCAGTCATGACAGCATTGGTCTGCTCGTCCTTCCTCTTATGGAAATTCCCATAGGATTTCTTTGCACCATTAGAAGATTCGGCAGCTTTGGATACCTTCCCATTTTTCAAACCTTCTTCTAACCTTTGGCCAATAGTCACCAGATCTGTAAAGCTTGAAGAGACGCTCCCAATCATCTTTTCCCAATAGAAAGGAGACAAAGCATCCATGAATATTCCTGTCAGTTCCTTCTCTGCTATAGGGGGTTCGACTTGAGAAGCTAACTCCCTCCAACGCTGAGCATACTCCTTGAACGACTCTTTTTCCTTCTGAGACATACTTTGAAGCTGACGACGATCGGGAGCCATATCCAAATTGTATTTGTATTGCTTCATAAAAGCGTTGACGAGATCTTGGAAGCAGTGGACACTGTTATGCTGTAAGTTCATATACCATTTAAGAGAAGCACCACTCAAACTATCCTGAAAGCAATGAATGAGCAACTTCTGATTGTTGGTGTAAGCTGCCATCTTTCGGAAGTACATGACTAGATGGGCTCTTGGACATGAATGACCTTGATACTTCACGAACTCAGGAGTCTTGAACTTGGCAGGCAAAACAAGACCAGAAACTAGGCACATATTATCGGCATCAACATTGAAGAAATCAGTACCCTCGACAGCTTAGAGTCTCTTGTTTATGATCTGAAACTGTTCCCGGGTGATCTCAGGCTCAACAAAATCTTCTTGAACATCGGCAACATTGTACTCATAGGGAGGATTCTCAACGGGAGCTTGGATAGTTTGATTAACCGTGTGGACCACAGGTTGGGCCTCGGTAAGGATAGGAGTTTGAAAAACCGGTCTGACAGCCTGACCAATCATAGCAGCAGATGCAATAGGTGGAGAGTAGTTAGGAGGTAAACCAAACTCAGGCCAACTAGAGGGCGGCACTGAAACAAGAGGTGGATCAACACTTGAAACTTCCTGAATGACAGTCCTCTGAGGTGGCTCTCCTCTAGCAATCAACACTTGAAGCATCTCGGTAAGCCTGGTCATGCCTGCTTTCAACTCATCAATCTCCATTCGGACCTCCGCATTATGTTCCTCTTGTTCTGACATTTGGCGTCTATAGTTAGCTCTAGTCTGATATCTGTGTCGAGGAATCAGCTTGACGACTCAAAGGTACACTGGAAGACGAGAGAACCGAGAATGAGAAACCGGGGGAAAAATGCAATGCAAAAATGTGATGCTAATGCCATGTAATGGTTCCAAGAATTTCAACGGTCGATTGCAAATATTCCCTTTTAGGACAGTTGGAAAGAAATTTTTTTTTGACTCTAAAATGTAGGACCTTTTTGAGTTTGCAAAAGACTGTTGAATTCCTTGAAACTGGAAATGATATGATGCTTTATGGATGCAAAGCACAAATACACACACAAAGGTCCTAGGTTAGAGGACAGCGAATGGAATTAAGGTCTACCCTTCCCAAAAGGTAAGTACTATAGGTTAATTGTACCTGCAGAACAAGGTTCTAAAGCGGTGCCCAAAGTCATCAATCCATCTTTCGGATATTATCAACTTTCCAACTAACTTGGAGGTCGATAATATCCTCAAGAGAACCTCATTTGAGTGTAGTATCGCGTAGCAACTATTGTAGGACTACTCCCACATAGTTCCCGCACTACGTCCTATATAAGACCAAGGTGGTGTTAAGGTACTACGGTCCCCAGTATCACAGACTCCAATTGAAAATAGTAAAAGTTTTCACGACTGCACTCGATCAACCGAACCATTTTCGAAAGGGTCTCAACTGAGCGGTGATTCTCGAGTTGACTTGGTCGGGACTCACTCCCGGCAAGCCTCGTCGAATATCTCACCTTCCTATAATAAGGTCACTCAAGTCCGGGTTAGGAATTATCTCACAATAACAGGTATCCCCACAAGGTACAATGATATATAAAAATAATTAATAAAATATCATACAATAAACAAAATAGGGGTAACCCTTAAAAATTAGGAGGGTCCCCAGTGAAGTCGCCATTTTCTGTTGCGGTTAGAATATGATATCAAATTATTAATTAATTTGAATCGCATCTTTAGTTCACAACCGCTCTTTGATTTATCCGAAGGAAAAGGTCAAAAGAGGAAAACCTAATTTTGCATCGTAAAGACAATGCGGGGAGAGATCTAGGTAAGGGGTTGGTTAAGCTCAGGGAAGGTACTAGCACCCTAAACTTCTGTAGTACTCTACAGGAACCTTTTGTTTATTGTATGCTTTTTTTTATTTTATTATCTGTTTAAATATATATTGAGCTAAGGGATAGAGTGACCTAAAGACCTAAGGGTTAGTCCTAAGTTTACTCGGCAAGACGTCGCATCTTGTGCCTACGTATCCTGGGTAGGGAATGGAATCAGAGTAATCGTAGTTCCCCTCGAAAGGGAGGTTAGAAACGTCTTGACTGTGGTCAAGGTTTCATTGGGGAGTAAGCGTTCATAGGGAAGCGCCTACGTGGAGTCTTGAAACTCCTATTTCTACGTTGAAATTGTTAATTGAAATTAGGGTTAAATTAAATATTCCACGGCGGGAAACCCTAAAACAGAGTACGGCGACTCTTTGACCTAATGCTAGGGTAAAGGGTATTTTCGTCCACGGCGGGACACCTAGGCGATTAGGGTTTTGAAATGGTCAAACGTTAGGGTTATTGACTCGGCGGTCAAACGGCTAGACCTAATCCTTCGGAAGGATTCTAACGGTAAAAACATGCAAAATACGACAAATTACTATTCAGCAGAATTAAAGTGCGGAAAAATAAAGAAAGCGGTAAAAAAAGCATCGCGACGATCACTCGCGTAAATTACAAATTCCCAAAAAATGCAAAATAAAATAACTGCGACCATGGCCTCGCGTAAATTACATCCATGGAACAAAAACGAACAAATGAAATAATAACGAGTTGAAACAAACAAATTAACGAGGGTTAGACAAAAATGAAACGGCTAAATCACAACTTATTTCTTTTTGAGTTTTTATTGAGAAGAGGAGAGGAGAATTAATTTCATGCTTAAATGGAGAAACTATTCTAATTATTTACTAAAAATTTTAATAAAGAAACTGGTTTTAATAATGAAAAAATGTCTTGAAAAAAAATGTTTTAATGTTATCGAAAATAAATGTTTTAAATTTTAATTAAAAAAATGTTTTAAATTTTAATGAAAAAATTTGATTTAAATTCAACGAAAAAGGTTTTAATTTTTGTTTTAGTGAAAGAAAGGTCATTTTTAAATTTTTGTGTTAACTTAATGAAAAATAGTTTTAATTGGAAAAAAGCTTTAATTAAGAAAAACTGTTTTATTTAGAAATATGTTTTTAAATAAAAAATGGTTTAATTTTTGAAAAAAACTTTTTAGAAAGATCTTAATTTTTAAAAAACTGATTACGTTATGTTTTTTTTTTGTTGAAATAGCTTACCTAAACTTAATTGCATTATTAATTACAAACTACATAGTTAATATAAATGAAAAAAATAAACAATTGAATAATAAAATAAATAAAAAATGAAACGTAAATAAAAAGACTTCTGCCGTTTTCTCCATGGATGGCTATCGAAACTTTTCCTCTCCTTCAATCCTTGCATGTCAATGGTTCCTTCTTCTATTTATTCTTCCCATTAATCTACCATCAATGAACAAAACAACACACAAAAATCATAAAATGCCGTAAATCAAAGGAAAGAGAAAGCTTACGGTAACGACGATGATGTTGAACAAACTGAGCCTACGCCGTTGGGACTTTTTGCTCGCCGGTAGCGCTTGGCCGATGATGAATTCAAACCTTTTAGGGTTCTTCCAAAAAAATCCTCTCTTCTGATAAATCGTGAGAACGGCCGCCGTTTTTCTCTTTTGTCTCCTTCCCCTTTTATCAAATGCAACTCATGTTTATATAGGTAACAAATTAGGGTTAACTCTAACCTAATGCCTATTTTAAAGCCCAACTTAAATAATTAGTCAAAACTAAAAAAACAAACTAAAACAAACTTAAAAGAATAAAATCTTTTCTAATATTTTTAATTTTATGATTTTTTGATGTTTTTATGAATAATATGGAAAAAAGTGAAAAAATAATATTTTTTTAAAAAATAATTTAAATAAAATACGAAAATAATAATTAAATAATAAAAAAAACTATTTTGTTATTTTTTTTTTATAAAAATAGAAAAGTTAGAATAAAAATAAAAGAAAAACAAAAGTGAAAAAGGTGGGATTCGAACTCTCGACCTCTCACACTCACAACTCCTTACACACGGTCTCTTGCCAATTGTGCCATTTTATTCATTCAAAATAAAGTGGCACTAGAAACCATGTAAAGGTAGGACAAATTTGGGGTGCAACACCGTTCATGGCTTATGACCCGAGACGAAGGGAGGTTTATTTTACATTTTTCAAGTGGAATACTTTATTAAAGAAGAAACTAAGACCTGTTTATGGCATACAACCTTGAAGCACTGGGGAGGTTAATTTACCCTTTTCTAAATGGATCATTTAGTTAAATAATAAGTTGAATCATACTGTGATCATGGAATCTTGTGTTAGTCTATTATCTTTGCTTATGCTATCATATGTTTTGACATTAGGTAATACACATCTCTTTTGGTCAGACACCTTTGCTTAGGCTGCCACATGTTTGGTAGTAGGTGATCTTTCCTTTCAAGTCTATTACCTCTGCTTAGGCTATCATATGTTTGATAGCAGGTAGTATGTCTATCTCTTTTTGGTCAGATACCTTTACTTAGGCTACCATGTTTGGTAGTAGGTCATCTTTCCTTTTGTGTTTACCTTTGCTTAGGCTATCATATGTTTTGATGGTAGGTAGTACACATTTCCTTTTGGTCAGTTACTCTGTGATCAGTAGTTACTTTCATTCAACAAAACCTCGACAACAGGTGTTTCTTTTTTATTTCCAGCAAACCTTGGCATAAGATGGCTCTATTTTACATTCTTCGGTAAATCTTGGCAGTAGATTCTCTGGTAAATTTTAAAAACATAATTTTCATCAAACCTCGGTAAAAGGTATTTTCTTTTTATCTCCTGGTAAGTCTCGACAGAAGATTTCCAGTTTAACCTTAGCAGAAGGTATTTTCTTTTTATTTCCTGGTAAGTCTCGACAGAAGATTTCCAGTTTAACCTCGACATAAGGTATTTTCTTTTCATTTCCTGGCAAGTCTCGGCAGAAGATTTCCAGTAGACCTCGGCAGAAGGTGTTTCATTTTGTAAATTCTATGGTTATTCTCGACAATAGATCTCCAGTAGATTTCAACAAAAGATGTTTCTCTGTTTCTAGGACCTTGACAATAGATTATCTGGTTAACTTTTATGCTTCTTTAAACTTCAGCATATAGTTGTTTCTTTTCAGAATCTCGACAGTAGATTCCCTGGTTAATCTTGTTAGCAAATTTCTCAGTAAACTTTTGACAATTGACACATTTTTCAATAAAACCTTGGCAGAAGGTATTCCCAAACGAGGTCCTAAGTCTCGACAGTAGACTCCTCCAGTTAATATCTCTTAAAATCCCCATAATTTACCTCGACAGTAGGTTCTCCAAGTGGATTTTGTTAAAAAGATTATGTCACAAGTTCATCACCATATGTTTAAGATATCTTATGACTGTCAGTTGGTAATCTCTTACTCAGTGGAGTTAAGTCTCATCCCCGGTGGAGTTGGATATTTTCCCTGTGGGGGCTTGCTTTGTTTGCTAAGTTGTTCCTCGTTGGGTATTTCATTCATTAGTTGTGCTTTCGTTAACATTTTCATATGCAGTTATTCCCTGTGGCATCATTCCCCACATGATCCCTATCTTACATTCATTTCATATCATATCATAAGCATTATGTGGCATCTTAGGGCCAAAAGTTATGCATATTTGTATTTAAGTCTATCCTATCACGTCGAGATAAAGATTTCAATCTCCATATCTCCAGATAGAAGAAACTTAAATAGGGACATCTGTCATACCCTAATTGTTGATCCTAAGATTCTGTTTTGCATCATCTGCATAGCATAACATGCACTTCATCTTGCATAGTGTCCAAAATGTCAGTCAGAATAAATTTGTTAGATTTACAGACAAACCGGTCTAAATTTATTTCAAAATTTGACCAAACTTTGTATTTTTCCAATATGTTTATTTCGCGCTTATTATTTTGGTGTGTTCATTTTATTTTTTTGAGCACTTTTATGCCCGACTTTTTATTTCGTTTTTTAATCATTTTTATTTAAATAATTATTTAACTTATTTATATTTAATAAGATATTTAATTTAAATTTAAAGTTTTATTAATTAATTTTATTTTTAATTTGTTTATTAATATTTTCTTTTTAAAGAAAACACAAAAACATGATTTTTAATTTTTTTTTAATTCTTGTCTTATTATAAAAAATATAAAAACATGATTTTTAATTCTTTTTATTCTTGTCTTGTCATAAAAAACACAAAAGCATGATTTTTAATTCCTTTTATTATTGTCTTATTATGAAAAATAAAAAAACATAGTGTTAATTGTTATTATCATTCTTGTCTATTTTCTAGTCTTATATATATATATATATATATATATATATATATATATATATATATATATATATATATATATATATATATATATATATATATATATATATATATATATATATATATGCATTAGAAAAAACAAGAATCACACAAAAAGAGACAACAACAAAACTTATGTCCCATATATATATATATATATATATATATATATATATATATATATATATATATATATATATATATATATATATATATATATATATATATATATATATATATATATATATATATATATATATATATATATATATATGCATTAGAAAAAACAAGAATCACACAAAAAGAGACAACAACAAAACTTATGTCCCTCCCCCCCCCCCCCCTCCCCTCTCTTTCTCTCTCTCTCTCTCTCTCTCTCTCTCTCTCTCTCTCTCTCGTTAAAACAAAATAAATAAATAAAAGAGAGGTCATACTTCATCTTCACACAAGACCGTGAATAACAGCAACAAAACTGTTTTCTTTCAAGCTCATATAACAAATCCACAAAGCACCATGAAAGTCACTACATAACAAATCGAAGCATTCACAATCATGCACACCTTCAACACCGTTCAGCCTCTGTTTGTGGTAGCTTTCTCTTATCCCTTTCGTTTTATGTTCATAAATTTTTTTTATTGATTTTGTTTGTTTTTGTTTTTAAATTTTTTTAATTAATATGTTAGGTGTGTAGAAATATTTTTATCTCTTTTTATCAAAAGAAAACTTTTTTAAAAATAAAAAAATGATATAATTAAAAAATATATATGACAAGCATTTTATCTTAATGTTTGTGATTGATTTTCTTTTACTTTGTTTATATAAATTTACGTGGATTGTTTAATTTTATCATTTATTTGTTTTGTTTGTAATTGTTTAATTATCATTATTGCTTCTATTTTTCATTAGCTAGAAAAAATAATTAATTGAATAATAGATAAAATACAACAACAAAAAACATAAAATCAACTTTTTTTTTTAAATAACAAAATAATAAAAATTTGATCCAACATAGACACTTTTTCTCAAGTCAAAACCAACAAGCTCATTTTATTTTCGTGCTTGTGCTTATTTCTTTAATTGAGTTTACTTATAATCTTTTCATTTCATCCCCCATCCGACAAAATGTACTTTGTTCCCATTAAGTGTAATAATTTTATCGTTTTCATCTTGATCATATTTTAATGTTTTATCCATCTCTCACTTACACGCTCAAACCATTTTCATACTAATTATTGATTCAATATTGAGTCCTTTTTTAAAACACCTTTGTAAGTCAATGGTTTCTACGATCGCCATCAACCAAACCCAAAATATTCTTGATTCATATATCAAGTCATACCCTAACTTGTAAGTTGACTGCTTTTTAGCATCGCCATCAACCTCATGCACACAATTACACATTTTCTTTGGTTGTGGTGTCATTTACTAGGAGCACCCTTAGGGAATAGGAATCTTCCTAACTCTTTCTCAAACCCTTGATCCAATGTCAAGTAGTTGCTTCTCTCATAAGTCTAATTCCCGTTGCAATCGCCATCATGCAAATTCAAACCTAGATCTTTTATCGAGTATTTGTTTTCTTAAAACTAAAATCTCTTTCTTTTTCTCAAAAATACAAAAATACTTTAACCATATTTCTAATATGTTTTAGAAACCTTAATAAAAACACCTACCTCCCTTTCAACCTAAACTTAGGTTTAAAGTTTCTTAACTCTGTGTAGGTGATCTTCCATAGATGCTTACCTCTCCCTCCTGGAATCTTGACCTTAGTAACGAGTTCCTCACCCTTATTAAGGGAAACTATGAATGCTCTGATTCCATTCCCGTCAGGATACGTAGGCACGAGATGTGATGTCTTGACGAACATACTTAGAAATAAAACCTTAGGTCTCCCTTTAACTTTCCATCCTTTAGCAGATAAAATAACAAATAACACAATAAGACAAGAGGCTCTTGTAGAGTACTAAAAATACTTAGGATGCTAGCACCTTCCCTAGGTATAACCAATCCCTGAACCTTAGATTCTCTCTTGCTTTGTTTTTGCATTGTATATTTTGGGTTATTTGTTCTTTTCCCTTTCCTTGAGATAAATTAAAGATCGATGGTGAATTATGATTTGTGATTCAAGTTAATTAATAGTATGGTATTCGATTCTCATCGCGACAGAGTTATCATTGTTAAATGTGATAATAAAAGTGAAATACACATGTCAAAGAATTCATCCTATCATGAGCGAACCAAGCACATCGATGTAAGGATGCACTTCGTCAAAGAGATAATCGAGCGTGAAGAAGTCCAAGTGCTAAAGCTTTCGACTGATGACAATGCTGCTAATATGATCACCAGAACATTGTCGAGCTGCAAGTTTTTTCCACTATATGTAGTTGATAAAGTTGCATGATGAAAGCTAGATTATTCCATGTTACTGTAGAGTTTGTTCAAAGGTGGAGATTTGTGAGATATTGAATCAAACTCTAGTGTTGTCGACAAGGATGTTGTCATTAGGAATAACTTTCATGTTTCGACACGAGACAAGCCTGAAGTCGAAGCTAGTTCACATGATGATGTCGAATGGTTACATGTTGTAGTCGAAGTTAGTTCTAGTATATAATGTCGAATTGTAACCGAACTGGGCATTGTATTATGGATCCAATTGTTTAGGTTAACTTGTTATTTAAGTTAACTCAGTAGCCTATAAATAGGCTAGATCTCTCATGTTGTTTAGAGAGGCCAATTTTGTTACTCACTTGTAATCATTTGTACCCTAATTGAGTAAGTGAATAGAAAACAGTTTGCCCAAAATCATATTCTTCTTATTTATTCTTTATTCTCCCTCTATCTCTCTCATTGCTCTAACTATTTCATTGTTCACCCAAAAAAATATGTTTCTCAATCAAAAATTTGTTAATTGGCATCGTTTGTTACAACAACATACTTTTATTTTACTTATCTAACATATATAATAGAATTCATGATCTTTTCAAGAAAAATTAAAATTGTTTACTCAGTAGCGTCGATATATGTTGGGTTAAAAAGAGGGAAGGATAAGACAAGATGTAAATTTTAATTAAAAATATATTTGGTTCACGAGGGGGAGGGGAATTTTTTTATAAATAAGTTATATTTTTATTCTAATGATCTTATATAAGTGATATGATATTTGATGATGAAAATTTCATAAATAATTTTTTGGCAATAGAATTGATAATATTAAGTGATTCAAAAAGTCATAATTTACCACATAATGTTAAAAAAATTGAGTGCATTTGATTCATATTATAATTCTCTGATGCAAATTAAACAATGTATTTATAACAACTTTTGAATACATAAAATCACTTATTATAAATATTATATATATATATATATATATATATATATATATATATATATATATATATATATATATATATATATATATATATATATATATATATATATAATAAAAATAAAAAAGTTCAAAATTATATATATAAAAGAAAATATAATAAAATATACAACAAATTTATAAAAAACCTAACATAATTAAACAGAAAAATAAAAATTTTAATATATGACAAAAAATTTGAGTGATTATAATTTTTATTAAATATAAAAAAATTGAGGGTGAATAATAATTATAATAAGTTGATGGAAGTAATAAATAAAAATCACATAAAAGAAAAAGCATAAACACAAAAGAATATAATAATTTTGAAATAATAAATAAAACCGAGAATATTTTAATAAATATAATAATTTATTAAATATAAAAATTCATATTCATTTTCTTCCCGTCCAAATCCTTCTAATTTGGATGGACCGAAAAATTATCATTTGGAGAGATTTTGCTCCTATCCACTCCTCCCCCTTCCTAAAAATTTAACTAAACACGTTTTATTAAAAATATTTCCTTCCCCCACCTCTCTTCCCATCCATCTATCTCAAACCAAATATTTTCTAAAGAAAAACCAATAACCAAGTATTTTATCTAAATTGATCCGAAAATGTAACGAAAGTGCGTTTACTCTATTGAACAAAACCATAACACTCATTTGGAAGCAATATATACTATTATCAAATCATGTTCTTTTCTTTCCTTTTTCTCTATTTAGTTCAAAGTTATTTTTTTCATTGGTTTAACTGTCATCCTATTTTCATCATTAGTAAAAGTGTCACATTATAATTTGTATTTAATATTTTTTTCTTATATTGTTTCTTATAATGGTTTTGAGAGATAGAGAGAAATAAATTGGATGTTAAGTAAAAGAATATGAAACATCTGAAACTCACCACAAGAAAATTGGCAAATTGTAAGGGTTCATTTTGGGAAGTTACGACGGTTAGAACCGTCGCAATTTAAAAGTTACGACACTTGCAGTTCTGTCACGAAAACATGCAGCGTAAGGGCATATTGCAATGGTTGTAAGAACTGCCGCACCAGCCGTCGTTATATTTCACGACGGGTATGTAACTGATGTAATATGCATATTGCAACGATTTCCAATTGTCTTAACTTTCTGTTTGCTTTTTATTTTATTTGTTGGTTGCGACAGTTACAAACAGTCGTAACTTTTCATTTGATTCATGTTTATATTGTTGATTGTGACAATTACCAATTGTCGAACTTTCCTAATGATTTTTGTTTTTACTGTTGATTATGATGGTTACCAACCATCGTAACTTTCAATTTTATTTTTTTTATTTGATTTTATTGTTGATTGCGATGATTTCAAACTGTCGCGAGTTTGACATTTTGATGGTTCAAAACGTCTTAATTTTGTTTATAGTATTATTTTATTTATAATATTTTTTATTTAAATTATTATCTACTAAAATATTTTTAAATATAATATTATTTTTTCTAATATTATTTATTTTCTTTAAATTATTTCTACTAAAATATTTTTATTTATGGTATTATTTTTTAAATATTTCTTTATCTTTTTATATGAATTTCTATCACTTTTTAACGTAGTAAAATTAATTCCAATCAAAAACATGTAATATCAAATAAGCATCGTGATATAAAAAAATGTGAGTTCCATAATCATGTGATGCAGTTCAAAAAACCAAAAAAACCTATCAAATCCTAATCTTATAATAATAAATATCATAATGCCAAAAATACATAGGAAACTTCATAATCTAATTAATTCATAGCAAATTCTAATTTGTCCTTCTCGATGATCCATTATCTACAATTTGGTAGTTAGACTCACAAGAACGTATACCATCAGCGGGTGATTCCAATCCCTGAAAAAGTATTACAATAAGACTACATCTAGAATGAACCATCAATTAAGTGACTCATATGTCTTTCACTAGAATGCATATCCAAAATAAAATAGGAAGCAAGAAATTAGCGAGACTATTCCACGACTCGCGAACCGATAATTATTTAAAACAATCAAATACACATAGGAATTAGACATATAGACAACATTCAATGACATAAATCCGAATTACCAAATGGAAACTAAATCAAATTAATATTGTGTATAATCCCTATAAAAAAGGAAAAGGAAAAATTGTAGATTTTAGAATAAATAAGTTTTGTTCCTACTGCAAATTTTGACATGTTGAAATCAACTGCCAGTTTCTTATGAAAAATATTTTTTTATAATATTTCTATGATGAAATTTTGTGTATAATGTTTTTAATACCAAAATGCATCTGCCATGACAAAATGAAAAATATAAACAATACATGGCATGTCTACCGTTCCTAGTTCTAATCTTAATCAATCTGCTCATTTTTATGAAAGTCCACTAGAATCTCATATGTATTTCCCTATAATGAACCATCAACCATAAACCTAAATATTTTAAAGTTAATGATGGGTTTCATGAAAACCATATCAGTCTTCCATTAGAATTTTGTATATTCCCTCCATTTTCTTTTATAAGCAAATTTTGACTTTCTTGATTCATTCAATAAATGATGTATTTAGACTATATATATGTTAGATGCATTAATTACTTAATGAACCTAAAATGTTAAAATTTGCTTATAAATAGGAATGGAGGGAGTATGCATTAAGAGTTCAGTTTCCTCTTTTCTAGCATTTTCCCTTTCCTTTAAGAATGTGGTTGCCTCCATCAATTCATCATATTTGAATTTTATTCTTTAAGCGTATTAATTTCTTGCATTTCCTTTATTTTTCATTTTCTCCAAAAGAAGACACTGATCTCGTAGATCTATTAATCTGAGATGGTGTGACTCCAAGTCACATACTACGAACATATCCAAGATGTTCTTTTTCAAATACTTTATGAAATGCATCATTTTCATACCAAAATCCTTAATTACATCTTGTAATTTTTTTTGCACATGCAAAAGAGCAAATTTTGTGAATTGTAATGTAACATAATCATGTTCAACTTGTAATTTTTGCTACTTTTAAGATCTTCTTGATGAATATGTAATGTAACATAATCGTGTGTAATGTAACATAATCATGTTCAACTTGTAATTTTTGCTATTTTTAAGATATTCTTGATGAATGTGTAATGTAACATAACTTATGACAACATAATCATGTGTAATGCGTAATGTAACATAATCATGTTCAACTTGTAATTTTTTCTACTTTTAGGGTGTGTTTGGTTCGGGGTAGATGGAGGGGAGGGGAAATTTTTAATTAAATATGTTTGGTTCAAATCTTAGGAGAGGAGGAGAGGGGAAGAGAGCAAAATCCCTCAAAAATACACTTTCTGGTTCCCTCTGAATTGGGGGGATTTGAAGAGGAGGGAAGAGAATATGAGTTTTGATATTTAAAAATTATTATATTTACAAAAATATCCTCAGTTTAGTTTCAGTATTTCAAAACTATTCGTTTTCTTTCGTGTTATTACTTTTTCTCGATTGTTTCCATCAACTTATTATAATTGTTCTCCACTTTCAAATTATTTTATAATTTCTATACTTAATATAAATCATAATCATTGTCTTTTTAAAAAAAATTATGTTTAGTTATATTCGTTTTTTTTCTTTTAATTTTGTTATGTATTCTATTATATTTTATTTTATATCAAATTGTAAACCATTCATTTTATTTATTTTTGTTTATTCATTTTATTAAATATTTTGAACCAATTAATATTTAATAATAATTTATTTTATATATTTGTTTTGTTATATGATTCATAACAATTTAAACGATGTTATTGGCATATAGTTTAATTTATGTTGAAAAGTTATAAGTCGAATCAATTGTACTCAATTTTTTAATTTTATGTGACAAATAAATACTTTTTTAATCACTCAATATTAAAAATTTTATTACCAACAAAAATACGCATGAATTTTTCACATTTTAATATTATATGACTTATATAGGATCATAAGGATAAAAATGTAAATTATTAATAAAACTCCTCCCCCCTTCTGAACCAAACACATTTTTAATTAAAATCCCTCTCTTCCCCTCCCCTCCTCTCTTTTGAACCAAACACTTATCTGATTAAAAAACTCACTCCCCTCCTCTCCCTTCTCCTTCATTAAAATTCCTCCCCTCCCCTCCCCCTCATTTGAATCAAACAGACCCTTTAAGATATTATTGATGAATGTATAATGTAACATAATCATGTTCAACCTTAACTTATAGAAAGATATTGCTAATAATTCATTTTTGTTTTGGCATGCATAATGTAACATAAGCATGCATAAAGAGAACATGTTGAAAATTTTGGCTATATTGTAAGGCACCTAAGAGTTAGTCTTATTTTAAATGTACAAATCAAACTATAGAAATATGTGTTATAAATTTAGAGCTCTAAAAAAAGTATAGAGCCAAGACAATTAAGTTGTCATCGTTATCTTACTGCTAACATTAAAAATTAATTGATCATAAGTATGTCCATCAACCTACCAGATATTCTAGAAGTAACACAACATATGCTAATCTCAATTTAATTTAACTAGTTTTTAGACAGATTCTCCCTACCTCTAAGAGATGCCAAAATATTTGATTTTTTTCTCAAACGTTAAGGAAACTAACAAATATTATGTTCCAGAGGTAACATAATTGTTCTGGTCTGGGCCCAGCCTCGCGGTCCAGCCCAATAACGCACAAGGCCCATTAAGTGGACTAGCCCGACCGGGCACACGCACCACCGTGGGACGGATAGGGCACGCACCCCGCCGGGACGGACGACACGTCCTGCAGCGTCCCAACGCCCCCTTTGTCGGTCGAACCGAGCACCCCCGGTCTGTCGAGCAAGACCCTTGGTTCTTCCACGTCCACGCGTGCTCCCCTCCGTGGGGAGAAAAACGTGCCCTCAGGGAGTCCCTCAAGCTCCCCTCCGCGGGGAGAACAATCTGCCTCCGGGGAACCTCCCGAGCTCCCCTCCGTGGGGAGAACAACGTGCCCGACACACGTTCTCCACGTGCTCCCCTTCGCGGGGACACGTCATCAACCAACTGTCCACCTCCGAAAGAGCAGGTCAAACCCACTTTCCGGAGATCAAGGAGCAGTTGGACTAGGGCGAAGACCATGTCCTGGTCTTCACTACGCCATGTAAGCCCTAACAGTCACCTGGGTTGGGCCTGGCAATCCAGCCCAACGCAAGTGACCGTTGGCCCAACGCTGGGGTCTCTCTATAAATACCCTCTTGAGGAAGAGGGTCAGGTAACACACTTCTTACCCCTTTTCTGTACTTTGCTCTCGCTCTGCCCAATTTCTCACTTTGGCATCGGAGTGTCTTGCAGGTACACCCCCATTCTCCTCCTCATCACCGGTAAACAAGCAGCAGTCCAACAACGTGTGGCCAGTCCGTGATCCCCTTCTGATCAGGTCAGATCAGTGGCGCCGTCTGTGGGAACAGAAACTTCCCCGTTATTCCGAGCAGAAAACCAAAGTTTCACCAACACTCCACGATCATGGCTAGCCCACACCGCGATGACACTCCACACGACCTCGTGCTCAACGTCGCCACCAACGGAAACAAGCAGATGGAAACGACGCGTCCGGCGGAAATCGACGAGAGAGACGGCCAAACTGCCTCACCGTCATCCGCGGAGCGGCCCTTTCAGGCCGACCACCGGCCCCCGGGCCCGACAGCATTCCAACCCGTTCCCATCCCGGCGGGAGCGGACCCAACTGTGGCCGCCCTCTTTACGGCCATCAACCAGACGAACCAGCTGCTGTTCCAGCAAAACGCGAGAATTGGAGCATTGGAACGCGTCGGCCCTCCGAGGTACCCCCCGCGGGAAGACCAGAACGGAGGTTCGAGGAGTCCCTCACCTCGACCCAGAAATCGCCAGCCACGGCTGGAGAGACACCATGCACAGGTAGCGCGAGAACGCACCAGGTCCCCAGCAAGACAAGTTCGTGAGAGGGACCAGAGCACTGCGGCGATCCCGGCCGGGGATCCTCGAGGCGAAAACCCAGGCAGGAGGTCGAGAACCCGAAACCAGGGCCCTATTTTGAACGGCTCGTCTCCCCATCGGTCCCCGGCACCCAGCGACGAGGACGATTACCGCACCCCGCTGTCCCGAGAAATCATGGCTGCCCCCATACCCCAAGGGATGGAGAAGCCCCCGACGCCGTCGACGTACGACGGCACATCTGACCCGAATGATCACCTAGAAGACATCGAGGCCATGCTCGATTACCGAAACGTCCGGGGACCTATCAAGTGCAGGCTCTTCCCGACGACTCTGAGGAAAGGCGCCATGACCTGGTATAAAAGTTTGGAGCCCGATTCAGTTACGTCGTGGAGAGTCCTGAAGGACCTGTTCTCCAAACACTTTACGGCGTCCCGACGCCACCCGAAGACGGAAGCCGTCCTCGGGGCGATCATCCAGGGCCCCGACAAACCTCTCCGAAAGTACATCGAAAGATTCACTCTGGAAGCAGTGCAAGTGACGACGTCAGACGAGATGAAGCGCTACTTAATGGAACAAGGTCTACGCCACGACTCCAAGTTCTACGAGGCCGTAGGCATACAACGGCCAACCTCCCTCCAGGATTTCCTCGGAAGAGCCGCACATTATATCCGATTCGAAGAAACACAAGCGGCCAACTCCGCTCGAGACACCCGAGACAGGGAGGCCCCTCGCGGGCACCGAGACGACGGAGCCTCAAGCCATCGACGGGGAGGGAACCGCCGTCACGAAGATCGGCCCCGCGAGCCCCACGGACAACGCGAACCGCGCGGCCCTGCCGGCCGATTCACAGAGTACACGGCCTTAGTCGCTTCCCGCGAGCGCATACTGGCCGAATGCGCCAAAATCGAATTCGTGCAGGGAGGTGTCCGTTTTCCGCGACCGACACCCCCCAAACTCAATGTGGACAAATCAAAATACTGTCGATTCCACAGGAGCCACGGGCACGTGACAGAAGACTGCATCCATCTCAAGGACGCGATCAAAATTCTGATCAAAGACGGTCACCTGAAGAGATACACCCGAGGAGGCGAACCACCGAGGCAAGAGGCCCCAGAGGCCAAGAAAGTCGAGGAACTCCCCTCTCCAGAGGACAACAGCAGGCTCCAGGTCGCACTTTGCGTCAGCCGCCCCGAGGATTGGTTCGCGGACAGAGAATTCGGTCTTCCCGAAGGACCCGACCTAATCGACGAACCAATCCGACCAACCAGCCGCTGGGAATACTTCGCCAGAGCCATGGTCATCTCAGATGGAGCCACGAGGAGCCTGTCCATAGGATCCGTGAAGAGAAAATTCGACGAGCTTATCGCGAACAACTCCGGAAAAATGAGCACGCTCGAAAAATTCCAAGGTCGATCCAATCCGATCACATTTTACCTCGAGGAACTCCCCGGGGGATCCCCCAACTCCAACATTCCCCTGCTCATACGTGCGCGGATGGCGAACTTCGATGTCAGGCGCCTCCTCGTCGACGGTGGAAGCTCGGTTGACATCATGTACACACACCTGTTCACAACTCTCCAACTCGACGAATCCAACCTTTCCCCTTACGTAGGCTCCGACCTTCAGGGGTTCAACGGGACGACGACGAGGCCTTGGGGGTACGTGGAGCTGAAAGTCACCTTCGGAGAAGAGGAAACATCCAGGGAAATCAGCATCCGCTTCTTAGTCATCGAGTGCCCATCCCTCTACAACTGCATCCTGGGCAGGACAACGATAGCAGAACTCACCGCGGTACCCTCCACCGTCCACCTGAAGATGAAATACTACATAAAACGGGGGGCCGTGGTGACCCTTGACGGAGACATCGAGGCCGCCCGAAGGTGTTTTGAGGCCACGCTGAAAGGTCTAGACTCCATCGCTCCAGCGAACAAGAGGACAACTCTAATCGTAACACCAAAGGGCAAACCAACGAAGCTAGTCGGATCCGTGGAACTCGACAGTCGCTTCACCGAGGAGCACGACCCCGAAACAAAGACCAGCGAGGTCAACGGGCAGCCCTCCCACCCAGCGCGCCCCATCCCGGACGGAGAATTCAAAATCATCACACTCGGGGAAGACATGAGCAGAACCGTGAAGATCGGCGCCGGACTCCCAGACCTCGCGAAACGATAGCTCCAAGCCTGTCTCCGCGAGAACGCCGACCTCTTCGTCTGGAGCACCGCGGAAATGCCCGGCCTCGACCCCGAGGTCGCCTGCCACCAGCTAGGGGTGGACGGCGGTCGGTTATGGGTGGGTTCGGGTTCAAAATAGTTAACCCGAACTAATCCACGGTTGAAAAAGTTGAACCCAATTTCACCCAAGACTAAGTTCGGTTTTATCGGTTGGCGGATTATCGGTTTAAACGGTTTATTCGGCTGGGTTGAATCGGTTTGTCAAAACAAATACAAACAAGTTTTTAGCATGAAAAACCAAATTTTAACAGCAAAAGATGCAACCATGACAATGTTAAAACATCATAGATCAATACATGTATGTTAGTCCCTCTGCCTATATGCAACCAGGACATTTTTAGTGTGCTGTATTGGGATGTTAACAAATGGCTGGTATAACAGACTGTATACAGTAACAGGACAGGTACTGTTAGAGATACTATAGTGTCTATGTGTGTCTGATGTTTGAGTCTAGAGCTAAATGTTGATGAGCAATGATTTGTATCTTGTTGCATACATGCAGTATAGGGATGAAGAAACAGACAAGTATGCTTCCAAGGTTCAGAAGGTTAACTTCTTTTCATAATTGACATATTCAGATATTTGACAAAACAAATGTTTTGGTGCTGAAATATGCAATTATCCAGCATAGTTGATTGAAATAAATTCTATTTGTTTGTCATAAAATTCATTCAGTTTCCATTTGAAATTTGCAGGCGGTTCGATCTTTCAACTTGACTTGTAAACATCGGACAAACTTCTCATAGCAGCTTGAGCTGCAGCTTGTGCAACCTCTATCCCTGCCAAAGCAGAAAGGAAAGCAGCCTGCAATAATTTGAACATAAAAATTATTAAGAAACAAAAGAACTTTCAAATAAATCATCCACCCTTCAACACGGTTCATATTCAACACAGATCAATAATAATTCAAAGAAAACAAGGATCGTTATATAGCACACATCATGATTCTTTGTTGCTAAACGTAATCAAATGAAGTTAATTAGCGATAATTCAAAGAAAACAAGGATCACTTTAATCCAAGAAAATAACCTGAGCCATGATAGGATTGCTTGCATCAGCAAGAGGCGTGAGACGCATCCTCTTACTAGATTTACCCAAGCCAGCAGTTTCTGATTCACATCCAGCATTAACGGAAGGCTTCAACAGATCAGAACAACTATCATCAGCGAGATGAGCAGACTCGAAGCGTTGAGAATGCATGAACTGATCCCAAAAAGTAAGCTTGAGAAAACGAGCAACACATTCCTTATCAGTCTTTCCAATAACATGATGAGAAACCCTCTTCCAATCATCACTGAAATTCGTAATACATTCAAGAAGTTTCAGAGTTTCCTTCTCAGTCCAATCAGGCTTAGTCTCCTCACTTATCTCCACTCTCTTGAAATCAGTATTACTCGTCCCAACTTTATAGCTTCCGCGAACAAAACACCTCGCACATAGAGTCATATTATTGTGCATCTAAACATACAAATATAACAAAAACTTGAGCATATCAACTTTATAATGCAACAGTTAATTGATAATTTAAAAGAAGTCACCTCCTGCTGAAGATTATTCCATGTACCAATTCCTGTCGCAGAGACATTAGACATTGAAGACGCCATAGGACTAGGACTTCTATGCTGATGTCTATCAAAGTCACCAAAACCTTGGTTGGACAACATTCCAGAAACTCTCAATATTTCTGCAACAGATGTAATATTGTAATCAGAAACCACTGCATTCAATCGAAAAGTTATACAAAAAATGGCCAAAGAATCTACAACCATGGAATAAACTATAGATAGATGAAACATGTACAGAAACAAAAACACATGCATATCACATGTTCATAGATGGGTCACATTGCAACATCAGTGTTATCAAGAACTCCTTTGAAAACAGGTCCATATCCACCTTCACCAATTTGGGCATCAAGCTTTTTCTGCTTGATCTCTTCTAAATCCAATGCAGCCTGTTCAATAAGCCTAGCTTTTTCTCATACATGCTTAAAATTTTCAAACTATTGTCATTGATGATTGAAATAAGAGTGACTTACATCTTGGTTTTCGTCTAATACTGATATTCTTGATGGATAAGCATCTCTTTGAGACATACATCTTGATCCTAGTCTAGCATCCATGTTTTGACCGAAGATTCCACCGTCGTTATTTAAGCGCCGCCAGAGTCTAGGTTCGAATGATGTTCTGAACAAACGAGCATGACAGAATCACTAAATTAAGGACTAAACCTCGACGAATTTATCTTAAAAAATATCATTTTTTTGACATAACTGTAATTTATACCTATGTAAATCTTTGGACAGAAAACTTGGCTTCGGACTAGAAATAATCATAGTTTGAATAGGAACTGTTGCTTGAACATTCTGCACTTTTCCTTTTGATATTATATGCAGGTCGGTGCAACAAGCCACAATGTTTACCTCCAGGTAACATTTCACAGCAGCTGCCCTGTGCCGAGCTATGCTCCGCCAGACCTCATTCACCACACGGTCAGGCCACCATTCCAAATAGACAATACTCAGGCCATTTGAAAATTGGTAGTACCATCACGACAAAATGACCGGCATCTGCAGCGTGTATACGCTAGAAAAATGAGAACATAACAACATGAACCATGTATGATACATCTTCAAATGTCATATACAATTCATACCATTTCATGAGCAGAAAAAAAGCAAAACTGTTGTGTACGGGGAGCCGAAGCCACGCAAATTTTTGTACGCCGGCTTTTCAGTCATTGACGTACAGGAGAATGTAATGCTTCAATCAATACATCAAGCTGTGAAAAAATAAGAAATGAAGAGAAATGAGGATATGACAAGAAACTTACATGGCTCAGAATGTTAACGTAGCAGGACCTTTGCCTTCACGTGAGTTTCACGCGATGACGCGTCCACCAAGTCACGTAGCGAGCCGATTTTGGAAAAGTTGCAAAGGCAGCGCCAACAGCTACTCGTTCCCAGTCTTGGCCCAACCGTGGTCGCATACATACAAATTAACACAGGTTGGTATTGTCATATTGATCCAGAATTGCCCATCACCATGCTCCTCCAATTTATGTGCTCCATAATAGTGTCGTAACTTGCAAAAAACAGCCCGAAGTAACATCAGCATGACCTGCAAAATCATTATGTAGAACTTAATTTTCATGGTACATAACAAAAGTGATAACAAAAGTTCTAAGAAGAATATGAATAATGTTAGTCTTAGAAATTACAAAAAGGAGGTGCAATTTACGATCTTTTTTTTGCATCAAGATTCAGAGATCATACATCTTAAATTACATGTCAAGATTATACATGTGATCTCCAATTTGAGGTAGCCATTATTTAGTGTTACAATCATGCTATGCAAATAATCATGGTCTTAAAGAAGTTGTTAAGCTCCAAAAGGACCCAAGCATGTTGTTACCGGCATCAGCTATTGTGCAGCAACCACCATGCACTGCAAATACTTCTCTCGCACAATAATTGTTCTTCTTCAATCATGAATCTCAGGCTCCGACACACGATTGTTCGACAATCACCGCGGTGAAAAAACACGAACAAACACACTTTGTCGTCAACCTTCAACAGCCCTGTTTACAAACTCAAAACACCTTAAGGTGACCATACATCCACTTGTAACATACCTTGTAAATCACAACCTGTAATAAAAATAAATTACCATCATCAGGTTCTAATGCCGTCAGTCAAGAAATTGAAAGATCCTCAGTTCACATACAAGACCTTAATAAGCAGCAACAACAGCATATACATTTCCCATCGACATATGGAAGTAGTGATGGTAACTATAATCATTTTTCCGGGGCAACTACAAAGAAAGATCCTCAGTTCAAAAACAATATCAAACTGAATGAAGTGAAAACTGAATGAAGTAAACTACAAAGAAAGAGAATAATCAATATCAAACTGCTAACCAAATATGCGATTCCCATCTTCCCGTTCTCCGGTAGAACGTAACACCACGTTACTGCAAACTTCGCGACCTCGGTCCACGACGACTCTTCTTCACCTGCTGCGACCGTGGAGCAACGAGAGAGTGAATTTAGGGTTTCTTAATATGTTGAGAAAATGAGTGAAAAAATAGTAATATTTGTAATATATATTAATTGGACTCGGTCGAGTTCGGTTACCGACGGGTCCAATATTTCCATCCGAACCGACCCAAAGTAATCCATGTTAAACCGAAATAATCACCCGCCTGACCCGTTAACCCAATATAAACCGACCCGGAATACCCAATAGGATTCGGTCTGATCGGTTAACTTCGGTTGGTTTTATTTTGTCCATCCCTACCACCAGCTATCCATTAGCCCGACCGCGAAGGACGTTGTGCAACGCCGGCGTCGCCAATCCCCCGAAAAATCGGCAGCAGCCAAAAAAGCTGTAAAAGACCTCCTAGAGGCAAAATTTATTTCGGAAGCCCGGTATTCAACCTGGCTGTCCAATGTTGTACTCGTTAAAAAGAATAATGGAAAATGGCACATGTGTGTTGACTATACTGATCTCAACCGGGCATGTCCTAAGGACGCCTACCCCCTCCCCAACATCGACAAGCTCGTCGACAACTCCGCGGGCTTCAGGCTCTTGTCCTTCATGGACGCTTACTCGGGGTACAATCAGATCTCGATGGCCGAGCACGATAAACAGAGCACGACCTTTATGACAGCGTCGGGCAACTACTATTACAACGTAATGCCCTTCGGCCTCAAAAACGCCGGGGCCACGTACCAACAGATGATGAACAGTGTCTTCCACGACGAAATCGGCGACATGCTCGAAGTATACATGGACGACAGGATCGTCAAATCTTGCACGGAGGACGACCATACGACACACCTCAGGAAGGTCTTCGAGACCGCAAGGACGTGCCGAATGCGCTTCAACCCAGAGAAATGCACCTTCGGTGTCAGCGCCGGTAAGTTCCTCGGCTACTACTTGACCAAACGGGGGATCGAAGCCAATCCGGACAAATGCCACGCCTTCTCAGATATCACCACGCCCACCACGAAGAAGTCCATCCAATCCCTCAACGGCGTGCTCGCCTCCCTTTCCCGGTTCATTGCCAAGTCCGCCCAGCACGCCCTCCCATTCTTCAAACTACTCAGGAAGGAAACCAAGTTCGAATGGACGGACGAATGCGCGCAAGCCCTCTGCCACGTCAAACGCGTCTTGTCCGAACCACCAGTGCTGACACGTCCCGTGACGGGCGAAACCCTATACCTATATCTGGCCGTGGCTAACGAAGCCGTCAGCGCCGTCCTCGTCAGCGAAGTCGGGGAGGGCCAAAAGCCCATCTACTTTACTAGCAAAGCCCTCCACGGCCCCGAAATCTGATACCAGCTGATCGAGAAGGTCGCCCTAGCCCTCATCACAGCAGCACGCCGGCTCCGACATTATTTTCTCGCACATGCCATCGTGCTCCGCACCGATCAGCCCATCCGCCAGCTCCTCGGCCCCCCCGACATAGCAGGACGCATGCTGAAATGGTCGCTAGAACTCTCTGAGTTCGACATCACCTACGAGGGCCAGCACGCCATCAAAGCTCAAGTCTTGGCTAACTTCGTCGCTGAGATGACCCCGCCACCCGATCCCACCACCAGGAACCACATCTGGACCATTTTTGTGGACGGCTCCTCCAACTCCACGGGCAGCGGTGCCGGCATCGTCCTCGACAACGACGAAGGCACCCTCATCAAAGTCTCCCTCACGCTGGCCTTCCCGACAACTAACAACCAAGCCGAATACGAAGCATTTCTGGTCGGCCTTCGCTTGGCATCTGACCTTGGAGCCAGAGACATCCGAATCTACACAGATTCCCAGCTAGTCGCTTCGCAAGTACGAGGGGAATATCAAGCGAAGAACGACAACCTCGCCGAATACCTAGCGCTCATCACCGAAAAACTGCGAGGTTTCGACACAGCAGAGATTCAGCACGTCCCGCACGAGCAGAACACCCGCGCTGACATCCTCTCCAAGTTGGCAAGCACCAAAAAACGAAGCGGCCATAAGTCGGTCATCCAAGAAGTCTTGTCGCAACCGAGTACCAGTGTGACCACTACCCTCATTGACATCAACACCGTCAGGGATACTGACTGCTGGATGACCCCACTCCATGCCTACCTCAACACCGGCCACCTTCCGGCCAACCCCAAAGAAGCTAGCGCAACCAGACGACGAGCCTGCTCGTACGTTCTCCTCGAAGGAAGGTTGTATCGCCGAGGCTTCGCGATCCCACTCCTCAAATGCACAGATAAGTCCCAGAGCGCAGCTGTTCTAGAGGAAATCCACGAAGGCATCAACGCGCAGCACCTCGGAGGAAGATCCCTAGCACGAAAGGCTCTACGAGCAGGCTACTACTGGCCCTCGATGCAATCGGACGCGAAGGAACACATCAAACAATGTGACAAATGCCAACGACACGGTGACATGCACCTCGCTCCCCCAGCCGAACTCACATCCCTCTCCTCCCCATGGTCGTTCGCCTGGTGGGGGCTGGACATCCTCGGGCCCTTCACCCTAGGATCCTACCAAAATAAGTACCTCATCGTGGGCGTCGACTACTTCACCAAATGGATCGAAGCCGAAGCTCTGGCCAAAATCACGACCCACAACATACTCTGATTCTACAAACGAAACATCCTCGCCAGATTCGAGGTCCCACTCGCCATCGTCACCGACAACGGCACACAATTCACGGACAAAAACTTTTGCGACTTCGTCACCAAGCTCGGAACCAAACACCACTTCACCTCGGTCGAGCACCCTCAGACAAACGGCCAGGCAGAATCCGCGAACAGGGTCATACTCAGGGGACTCAAACGACGACTCGGAGACGCAAAGCGAGCATGGGTCGAAGAGCTCCACAATGTCCTCTGGGCATACCGCACCACCCCCCACTCAACCACGGGGGAAACCCCATTTCGCTTAACGTATGGAACCGAGGCCGTGATACCTGTTGAAATACGCGAACCATCCAGACGAACGGAAGCCCCCCTGGGCACCGACGATAATGACGACGCCCTACGAGAAGAGCTCGACCTCGTCGAGGAAATCCGTTCAGAGGCAGCCCTCCGAGAAGCCCGACTGAAGCAACAAGTAGCACTTCGCCACAACAGTAAAGTCCTAAAACACGATTTTCAAAATGGTGACTTAGTTCTGCGCAGAAACCAGAAAGACTCTCACGAGGGCAAACTGGCTGCGAATTGGGAAGGCCCCTACCGTGTCCGCGACAAAATGGAGCACGGGGCCTATTACCTCGAAAACCTGCACGGTGAACAACTAGCTCGACCATGGAACGCCGCGAAACTTAAGCGGTACTACAGTTAAAACACTGTCCGCGACGACCCATCGTCCCGGCCACTGAGGGGGCGACATGGTACCACCGCACTCCCACGCGTCCACTAGTGACCAGAGAAAAGCAAGCCCTGCCTCTTGTGTGCGCGGGCAGACGACCTCGCTCGGTGGGGAACACCTCGACCGAGACTTCCCACCGCCGTACCAAAATCGGCAAGACACCCAGCTCGCGATGAGACGTCCACGCCACGGGGAGAACTACCCCCGAAACGATCCAGCCGCACCGCTGGCCAAACCGGTCGGTTCCCTTCACCACCGGTAACAAGTTTGTCGAGCTAACACCCGGATAGGCCTAGAAAGCATATCGAAGCATGCACATCAAACATCATTCAAGCAAACAAATAAATACGAAAAAATGAGCATAAACATCATACAAATACCGAGCGCACACTTAGAAAAACAAGTTATAAAATGTCGGCACGCAGGCCATAAAAACTACGAGCACGCAGGCCCGGGAACATATGCCACCTCGCCCTCCTGATCAGCAACCACGTGGACCTTCTCGGGAACGACAAGCTCGGGGTCGACCACCTTCCCGCCGACGATCTCATGATACGGCCCAATCCCATCCACGACCAGCGTAACGCCGGGGTTGACAACTTGGATCTGCGCAACAACGCTCTTGAACCCGACCTCGACAACCTCCAAACAATCGCCTTCCAACACCCGAATCCGGGCGACCAGATTAGCACGCGTGATCAACCGCTGGTCCTCCTCCGTCTCGTCCTCGGCCGGATGAAGTGCGCTGTCCAGGACTTCCATATGAACCTTCAGCGCCTGCACCTCGGCCGTTGCCGCCCCCAGCTTCTCCTCCATCGAGGTCACCTTCCCCTCAGCGCCCTCCGCTCGCTTGCGTTGGTCAGCAACATCCTTCTGACTCTTCTCCAGTTCCTCAGTAAGCTTGGCCAGGCGCGACTGCATAAAGGTAAGGTCCCCCTGCAATTTGGACAGCTCAGCGGCAGAGCAGCCCTCCTCGTTCAGCACAAGGGCCGTCGTGAACGTCCGCATCATCGCGGCCAAATCCTCCGCCAGGATACGTCGACGAGACTCTCGATCGGCTTCGCGGACAACCTTCACCTCCCCAGCAAAGACGGTAGGAGACCGAGCACCATGAAAATAGCCCGGATGCTGATGGCACGGCGGAACGACGTAACCCTCCTCAGCCGAGCCGGTCGTCAGATCAATCAAACCGCTGGGCTCCTCGGATCTCGGCCTCTTTGCTGCTCCCTGAGACGTATGAGACTGACTCCCTTGGGGAGAAGAAGACGAACTCTGGCCGCCCGGCGCCACAGCCTCCTGCCCGACCAGTTGACTCACCCGCGTCTTCGGGACCACGGCGTTCCTTGACGCGCGCAGCTTCTTCACTTGCTCCTCAACGGAAGACATGTTCGCTGCAAAAACAAACAGAGAGTTAGCAACGGTCAGAACATACGATCACAGGAAAAAAGAAACATCCCTACCTAGATATTCCAGAGCGTCCGCCCCCGTGGCGCAACCGAGCAGGGTCTTAGTGTTAATCAGCCTCTTCTTGGTTCGCACGTTCCCCTGCGGGTCGAGGATGTACCGACCATCGGGCGTCACCAGTTTCGACGGGGGAAGATCCCGCACAAAGGCAACTATTTTCATATACGCGGCCATATCCTTCTCGTCGAGGGTCCCTGCCCGCACGATATACCTGTCAGTACCGCGGTTGAAGTGCTCCGAGGTCCACAACAGATGTACCTTGGGGAGCCACGCGAGGAACCGCTGGGCGTCTACCATTCGCTCCCCCTCGGTGAAAAGAGTATCTGAGCCTTCCTGAGTGATCGGTTTCACGAGGAAGAACCGGCCCTTGAAATCTCGAACAGAATCGTTGTACGTCTTGAAGAGCATGGTCGGCTGCTTAAACGAGACCCATCCCTAACGGTCGTTCACCGACTGGCGCTGCAGGAGGAAGATGCGAAAAAACAAGGGCACAGTGGCCTCCACCTCGAGATAAAAGCACACCACCTCGAAAGCACGGATAAAGGCTAGAGCGTTGGGGTGCAATTGGGACGGAGCCAAGCGTAACCAATCGAAGAGGCCCAGATGGAAAGCGGAGAACGGCAGCCTGAGCCGAGCCTCTTTGAAGTAGAACTCGTGCATGGGGAACATCTGCCGCCCGTGTCGCGAGCAGATGCAATGGTGCTCCTTTGGGCAGTACACCTGCCAATGTTGCGGCTCCCCTTCAGGCGTGTCCTCGACGGTAGCGTAGACATCGGACGCGTCGGCCACGAAGCAGGATGGGGTGGACAGCGGCTCTTCGGCCACCCATTCCTCGACCGGGACGACGCGCTCGTCGAAATCCGGGACCTCGGGTTCATTATCTTTGACCATCGTCCCCGGTGCCAAGGCCGACATCTACACCTGAAAAGCAGAGGACAACGGTGAATTCGATAGCCAAGATCAAATCCACCCTCCCACCGCAGGTCAAGTGAAAGGGCGACAAAGGCGGGAGAACGACGAGCGAGCAGGCGCTCCCCGCCGCTCCTCCACGGGGCATTCAAGGGTCAACCTATCATCCCTCCTCGGGATACTCATCGGAAAAAGCGTGCGTCCCCGGGGCATTCATCGGAGAAAGCCCCCGTCCTCGGGACATTCACTGGAACAACCAATTCTCCCCGGGGTATTCATCGGAACTGACCCAGAAAACCGCCAGATACGGCGGAACTCGCGTCTCTCCTCGGGGCATTCATCATACCCCGGCCACAGACCCTAATTAAACGGCAGAAATAAAAGGAGAAGAGAAAGAAAAACTCACTTGTAACGGCGGCGAACGGGAAGAAGAACTAAACAGCGCGACGGCGATCTACTGCAACGGCGGACAAGCAGGAATCTCAGAGCTTCGCAGGTAAGACAGCAAGGTGGAAAGTAGAAAAATGAGCGAGGACCCCCATATTTATAACCCGACGCGGGACTCGAAGTGACACTAGGCTCTTAAATAACCTATGGTAGCCACCCCTACTGCCACTTAACGCGCGACACGTGGCGGTAACCTGACAGTCGTGTCCTTTCACCTGCTTTTGCCCCGCTCTGCCGACGACGAGGAGACCCTCGCGCGAGTGCACGTTCCACCGTGCACAAACCTGACGAACCTCTCGTTTCACTACCTCTCTCCCCGACGCAGCGACCTTAAGTCATCGCTCTTTCACCACAGAGCTTCGACTTGGGGGGCTCCTGTTCTGGTCTGGGCCCAGCCTCGCGGTCCAGCCCAATAACGCACAAGGCCCATTAAGTGGACTAGCCCGACCGGGCACACGCACCACCGTGGGATGGACAAGGCACGCACCCCGCCGGGACGGACGACACGTCCTGCAGCGTCCCAACGCCCCCTTTGTCGGTCGAACCGAGCATCCCCGGTCCGTCGAGCAAGACCCTTGGTTCTTCCACGTCCACGCGTGCTTCCCTCCGTGGGGAGAACAACGTGCCCTCAGGGAGTCCCTCAAGCTCCCCTCCGCGGGGAGAACAATCTGCCTCCGGGGAACCTCTCGAGCTCCCCTCCGCGGGGAGAACAACGTGCCCGGCACACGTTCTCCACGTGCTCCCCTCCGCGGGGACACGTCATCAACCAACTGCCCACCTCCGAAAGAGCAGGTCAAACCCACTTTCCGGAGATCAAGGAGCAGTTGGACTAGGGCGAAGACCACGTCCTGGTCTTCACTACGCCATGTAAGCCCTAGCAGTCACCTGGGTTGGGCCTGGCAATCCAGCCCAACGCAAGTGACCGTTGGCCCAGCGCTGGGGTCTCTCTATAAATACCCTCTTCCTCAAGAGGGTCAGGTAACACACTTCTTACCCCTTTTCTGTACTTTGCTCTCGCTCTGCCCAATTTCTCACTTTGGCATCAGAGTGTCTTGCAGGTACACCCCCCCTTCTCCTCCTCGTCACCGGTGAACAAGCAGCAGTCCAACAACGTGTGGCCAGTCCGTGATCCCCTTCTGATCAGGTCAGATCAATAACATATGCTAACCTTAACTTAATTTAACTAGTTTTCAAACAGGTTTTCCCCACCTCTAATAGATGCCAAAAGGTTTGATTTTTTCTCAAACCTTAAAGAGACTAACAAATATTTCAAAATAATTAACTTGTACTTACATTATTATTATATGCATCTTTATTGACAAAAGACCCATCATATTTTTTATGAGAAATTGCATACATTTCTCCTCTACTATATGATCGTTCATCTCTCGATTCCTACAAATAAGAACAAATATTAATTATTTGTACTATCCGGCATACAATCAACTATATATAAATTTAGACATACCAACTCATGTTGCTTCCTTGCAAGCGACTTAGATCCAAGTGTGTGTTGAGTCTTCAATTTTCCTCTATTTTGGGCATTTTGTTTTGTCATTCTCTACATTGGTAAAAAAAACACGTGTTATAGATAGAGATAAGATATAATGTATCACTTCCATTTCTTTACAGCAGAAGCAAGTATGTAATCTTTGTCATGCCCATCATCAACATCAAAATGGAGCTAACCATAAGAATATAAATTAGTTGACAAAGCAAATAATAATTTCTTATGAAATTAATTTTAAACATATGTAATTATTTATTAATGATACCTTTATCTTTGAATCACAAAACTATGTTTTTCTATCCATTGGAATATCCCTCCAACTCTCAAACATTATGGAAAAGTCTTTGAACATTCTAATAATTATACTCAAATACCATGCTAACAAACCAACAACTAATCATACTGCACGATGAATCTTATCTCATTCAAGTATTATCCATGTTCCATCAGATCTGATTTCACAACCAAATCTTTCACACATAAATGTGTGCTTGAAACATAACCCTAGTCATCTATCGCATAAAAAAGTAAACAAATTAATGTCATAACTCAACTATGTAAAAATAAATAAATTATTTGCAGATACTTTAACTTTAAAGTACTTACTAATGACATTTATATCTCAATACTCAGAACTAGCCACTTAAACAACAACTACAATCCAATCTTCTACCGCAACATCTTCATCCTCGTCTTCTACCACAACATTTTCAGTCTCATCTCCTACCGCAACATTTTCAGTCTCATCTTCTACCATAACATCTTTAATTGTAGTTTGGATTGGCGGAAGGATTATTGTAGTTTGGATTGGTGGAGGCGTTATTGTAGTTTAGATTAGGGGAGAGATTATTGATGATTTTTGGGTTGTTGTTGAACGTAGGCGCTTCTTGTTTACTTCAAGCTTTCTAGGTTGTACAAACCTCAAACGACCCTTCACAAACTAAATAAAATGCATCGGTGAATATTAGTCAATAATCAATACATTAATCTATACTTATAATTACTAACCAATGATGGTTTTGAAGAAGATGATGATGATTTGTAAAGGGATTGAGAGATTTTAGTAAGATTGAGAGCCCATATTTTTTTTATTCTCTTCAATTATTTTGCGGTGAATATCCTCATATGATGAATTAGTTCTTTCATAACAGACTTCAACTACAAGTATAGGTGATAAACAAATGAGTATGCTAAAATATATATTACGACTACACATTTAATAAATATAACATAAACACAAAGAGTAACATAAATCATGACTACTGATTTAATAAACATAATAAATAAAAAAATAAATTATGCAATAAAACATAAAGTAACAATGCCGTATGTTGGTATTTCATTTTTATAACGATGAATAAACATAAAACGCAAGAATCTCATACATTAATTAGGGATGAGAAAAAATACAAGTCTCACACGAGTTACAAACAAGCTAGACGTCTTATCAATAAAAAACTATATCTTAAATATTGTCATCATTTTCTGCTGAAGTTAAAGGATCATCATTAGAAAAAATTTGTTCCAAATTTTGTGATGGATATGGCTCAATGGTTGTCATAATTTCTTCATTTCCACCCATGTCATACAAGTCTCTTGGCTTCAAATGAACGGGTATGCTTCATCCTTGTTCACTCTCATCATCCATATAAAAAACCATCCAAACTTCTGACGCTTGAATGTATGGCTCATTATCTTCGTGTTTCACAGTATGCAATAGTCTTGCAAAGTTTATAGAGGTAAAACCTAACTTATCTATCTTAATGCCTCTTGGGTTTATGGTATTAGCCCATTCACATTTAAACATGGGCACTATGAAGCCATCATAGGAAAGCACAATAATGTCTATCAATCTTCCATAATAAGGGACCCCTCCGAATCTCATTTGGGTATCATTATTGCTTGAATAACTTCGTGTTCCAAACATGCCAAAAACTCCACTGTTTTGAGTTTTTAAATGATCGTCTCGTTCAAACGTTCGAAACTTGAACCCATTAACATTCAACGCGGTAAACCTCTTAACTTTATCAAATGGGCCATGAGAAAAACTAATTAGAACATTTTTATCTGGTTAATCAACATCGTCAAGATTGTTGCAAATCTACACATGATACAACATCCAATTAGTCTTGTTATTATCAAAAACCATTTCAATACAAACATATACTTTTGTACGAAAACTCACACAATTGCGGAACCAATGAGCAAACTATTTGTGAACCTTCTTGTCTATCCCAGTAGCACTTCTTTGACTGTGCCTCATTTGTTTATGAGTAATACTTTGGAACTGCATATTTAGTTATTTGATATTATATGTAAAAAAAACCTTAATAGTGTAGATGAAACTACTTAAATGGAATAAAATACTTACTTTAGATAGTCATCAACTATTGGACAATTTTTTAAAACGTGTCTATGAGCCTGCAACTTTTCAATTGGTGTTAGGGTGTAAAATGAAGATCCACCCACAGGTTTTCCAACTTTATGAAATGATTCTGCTACACGTGAACCTGCTTGGATATCGCCAATATGGTCATCATATACACGTCTAGGTTGATTCCATCTAGTCTCAATGTTGTCTAGATATCTTGAACAAAATGTAAGAATCTTTTTGAAACGGTATCTTTCTACATAGACCCTTATGGTTTTGCCTTTTTACGCACATGTGATTTAAGTTTTCCAAAGCACCTATTATTGAACCACAATAGTATAGGTTAAAAAAATTACTTTCTAAGTTAGTATCATTACAACAAAATCACATAGTTTACCTTTCAATAGGATACATTCACCGATAATGAACAGGACATCCAAGTTTAACTTCTTCAACAAGGTGAACAACCAAGTGGACCATAACAGTGAAGACCGAGGGAGGAAATAACATTTCCATGTGGCATAAATTGAGGATAATTTGGCTTTGCAATTTTTCCAAGTCTTCAATTTTCAATACCTTACCACATAATTATTTAAAGAATGAGCACAACTCAATCAATACTGCTGAAATCTCATGAGGTAATATTGTGCGAATGGCTAATGGTAGAAGTTGTTCCATTAATATACGACAATCACGACTCTTCATCATTCCATTCACCTTGAAATTTACTAAGTCAATGCATCTAGAAATGTTGCTTGAATAACCATCAGGCACCCTAATATTCTTTAAAATTGTTTAAAAAATTCCTTTTATCTTTACCCGTTAGACTAAAGGCCGATGGAGAAATTCTATCATTCTCATCAGGCCAAAGATCAGGTCTTATGCCCATGGTTTGAAGGTTCTCTCTAGCTTTAAAATGGTCTTTACTCTTTTGTATATCATTAAGTAAAGTAAATATGACATTATCGCACACATTTTTTTTAATATGCACCGAATCAAGATTATGGCGCATAAGACTATCCTTCCAATACGGAAGTTCAAAAAATAGGCTTTTCTTTTTCCACTGTTGAGCATGACCTTGTGTAGGACCACACTGTGTACTATCACCTTCTATAGGTTGTCTTTCACATGTTCTTTTTTACCGATTTTTCTTTCACTAGCTTTTTACCAAAGATGACTTTAATATCTTTAACCTGTTCAAAAACTTCATGTCCAGATAATGTTCTTTGTGGACTCTGCATTTCTTGCTTACCATTAGAGTGGATCTTGTTCAATCTAAACCCATGTCTATGATCAAGGAAGCGGCGATGACCCATAAATTACCATTTACGGCTAGCTTTAAGACGGATAGACGTAGTTTGAAAGTTAAACAATGAACACGCAAGTCCTGTGTATGTGTTTCACCCAGAAAGTGCACCCAAACCTGGAAAGTCACTAATCGTCCACATCAAATTTGCAAGCAACTTGAACATCTCTTTCTGGAAAGAATCGTATGTATTCACACCATTTGTCCATTACTCCTTCAGCTCTTTGACTAAGGGTTGTAAACATACATCAATATTATTTCATGATGCTTCTTTACTGAGAATTATCATCGACGTTATAAATGATGCCTGCTTCATGCAAAGCCATAGATGAGAGTTATATGGAATGAGAATAACTGGCCAAATACTATTGTTTGTACTCATCACACCAAAAGGATTAAAACCATCACTAGCCAATGCAATTCGCACATCTCGCAGATCTGATGAAAACCAAGTATGTGTTAAGTCAAATTTATTCTAAGCTTCAAAATCTCTAGGATGCCTTAACATTCTATCATTGTTAGTATTTGTTGCATGTCATCTCATATCCTAGGCCGTATTTGATGACAAAAATAATCTTTGTAATCGAGGTTTGATGAAAAATTACAAAGAACCTTGGTAGGAATTTTCTTCTTTTTCTTGTTAACAAAGACCTCTTCATTTGTTTTCCATTTTGAAGTGTTGCAATATTTGCAAGTCACCCTCTCTTCATCTTCTCCCTAATAAAATATACAAATGTTTGGACATGCGAGTATCTTTACATAATTCAAACCAAGTTTTATGATTGATTTATTGGCTTTATAAAATGAACTTGGAATGCAAATGCATCTTTTATTAACTCTAAAATCATTGTCATTGTCTTCTCACTAAGTCCACATAAACACTTTATATGGTATAAATTAACCAAAAAGGATAGTCTTGAATATTGTCTACACCCTTCATATAAAAGTTATTCTCATTCTCTAGCCAATTCATAGTACTCATTGGCTTCATTTATTTCCTGAGTTGCATTTGACATCACATAATCTTCTTGGGCAATCTCCAAATTTGATGCAGATGGTATTTCATTAGCATGATTCCTATCAACTCCAAATGCATCGTTGATCATGTTCTGAATATGATATTTGACAATGATATTATCTTCAACCATATTTGGAGTAGTACTAGGGAAGATAGTATTAGGTAGGTCAAAAGACTCTCCGTGATGAATCCATGTGGTGTATCCCTTCGGAAATGGTGACCATATTAAACGGTCGAACATTTCACTCACACTCTTTGACTTTTTGAAACCAAAATGTTTACAAGGGCATAGTACTACGTCGTTTTCTTTTGCACCTTTAAATGCAAAATCAATAAATTCTTTTATCCATTGCTGATACATAATTGGTGGTTGTGGCTCTGTAATCCGTGACTTATCCATTTCTTTAAAAAATAAAAATATAGATAGTATGTTATATGTCCAAGAGTTCTAGTACTATTTAATAATAAATAACTCATTGCATAGCAAAAAAACCGTGAGCATTAATACGAGACGAAGTTTTAATTAATAATGCAGAGCTTGGTAGTACAAAATCTATATGTTTGGGAGGGTACAGACCACATGGTGTGGAATTTAACTGTGGACACTTGTTTCCACGAGATTCTGCATTAATCTATTTTTAAAAGCACGGTCAAATTTTAATATAGCCAAACAAAACAATTTGAACAAAATATATTTGAAAAAGTATAACAAAGGGGCCCAAAAGGAAGGTACATAAAGTACTTACTGTAGCACCCCAAAATTTGCCTCATTGTTTCTTGATTTACTGGCTTATGTTTCTCTGCATTTTGCATTGTTGTATATTATGGCATTGGTTCTCGAGACATGAGATCAAGGTGTTTCTATGACTCAGGATTCTTTTCATTGCAAGAGTTTAAACAACAAACATCAGAGGCTCCGACATTTATTTTGCCCAGAAATTTAGCGATTGATCTCATTTTATTCAGCAGGTTCATTTTAGCATAGGAGACAATGTACGAGGTATCACAAGCATTTTCACAGTTGTAATATTCAAGGGCAAGTTTTAGAGGCTTAACGAAGCTTAGAACGGGTGAAAACGGACGAATGTGCATGATTTCCCTCTAAATGGCGCATTTTTGCAAATTTGTGAGTGGTTAATTGATTAACCAACTTGCACTAGCAAATGGTTAATCGATTAACCATAGTAATGTTTGCCCAGTAACGTGCATTTTCAATGCTGCCACTTTTGAGGTCTCTTATAATCACTTGTGAATTTGATTTTACACTAGAAGAAGGACGTAGAATCACTCTAATTTTGATTAATTTTCAAAATCAATTCAATTTCCCTCTAATTTTCCAATCCTAACCCCATTCCATTTTTCGAAGCCTCACTCCTAACCAAGAGCATATTTAAATGATATGCTTCAAATCTCACCGTAAGAATTCACCATACTTTCCGATTTTCAGATTTCACACTCCTCGTTCTTGAGAATTCTCTCAAATTCTCTCAACCTTTTTACATTCGAAAACCTCCATTAGAGCTATTTTCTTTGAGTTTGTTGATTCTTCGTTGGAATCTTTGAATCCTAGAGCTAAACCTTATTCATTCATTTCCATTATCTTCAATTCATCTTTTGATTTTCGTTTGGATTTGGATCTGATTTTGGAAGCAAGATTTGAAGTGATTCTTGAATCAATTTTGGCTTGATCTTGCTTGTTCTTCACTTCTACTACAAGGAAGCTCTTGGATCTTTAAGATTCTTTGGGTTTCTAACTTGGATCTATTAATTTGGAGTGAATCAACATTTACCAAAGCAAATCTTAGCTTTGAAGGTTGGTTAATTCTAGATCCAATTCTGTTTTGAGCTTATTTGAATAGTCACAATGTGAATCTTCAAGTTTTGGTTGATTTTATTGATTTTGATCTTTGTGATTTGTGATTCCAATGTTTGATTAAGTTTAATTGATGTTTGATCGCTTACTTTTGGTGTTGAATTCATGCATAATTGATTACATGATCATTTGGATGATCATTTCGATCAAATTATCTTAACGATGGTTTGTCTGACCTAAAGTTAACCATAAAACTAAATCAATTTTTTCGGTTGAAAAAGTTATAAAGTCATTGATCGATAAAACTTGATTAACAAACTAAGTGCTTATATTATAAAAATAAAGAAGATAATGTCATTACAATAAAAATTCAGGGACACCCCCTAGCATTAGGGGGTTTAGCTACTCATAGTCAATAAAGTAAATCTAACAATTAGATACAACATTACAGTAGAAATGGGGATTACTTTTGATCTTCAATTGCTTTGGCCTTTAAAAATCCCTCGTTCTCCCTTTTCTCCTGAGCTCTCAATCGTATCTTCTTGTCCTTTTTCTTTTCACAACCCAAAATTCCCTTTCTCCTTTTCCAAATGCGTTTCAAATACTAACAGATTCAATAGATAGGCCAGGAAATTCAAAAAATGCCCTCCGGGGTCAAAACTGATAAAAATTGGAAAATGACACGCCCATACCAACACGGGCCGTATCAACTGACACAGATGGCCGTGTTGGCCCTCGAGTCCAGATACAACATGCAATTTCATCATCCAGCCTTGCTGGCACGGGCCGTGTCAACTAACACGGGCACCCGTGTCAGCTCCCTGTATTTCTCTCCAACACGCCCAAGTTGTGCCGTGTCAGACCACTGAATTTGCTTGAAAACCTTTTTTCAACTTTCCAAAATCACCAATTTATTCGCCTGAGTCCTTAGCCTTACTTCGTATGAACCTGAAATTACCAAGACTACCACCAAACGCATAAAATGCACCAAATATAACATAAACTACTTCTAGAAACAATGCGATAATGAAAATGCAGAAAGTATAATAAACATCAACATTACGAAAGAAAATGCTACCGATTATTGTGACTTTATGTTGAATAAATGGACAAAAACTCATAGAATTGGTGACCGATCACAACCCCAAACTTATCTCATTACTTGTCCTCAAGTGATACTCGAGACAACAAAAAGGTCACCCCCGTATTATTTGCAATAATTTCACCACAACACTGCCAAGATCTTTTGCGATTTACCTTTAATGTTCTTTTCACCATTTTCCTTCTTACTCGATTTTTGACGTTGCACCACATTTCGACATCGAAGTACCTTTTCACCTGTCAGCTTTTTACACTCTTACCAAATCTCTCGGGTTAAAGTGTTTACACGCATAAATCACAGTATGCAAAGTCGACTCACAAGCTTGAATATCATCTATTTTCTTAACATAAACACACAATACACACTTTGTGAGGGCTTTATAGGTTGTAAATAGGCTAGGGACATGGTGGGATAGACAAACGGAAAAAAAGGAAAACAAACGAGTTTATAGGCTCGGATGTAGTGTCATCTTTCTCATTACTATGTACTTTTTTATTTTCACAACCAAGGGTGTTTGACACACTTTCTTTTGGATTATCCAATTTTCTCTCTTTTCTTTTCTTTTCTCTTCTCAAGTGAAACCTTTAGAGTATTTTCTATAATTTATTTTTCAACAAGATCCTTCTCTAGATATGTGCCTTCTTTCATATAAATTATTTTTTTCTTTTTTATTTTCAAGGTTTCTCATTATTCTTTTTTTTTTCTGAAAGCACTTACCTACTTTTTATGCGAGTGTCCCAACCTCAAACTTATAATTTTACACAGATCAAAAATTGACAACACTTATCCGAGCATGGTGAGGAAGTGTTTGGGTTTAAGGTTATATGATGTGGTTGATAACAAATAAATGGAAATATGGCTTGAAGGGGCTAACAAGGGGTAACATATAAGGGTTAGCTTGAAAGGATCAGGGCTAAACAAAAATAAGCGCCCAGTGTGTAGATGTGTGCATATAAACAATCCAACAGACGAATACGCAAGCCAGGAGTGACAAAGACACTGATACTCTCACGATGATAAAGTGTTTGGCTTTATAGAATCCTCACCATGTTTGGCATACTGACAGTTTCCAAAGTACCTATCGTGTGATGTGGCATCATTTCCGTCTCGGGTTAAAGTACTCAGATCAAGCCTAGGTTTTGTCTTCTCATCCAATTTACTATAAGCATGTTTATTCATCCGACATACAAGTCTCCAATCTATAACACATAAACACAAAACACACCAAACAAATAAAAACAACACACAAGTGAAATATCATAAAAATTTCGAAAAACAGACAAACAGAAAGTAAATAAAAACCCTCCCACACTTGAACTAAACATTAGCCTCAATGTTTTAGAACAAACATGAAAGGGGACTCACAAAGCCTCACTGAGGAGGAGGGAAGCACAACATCAGTTGTTGCACTATAGCGTGCATGTCATCCATTATCGTCCCTTGGCGAGCTCGCTCTTCCGCTTGTCGGGTTTGCTCCGCCCGGAGATACCCAATCTTACCATGCACCCACAACCAGTTATCATTAGCAGTGGATGAACTTCCTGCACCTGTATACATATGTCCCTCATGTGATGGCGCAATTTGCTCAGAGACAAACTGCTCAAACTCAAGAGCATCCTCCTCTTCATGTTCTCCTGTAGACAAAGGGTCAGCATGATACTTGTCCTCATCTTGGACGGTACTATCATAACTCTAGTTATTCATATCAGTGATACTAACTCTATTAGGAGCTGGGAGGGAAATTACCAACCTGTTATAGCTCATAACAACATAATAATTCGGTGCAATAGAAATCATACCCTGTTGGACCAGGGACCCCATATCCAATTTTTTTTTACCTGATACCAGTGTGTCACTAATGTAGCAGGATCATAGCCAAAGTGATTGGCTATCTCAGTGTTATCATGCCTTCCACAGAGATTCCCCCTTGAGCTGTTCTTCCTACTCTACTCAGATAGTCCGCTGCAAAAGCGACAACACTTACCATTTCAGAGTTTGCCATAACATACAGGAAGAATAACTCCCTCTAAGTGGCCACTCCAGTACTATCTCCCCTCCCGAATAGAGTGTACGCTAAAGTTTTCTGTGCATACCTGAAACAAGGATTTTGAATACCTGGTACCTTGGCACCCTTTGAGACATACTCAATGTTACCTGTAATAGCTGTCCAAAATGTTTTCTCATCAAAAATCTTCGGGAAAGCTTCGGGGCTAAAAACTTGATTGGTAAAATAACAATTGTACTATTCTTCCTATTGTAGTTAAAATAAGGGGATTATCCCTGTTGCACCCCAAAATTTGCCCTCACAATACAAGACTTTGTGTTCCAAGAAGGTTCACAAGGTTCACAAAATTCACAATTGGTCAGAAGAGTTGACAATTCCCTCAGACAATGCACCTCATAAGCAGTGCATCCAAAACTAGGGTTTTGACTTTAATCAGGCTAAATGGACTTCCAAGACTTCAAGTGAGCTTCATAACATCTTATATGTGTATAAGAACCCCCATGTCAAGTTTCAAGACTTTTCTCAAAAGTTTGCTCAGTCAGATGATCAGATAAGTCAAAAGCAGTCAATGCAGTTAAAAGGTCAAACTGAGGTCAACTGTGGTCAAACCAAAGTCAAACTTCATGATTTTTTTTTGCCAACATCAAAGAGAGGTTGGGTGAGAAATATTATCATAATAACTGTAATACCCCAAATTTTGCCCTAAGATTTGTCGTCGCATTTCATTGCATTTAATCAATTACTAACAAATTTGTGTAGTCGTTTGACTTTTTGCAGGTAAATATCATATGGCATGCATTTTTTTTCTAAAAAGTAAAAATGGCACAATTGGCAGGAGGGCATGTGTAAGGAGTTATGAGTGTGAGAGGTTGAGAGTTTGAATCTCACCTTTGTCACTTTTTTTTTGTTTTTATTATTTTTACTCTAAATTTTTCTATCTTTCATTAAAAAAATAACAAAAATAGTTTTTTATTATTATTTAATTATTATTTTCGTATTTTAATTAAATCATTTTTTAAAATATTATTTTTTTCACTTTTTTCTAAATTATTCATAAAAATATCCAAAAAATCATAAAATAAAAAATATTGAAAAAATTTTGTTCTTTTTATAATATTTTAGGAATCAATAGGATTATTAGTTTTTATTTTAAGTTTATTTTAATTATTTTAAATTATTTAAATTTTATTTTTTCTTAACTAATTATTTAGTTTGGGCTTTAAAATGGGCTTTAGGGACATTATTGACAATTTGGTGTTAACCCTAATTTGTTCCCTATATATACATGTGTTGCCTTGTTGGAAAAAAGGGGAGAGAATGAAAAAAACCTAAGAGGAGTGAGTGCCGTTTGCCGTTATTTAGTTTTCTTCTTCATCCATTACTATTGTTTCTTTTTCTTCATCGTTTACCGTTATTTCTTTTCCTTCATCTATTACTGTTGTTTCTTTTTCTTCATCTTTTACCGTTATTTCTTTTTCTTCATCTATTACCGTTATTTCTTTTTCTTTATCTATTACTGTTACGTTTATATATATAATTTTTAAATTGTTAGAGTTTATATATATAAGATTTTTGATCGAATTATGTCGATACGATGTTTGCACATTTGTGTGCATGACTCGTGACATTTGTGTTAGTTCGATCTGGTTGCGATGATCGCATTTTTGTGTGAGCAATAATACTATTTTTTGCTTAATTTCTTTTTCTTTGCGATAAATTTTGTTTCGTACGATTTAGATCTGGTTGCGATGAGCGTATTTCTGCGTTAGCAACATTGTTGGGTTATTTGGCACATTTAAAATTCATTATTGCTTTATTATTATTATTATTATTATTATTATTATTATTATTATTATTATTATTATTATTATTATCATTATTTATTATTATTATCATTATTATCATTATTATTACCATTATTATTATTATTGTTATCATTAATTTATTAAAATTTGTTATAATATAAAAATCTGTTTTTTAAAATAAATAACATTAACATCTTTTCCAAATTAATATGAAAACCTATTATTTTTAAGAAAAACTTTTTTTAGATAAATTTAAAATAATAACTAAAATCTTTTTTTTTAAATAATAACTAGAACCGTTATTTATTTTATTTTATTATTGTTCAATTCAAATTTCATTATCATATTGTATCTGCTCCTCTCATGTAACTTCGCGAACTTAACAATCGCTCTTTAAATTCTGCCTTTAAATTTCTGCTTGCATGGTTTAAATTATGACATTATTTCTCTGTTTGCATGATTCAATTATCTCACGCGTTTACTATTATTTCTGTCACATTGCACACATCCGAAGGTTAGGTCTAACTGTTTGGCCGCCGCGCCAATAGTCCGTAAAACTTCACACATTCAATTTCAAATCCTCAAAACTCCAAACTACAAACCCTAATTTTCACAAATGCCTCGCCGCAGGCAAAATTACAATTTTACCCTTAGCATTAGGTCAAAGAGCCGCCGCGCTCATTTTAGGGTTTCCCGCCGTGGAATCCCTAATTTAACCCTAATTACAACTTAACATTTCAACGTAGAGATTTGGAGTTTCTACACTCCACGTAAGCGTGTCCTTAAGATGCGTTTATTCCCCTTGAGACCTTGACCACAGTCAAGAAGTTTCTAACCTCCCTATTGAGGGGAACTACGATTACTCTGATTCCACTCCCGTAAGGATACGTAGGCACAAGATGCGATGTCTTGCCGAGTAAACTTAGAATTAACCCCCTTTATTATTTATTATTGCTTATTTATATTTTATTTATCTTTGCTATTTAATTATTATTATTTTGTAATTGTATCTTGGATGTAAAGTTGTTTAATTATTTAATTATTACTATGGTTAGTAATTAGGGAGTGTAACAACATGTATGTAACATTAAAATAAATTTAGATCACTTTTAAATAAAGATAATTAAAATAAACACGTCACACACGTAAGTCGATTTTAATCGCCGTCTCACTTCCTAAGGATATCCCTCAAGTTGCCTACGAATAATGGTTAAGTGGGGTGTATAAAGCAAGTCCCTCAAATAAAAAAATCATCAAAGTCCCTTATGGTTGCCTTTACGAATCAAGTCCCTTTCGAAAAATGATGATGGTCCCTTATATGTGCTTATTACATCCCACAATGGCCTTCAAAGTCAAATTGTCCCTCACATGTCCCTTAACATCCAAAGTAAGGACTACCTACTCCATTATAGTAGGGATAGTCTTACTAAGGAAAGGATAAAGAATAAGAAAGACCTTAAAACATTAGGGTAGGCTACTCCTAGATACTTGCTCACTTCAAAACTTTTTCACACTTAAACAAATTTCCAACAAAATTTTCAAACAAGTTTTTTTCACATCCATACACGGATTATTATTAAACTATTCTGAAATTTTTTGCTATTCACACACTACACTTTCAAAACAATTCAAAAGTGAGCTTAAGTACCTGAGAGCCCATGGATAACCATGGATGAAAAGGGTGCTAACACCTTCCCTTTTCATAACCTACCCCCCGGACCCAAAATATTCTCTAAGGTCTTTCCTGTTCTTTTATAACCTTTCCTTATGGATAAAATAAAAGTCGGTGGCGACTCTTGCTATCCGCAACATTGTTTAAAGTCAGTTCTCCCACCGTGTTACAGAACTGGCGACTCTGCTGGGGATTTATTTAAGAGGGGTACCCTTAGGAATTAAGATCACTTTAAATTGTTTGCCTTGTTTGCTTTATTATTATATTGTTGGGGTGCTCTTATGTGTGAAAGGTCCTAACCCGGATCTAGTGTACCTTAGGTAAATGGCAATAGACCAAGGAAACTGTACGACGTATATCGATACGGTTGATCTGGTGGCCATAGTTAGTGCGACTTCTTGGTTGGTGCTTATATTCCTTAAGTCAAGTTGAGGATAATATTGAGGCTGCCATATGTTGTCAATGCACTAACTGACTTTTAGAACCCTAGTTAACTCATCTTGGCCTTTAGAAAGTAGTGAGGTAACCGGCTTTGGTGCAGACTGAAGTTGGTTGACACTCGATACTACGCTCATTGAGATCTTAAACTTGGAGGGTTTTGGTTGGCAAGTAAGTTGCCTTCTGAACAACCACCCTTGTGAAGGATCAATGATATTGAGATCCCTTAGAACCTGGTTACTTTTGTAGGACAGGATGAACCATCTAACTTCAGGGGAGGGTACTTGCCTTTGAACCTCATGCAAGCCTTTAAACCTAGAGCTATGGTGTGACTTGTTTGTGTGTGCCACATGTTTGTGATTGAGCAGGACATCATGACATCATCATGCATCATAAGCATATCATTTTCCCTAACCATTTCAAGGACCAAAGGATTTATCTTTGTTGCAGGTCATGGCTTCTGCTCGTAGAAACACCATCAGGATCAACTTTGTAGGGATACCTGCTAAGCTCAAGGAGTTGGTTTCCCTAGTGCCTGATCATTCCCAGTTCAACAAGAGACATGGTCACTTATTGGATCTAGTTACTTCAGGGTTCAGTGAAGACATGATGAGTGTGCTGTTTCAGTTCTTTGACCCTAAGCACCATTGCTTTACATTTCCTGATTATCAGCTGGTTCCAACCATGGAGGAGTTTTCTAAACTTCTGGGTATACCTGTTCTTGATCAGAAGCCATTCACAGGCTTAGAGAAGGAGCTTAAACCAGAAGTTATTGCTGCAGCTCTACATCTGAAGAAGTCTGACATTGTTCTAGAGACGAGGAGTGGAGTTAAAGGTATTCTTGCCAAGGTATTAGTGGATAAAGCTCAAATGTTCTTGAAGGCTATGAGCTACGATGCTTTTGAGGAGATCTTAGCCTTATTGATTTATGGCTTAGTGTTGTTCCCCAATCCTGATCAGTTCATAGACGTTCATGCCATCAACATATTCCTGAGTCACAATCCAGTGCCTACCTTACTTGGAGACATCCTACATTCTCTTCACACCCGTACTACAAGGGCAAGAGGAACTTTGATGTGCTGCATACCTTTACTTTCTAGGTGGTTTATTTCTCACCTTCCTCGCTCAGTAATGAAGAATGAGCAAGGGTTCAGATGGTCCAAGAGGATCATGTCACTTTCTCACTCAGACATCCATTGGTGCTCCAGATCTATGGAGAATGTCACCATCATTGACCGTTGTGGGGAGTTTCCTAATGTGCCACTTCTAGGCATAAGAGGAGGCATCACCTACAACCCATCTCTAGCTTTACGACAGTTTGGTTACGCCCGGAGCGATGGTCCACATGACATGTTGATTCAGGGCATTGTGTTTGACTACGACAACGATCTTCAGGGTTACCGTCAGAGATTCATACGAGCTTGGGGAAAGGTAAACAGGATTGACAGCAAGACACTGGAGCCTAAGTACACCATTCCTATGGAGGCTTATCTCAGATGGGTACGATTTCGTGCTCAGACACTCATGATGCCATATCCTGCCATCCTACCAGTTACCATGGAACCTGTTGCTGAAGGAGACACAGCTTATACCATCCTTCACCCAGACATGCCTACTGATATGGAAGACTTGCAGAGATCATGGATCCAACTGAAAGAGCAAAGGGATACTTTCGAGGCTCATTACAAAGCAAGCCAAGCAAGGATCCTAGAGCTAACAAAGCTACTTCATGAGGAACGAAACCTCAACTCATACCTCAACACAAAGAGGAAACGTCCATGGGAGATTTAAAACCCCATCTTTTGTACTTATTTCGTTTTCATTTTTTGTAAGCCTAAAAGGCAAAACAAGTTATTACTAATAAAAAGTTACTTTCTTGTCTGTTTAAGCAAATTTAAATCCTGCGGTCCTTGAAAACATTGCATATGCATTCCCATATCATTGCATCACAGGTTTATAATTGTGCACAGGTTTCTCATCTTCTCGCTGTTTATTTCAGCAATGGCTCTTGAACAATCAGTTAAGGATCTCCAGGCACAGAATGCACAGTTCCAAGAGCTGATCCTGAACCTATCCAAGGGGCAGGATGAATTGAAGACACTGCTGGCCAAGAAGACTAAGAAGGCTAGAAGGTCTGCTGGGTTGCTCAACATGGGAAGAAGGTTCAAAGGTCCTGTCAAGACCAAGGAACATGTTGAAGACTATGAATCTGAAGAATCTGAGCAGGAGAGAGGCAGTCTCCACAACACTATGGGGGACTCTGATTCTGAGGCTAACTACTACCATGAGCCTAACGAAGACAAATTCAAGATGCTGGTGGATAGAATGGATGCTATGGAATTACAGAAATCATCTGGGCTGGATTTTGAGGATTTGAGCTTGATATCTGGGGTGGTCATACCCATTGGGTTCAAAGTTCCTACATTTGTTATCTATGATGGGGTCTCTTGTCCCAAATTGCATCTGAGGTCTTATGTCAGAAGAATGCAACCCCACACTGCTGATAAAAAGTTGTGGATCCATTTCTTTCAAGAGAGTTTATCTGGAGCTCAGCTAGAGTGGTATTATCAGTTGGAGAGTGTCAACATCAGAGATTGGAATGACCTTGCTGAAGCTTTCTACAAGCAGTATCAATACAATGCTGACTTAGCCCCCACTCGCATGCAGCTTCAAAGCATGTCTATGGGTGCCAAAGAAAGCTTTAAGGAGTATGCTCAGAAGTGGAGAGACTTAGCTGGAAGAGTTCAACCCCCTTTGACTGATAGGGAGTTGGTTGATATGTTCATGTGTACGCTGAATGGTCCGTTTTACAGTCATCTCATTGGAAGCTCATCATCTGGCTTCACTGAGTTGATCATGACAGGAGAGCGAGTAGAGAATGGTATCAAGAGTGGTAAGATCCAAGTGGGCACTTCTTCATCAGGTGCTGCAAAGAAGCCTCCCACTGGGAAGAAAGAATCTAATGCTGTGTATGGTCAGCCTGATCGTAACAGAAGGCATCAGTCTATTAGTGCAGTTCATATTTCAAATCCAACTCCTGCAACAACAGAGCAGCCTCAAGGCAACCAACAGAGGGCTAGAAGACAGTTCACGAAGATTAACATGTCAATGGCTCAGGCATTGCAACACTTGTTGAAAGCTGAACTTATTACCCTGAGGGAGGCCCCTCAGAATCCCAATGTTACCTCTCCCAAGTACAATCCCAATGCACGATGTGCATATCATTCAAACTGTCCAGGACATGATACTAATAACTGCTGGGTCTTGAAGAATAAAATTCAGGATATGATTGATGCTGGAGAAATTGAGTTTGATCCACCAGGTACTCCAAATGTGATTACAGCTCCAATGCCAAATCACGAGAAGACTGTCAACGCCATTGATGAAGATATTGATAAAGATCTGCATGTCTATTCAGTTATGGAGTTGAGCACACCATTGTCTGTTATCAAAAAGAGGTTAGTACAAGCTGGGATCTTTCCAGGTTGTCATGAAGATTGTCTATATTGTACCTATAAGCCGGATAGTTGCTTCATTTTGAGAGATGGGATTCAACATCTCATGGATAAATATACTATAGTGTTTGAAAGAAGACCAGCATCTGTAGAAAGTATGGTAGATCATCTGACTCAGGGTAAGAAGATTGAAGAGGTTGACATGGTTGACAAAGTACCACTAAGAATCACTTCAAAGGGTCCCATTAAAATCACTCATCAGGGCCCAATCAAGATTACTGCTGAAGGTCCTGTGAAAGTTGTTGCTGAAGCCAGAGTAGCTCCTCTGATCATTACCACTCCTGGTCCTATTCCTTATACATCTGACAAAGCTGTGCCTTGGCACTATGGGTCTGATGTTTACATCCATGGTGTCAAGCAGGAGCCTTTACCTGATATGCCTGTTGACATTGATAATATTGCTGGATCTAGCAAGATCACTCGTAGTGGAAGAGTCTTCTCTCCTCCAGTTGCTTCTAAGAGTGCAATTACTCCTGCTGTTACTTCCACCACTGATGCTCGGGGCAAGGGTCCTGTTATTGAGCCTGTATCTACTGATGTGCCAGCTGCTGATGACCTCTCTAAGAAGATGGAAGAAGTATTGAAAATCATTCGCAAGAGTGATTATGATATTGTTGATCAGCTGGGGCATACTCCCTCAAAGATTTCTATGCTCTCCCTGTTATTATGTTCTGAGGCTCATGCCAAGTCATTGATCAAGTTTCTAAAGATGGCTCATGTACCCAGTGCAATTTCTGTGGACCAGTTTGAGAATTGTGTTGCTCACCTGACCTATGACAACGGGTTAGGATTTTCTGATGCTGACTTGACCCCTGCCAAGAGGGATCATAACAGGGCCTTGCATATTTCAATTGAATGCAGGGGCACTACCCTGTCTCATGTGCTGATAGACAATGGTTCCTCTCTGAATGTGTTGCCTAAGGAAGTCCTGAACAAGCTGAGTCCTGAAGATACGGTATTGAAGCCCAGTAATATTGTGGTAAAGGCTTTTGATGGTTCTAGAAGAGTAGTGCATGGGGAAATTGATCTTCCAATCAAGGTTGGCTCTCAGGTGTTCACTGCTACATTCTATGTGATGGATATTCGTCCTTCGTACTCATGTCTGCTTGGTCGTCCCTGGATCCATGGGGCAGGTGCTGTGACCTCCACATTACATCAAAAGTTGAGATATCCGGTGAATGGAAAAGTTGTTACTGTCTTTGGAGAGGAAGAATACTTTGTCAGCCATGTAAACACTTTCAAGTATCTGGAAGTAGAAGGTGAATACATTGAAACTCCATGTCAGTCATTTGAAGTGGTTCCCTGGGCTGTTAAGGATTGTGTGACTCCTCCTGCTGTGAAGAAGGTTCCTGTGGTCATCAGAAACCCTCCAACAATGGCAATGGCCTCCCTCAATGATGCAAAAGCTGTGGTAGAAGAAGGTGGTTGTACTATTTGGGGTCAGCTTCCTGATATTCCATACAAGTCTGACAAGTTTGGTTTGGGTTTCACTGCAGAGTCCCAGAAGGCTGTCCGTCGTGCCCGTGCTGTTCGTATCACCAATCAAGGGGTTATCAATGCTGTGGGAGATCAAGATGAAGACTACAGCTTGGAGGCATGGATTTTTCCTACTGTGGGTGCTGGACTCAATAATTGGACAGCTGAAGATGTTATCCCTATCTCCTTTAGTCAGGAGTAAATACTATTACTGTGTTATGTTTTTAAATTTGCAATTTCTGGAACAATTAAAACTTTCAAGCCATGTGCCTTACCCGGGGCATAATGGTGTGCTTGTTACGGGTTGTCATTTCATTTGCATACTTCATTCAATAAAATCAGTGGACGTTTCGTTTTCGTAAATATTGTGTTCCTTGTCTTTCTTTTTCTTTTATTTCTGCTTTATCAGCTATGTGTTCTTACACACACCCACGTCACTAAAATGCCGATCCTCATCCACTCTGGATCCAGTTGATAACAGTTCTACTATTGCCAATTACAATTTCGAGAATCCGATCTATCAAACTGAAGACGGAAACGAGGACGATTGTGAAATACCTGTAGGGCTTGCTAGGTTGTTACAACAAGAAGAGAAAGCTATACAGCCACATGAAGAGCCAGTCGAAGTTGTGAATCTGGGAACTGAAGAAAACAGAAAAGAGGTCCAGATAGGGGCTGATTTAGAGGACAGTGTCAAGAGCAGGTTGATTCAGATGCTACGTGACTATGTGGAGATCTTTGCTTGGTCTTATGAAGATATGCCAGGGTTGGATACAGACATTGTGGTTCACCGTTTGCCAGTGAAAGAAGATTGTCGTCCAAAGAAGCAGAAGGTTCGTCGTATGCGTCCTGAAATGTCATAAAAGATCAAAGCAGAGGTAATGAAACAGTTCAATGCAGGGTTCTTGGCCGTAACTTCTTATCCTCAGTGGGTTGCAAATGTGGTACCAGTTCCTAAGAAAGATGGTAAGGTACGTATGTGTGTAGACTACAGAGATCTGAACAAGGCTAGCCCTAAAGATGACTTTCCACTTCCTCATATTGATATTCTGGTAGACAACACTGCTCAGCATAAGGTATTCTCTTTTATGGATGGTTTCTCTGGTTACAATCAAATCAAGATGGCACCTGAAGATATGGAGAAGACTACATTTGTGACACAGTGGGGCACCTTTTGCTATAAGGTAATGCCATTTGGTTTGAAGAATGCAGGGGCAACATATCAGCGTGCTATGGTGGCTTTGTTTCATGATATGATTCATCACGAGATAGAGGTATATGTGGATGATATGATAGCCAGGTCTCAGAATGAAGAACAACATCTTGATCATCTGCACAAGTTGTTTGAGAGGTTGAAGAAATACAGGTTGAGATTAAATCCAAACAAGTGTACTTTCGGAGTTAGATCTGGAAAGCTCCTGGGTTTCATTGTCAGTGGAAAAGGTATTGAAGTGGATCCTGCAAAAGTGAAAGCTATACGAGAGATGCCAGCTCCCCGTACTGAGAAGGAGGTTAGAGGTTTCTTGGGACGATTGAACTACATTGCAAGATTTATTTCCCAATTAACTACCATCTGTGAGCCAATCTTCAAGTTGTTGAAGAAAGATCAGGTGATGGAATGGAAGGATGAGTGCCAGACTGCCTTTGATGAAATCAAGAGATATTTGCTATCAACACTCCAGAACATGTCACAAATGTCAAATCTATGCTGATAAAGTACATGTACCTCCATTTCCATTGAATGTGTTGACTGCTCCTTGGCCCTTTGCCATGTGGGGCATTGATATGATTGGTGAGATCAAGCCTACTGCTTCTAATGGGCATCGTTTCATCCTGGTTGCTATTGATTACTTCACGAAGTGGGTAGAGGCAGCTTCATTTGCATCTGTGACTAAGAATGTTGTGGCTCGGTTCATTAGGAATAATCTCATATGTAGGTATGGTATCCCTGAAAGGATTATCACTGACAATGGCTCTAATCTGAACAACACTATGATTACTGATCTCTGTACGCAGTTCAAGATTAAGCATCACAACTCTTCTTCGTATCGTCCGAAGATGAATGGGGCAGTTGAAGCTGCTAATAAGAACATTAAGAAGATTGTACAGAAGATGACTGTTACTTACAAGGATTGGCACGAGATGTTACCATTTGCTCTGCATGGTTATCGTACTACAATACGTACTTCAACAGGGGCAACCCCATTCTCCTTAGTCTATGGTATGGAAGCAGTTCTGCCTATTGAAGTTCAGATCCCCTCCTTGAGAATTATGAAGGATGCAGGCTTGGATGAAGATGAGTGGATTCAGACTCGACTTGACCAGATAAATTTGATTGATGAGAAAAGGTTAGCAGCAGTTTGTCATGGCCAGATGTACCAGAAACGGATGATTAAAGCTTTTAACAAGAAGGTTAAGCCAAAGGTATATCAGGCTGGTGACTTGGTAATCAAGCGTATCATATTACCACAGGGTGATCCTAGGGGCAAGTGGACTCCAACATATGAGGGACCATTTGTAGTCAAGACAGTGTTCTCAGGAGGTGCCATGATACTGACTACAATGGATGGTGAAGACTTCCCACAACCTGTAAATGCAGACATAGTTAAAAAATACTACGCATAAAAAGAGACCCGCTAGGTTGACAGGCCTAGGCAAAAATAAGGGCATCCCGGCAAACCAAAAGGGTTTGGGCAAAAATTAGGGATATATATATAAAAAGATGTACACCCGGCAAGTCGAAAACCTGAAAAGGCGGCTTGGGCAAAAAAGGGTATCCCGGTGGATTGAAAACCTGAAAGGGCAATCCAGGCAAAAGTTAGGGATTAAAGCGTATGACTACGTCTCGTTTGGATCACTCATGAAACTGCAACCAGTTGTACTACTTACTCAAGCTCAAACAGATAAAGCTCAATCTAATCGTTTCCGTCTCAACAGCAAGAAGATGAGATACTTGAGTGGCAATAGTAGAATTGAAACTCAATAGGATTATTTCCCACATAGCTGATTCTTTTTGTAAAACTTCATGACCAAATTCTCTTACTAGGGTTTATGTCTCCTTGTACAAACTTACCCGTGTATGGGTCACTTTTGATATAAATAAACTCCATCTTTTGAATCCAGATTTACTTTTACCCTATTTACATAAGCGAAACGTCCATTGGTTGTGTTTGAATGTATGTATGCCTTTGAATATGATTGATGTTTACCAAAAATGCATGTATGCTTTTAATATGATTGATGTTTACCAGAAATGCATGAAAATGCAGTAATAGTATTTACTAAGGACGAACGAGGGAAGGATTTCAACGAAGCTTCGCCGGTTCATCTTTACAAGACAGTTACAAACCATCAGTAGGACTAATCCATTTTCACAAAGTCTAATCTCCCCTGGAATTTATATCCATCTCTTTTATCCTCATACGGATATACGGGAAATTACTTTCCAATAAGGGCACGATGAACGAAGACGGGATGTTATACTTATCCTACTATCAAACGAAAACGAAGGTTATCTATACCCTACTATCCCCAACAACGGGAGGTTATCTATACCTTGTTATCCCCAACAACGGGAGGTTATCTATACCTTGTTATCCCCAGCAGACGGAGGGTTATATATTCTTCAACAACGAATCGGGATTTATTTTCCTTGGCCAGCAGTTGTTATACAAGGATATCCAGACACTTCCAGCAGTGTCATAGCATACATACATCATTTACATCATTGTTGCACCCTAAAATTTGACCAACCGATTCTCCTATCTGACTCGTGGGTTAAATTCATATTCGCAAATCAGACGGATGATTTTTGTGCAAACGGAGGATATCAGAGTTTACAGCTTGATTTTCGTCTATCAGATATGGCAGATCCAGTCCAGATCACCAGGGTTTTATTTTCAGGAAATTGTGCGCTCCTCGGTGATTTTCAGCTTGCACAGTGATTTTGAGGATATTCTGATGCCCGGGGATCTCTGTTCGATTCGATCTGGTCTCGTGCGCTCTTTTATGGGGGTCATGTGCATTCATCTGCATTTTTAGGGTTTAATAGACTTTTGTGAATTTTTAATAGGCTTTACAGATTTTTCTGGAATTTAAATAGAGTTCTTGTATTTTTTAATAGTTTAATTCTCTTTTTAGGATTTTATAGAATTTTTAAATAGATTTTTAGAATAAATAAGATTTTAAATAGTTTTTAGAATAATAAAGAAAAAGGGGAATATAGTTTTTCTTTTATTACTAATAGATAATAATAGTTTAGAATTTTATATAGATTTTAAAATAGGTTTAATTGTTTTTTAGATAATATAGAAAATAATATAGTTTTTTTTTTCTTATTAATGATAGATTTTAATAGATATTAAATAATATTAGAATTTTAATAGAGAATTAGTAGAAGTTTAGAGTTAATTAGATCTTAATTGATTTTTAGATTTAATTAGGATAATATAGAATTAATTAGACTTTTAATCACTTTTTAGAGTTTAATTAGGTTAATTGACTTTTTAGAGTTTAATTAGGTTAATTGATTTTTTTAGGTTTAATTAGGATAATATAGAATTAATTAGAGCTTTAATCATTTTTTTTAGAGTTGATTAGGAAATTAGCTAATTAGGTGTTAATTGTTATGATTAGATATAATTAGGTTTAATTGTTTTTTATTTTAATTCAGTTTTTTTTACAGGTTTTTGGCCATTTTTCGTATTGGGCCTTAGTTCATTTTCGCAGCCCAATTAGCAGTTTTTTGTCCAAGTTTGGTCCAGAATTATCCAAAAAGTCCAGAAAATATTCCAGCAGAATCCAGCACCGTCTAGAAGCATCTAGAAGCTCCCAGGCTCTTCTCAGTGCCATAAATAGCAGGCCACGTGTTGAATCAAGAGAGGGCCCACGTTACACTCAGAAACTCCCCCAATCCACGCCACGCGTCCCACTCAGCTGGCCCACACTCCCTCTCTCTCTGTGCATGCGTGCCACACGTCCCCTTCCCAACCTCCACTGCGCCACTTGTCACAGCCTCATCTCACCGGGAACCGTCACCGGACTACATGCAAATCCGGTGACCGCCGCGCCTAACCAGATCCGGCCACCGTCAACTACCTCCGACCACCGCACGTTCACCGGAAAATCGCCAATTCACCAGAAATCCATCATCTGCAATAATCTCCTCCAATTTCCGTTTATTCTCTCCGATCAACATCATCTTCTCCGATATCCACCACCTTCATACATCAACCTCCAGAAATCGTTAGAACGATTCTCTCCTCCGATCGTCCAAGCACTACCTTCATCACAATTTCTCCGGAATGGTTTGAATCTGTGTCTCGTTCCTGCTTCGTTTCATCATCAGCAGCAAGGACTTGATCTTCAACGAACTTCACCCTAAGTAGTTTGTCAGATCTCCTTGACTCTTGAGTTTCATCATCGATTTGACTGATTCTTCGTCATTCTTCGAGTTTCATTGAAGATCCTCCGTCAACAACTTCGAGATCGCCAGAAACGCGCCTATCTTCGTCCAGGGGATCGCAAGAACATACACCTCCGAGAGGATTCTTCGTACTCGCCTTCGTCGCTCCTTGAGTTCTCCGGAATCATCCTCATCTCCAGGTTCTTTTCAAACTCTCAAACTTGTTAGCTAGGTTATTGATTAGTGAAGATTCAGATTAGTTCGTTTGTTAGATGGAAACAGGATTAGGGTAAGGATTTTACTTGAGCTGAGAGGTTGGTTATTGAAGTTTGTTTTGGAGTGATGAGTTTGAGTGAGGAGAAGTTCGTCGGAGGAACTTCACGAGAGAGAATGGTTGAGAGGAGTGTTGAGAGGCGCTAGGGTTTCAGACGGAAATGAGTGAACAGTGTTTGAATTTTGTGTTTGCTTTAGTGGTTTTGTTATTAGGTTATTGGATTGGATGGAAACGGGCTTAGTCTTAAGCCCAAGGACATTGCTGACGCACACCCCATTGCTTGTCCCCCCCCTGGCGTATGAGAGACAGTATGAATTGAGTTGGGCCTTAGGCCCTAATGGCTATCTGCACCCCCCTGGGCGTAAGCCCAGTGAAATAACAACTGGAAATTTGCTAGCGTTGCACCCCCCTGTGTTCATTCCAGTTTTGTTGTTTTTTTTTCTAGTTAATAAACTTGGGCCCTGCGCCCTGATGATGTTAGCACCCCCATCTTTAGGGCCCAAAGCATTATAACTCATAAATCCTTGCTGTTTGAACCCCCATTTTGTTTCTTTTATTTTTCTTTTATATTTTCATGTTATAAAATTCACAATAAAATGTAAATAATTGATTTTTTTTAATAATTCTTTTTTCTACCATTTCATCATAATTCCTAGAAAATTAAATAAAAATAAAAATGTCATTTTATTTTTGTTTGTTATTTTTTGTATATTTTCCATTTTAATTGATGTTTTTAATATTTTCAATGCATGCATATCATTAGAAAATTCATAAAAAATGGTAGATTTAGTCAAATAATTCCGTTCTTTTTTCTGTAGACTCGTAATTCAGTGTAGAATTTTATAGTGCAGAAACCTTAGCTTAATCATGCATTTTCATTTTAATTGCATTTTTTCATTGTTATTGATGTTGAATAAATTGGTTTGTGGATATGTCTGTGTTGCTGATTTTAGTTCTTTCATCTGGTACTGAATTTTGTTCTGATTTTTCAGTATGTTGTCTTAGAGCCATGTAGGTCTCCCATTAGATTTTTGACAGATTTTTGTAGGATGTTCTGATATGATTTGTCTGAGCCTGAAGATAGGAGAAGTCTTGATGACTTCTGACTCTGAAGTTCAACTGTGGTTGAACTTCAGAGATAGTCTCTTGTGGTTTGTTGGCCTGTGGGTTCTTCTCAAGGTGGGAGCTGATTGAAGTCCTCTTGGAGCTTGCAAGGATGCAGTGGATTGAGGTTTAGTCTAGGAGCTTGTTGTCTGTTTGTGAGGTTCGAGATCCTGAAGTTTGAAGGGAGTTTATGGTACTTTCCTGAGGAAGGCACTATGAATGACTTTCATTCTTTCTTCTCACCTCTTTCGTAAGTATCCAATGATGTTGGAGCCAACTTGTGAGTTTAATTTCTCCTGAGGAGGAATGTAAACTGATCACATGTTGTTGAGCCACATGGGATACGATTCCTAAGTGGAAGCATCCTAGTACTTTCCTGAGGAAGGTCCTATGGGTCTATTCACTTAGTTCCATTAGTTTATCTAGGACTTCTTAAGTATCCAGTGATGTTGGAGCCAACTTGTGAGTTTAATTTCTCCTGAGGAGGAATGTAAACTGATCACAGTTGTTGAGCCACGTAGGATACGATTCCTAAGTGTCAGCCTCCTAGTACTTTCCTGAGGAAGGTCCTATGAGTCTGTTCACTTAGTTCCCTTAGTGCATATAGGTTTTCTCAAGTATCCCGTGATGCCGGAGCCTTCATGTGAGTTTAATTTCTCCTGAGGAGGAATGTAAACTGATCACAGTTGTCGAGCCGCATAGGATATGACTCCTGAGTAGTAACCTCCTGGTACTTTCCTGAGGAAAGCACTATGGGCTTGTCTACTTAGCTCCCTTTTCTCTGGTAAGCTTATTCTGAAGCTTGGAGACTGGGATTGATTCCTCTTGCTTAGGGTTTTGATTAGAATCTTTGCTTAGATCCCTGCTTGGGGGTTGCATAGAGTTTTGTTTAAGAGATAGATTAGGAGCTTGTTTCAGGTTTGTTAGAGGCCCTGCTCAGGGTTAGTCTCTTTGTGTTGTTTGACTTGTATGATGTTATGTTGCATTAGACTTAGGTATTCATCTAGATAGTTCTGAGGTAGGTGCATCTTAGAAGTAGACTTTGTGTGCATGAGAAGTTGAGGTGGTCCTCCTTCTGCTTGTTTGTTATTGAGTGGCTTTGCTTGTTGGTATTTGGTAGAGCTGAGCTCCCTTGCCTTTGTGGTTTGCGGCCTTTGCGCCTTGTTTGTTTAGTTGTTGCATTCATGCATATTTTCAGTATTCCTTTACTTTGCAGTTTCTTGTTTGCAGTTTAGTCCTGTTGCCATGATCCCTTAGGAGCTCTGACTTCTCCGCTGCGGAGTTGTTATGATAGACATTAGGATAGTCAGCCAGGTGTGATAGCAGTAGGTAGATTCCCCTGTTTCTCAGCTATAGTTCTAGGGTTTCCCTTTCCTTCCAGTAGGAGCTTTTGAGTAGCTTGATCCGTAGTTAGCTGAACTACAGCTGCTCTGATTCTTCGTACCAGACGAAGATATGTAGGCATAGGATGCGATATCCTAGCGAGCACACTAACAACTAACCTTTGTTCTCTCGCGGCTGTGCGATCGAGACTTTCCCGCTAACGACTAATTGTTATCCCTTTCTATTGCCCGAGTGCATTTGAGACCAGATCATATTTGTAGGTTCCCGAGCCTTAGAGGCCAGTTTGTTTTCTCACTGCTGTGTGAGAGCCCCTGTTTACCCGTAGTTAGTCGAACTACGTTTGCTCTGATCTTTCATACTAGATGGAAGTACGTAGGCACAGGACGCGATGTCCTGGCGAGCAACCTTTCCCCCGTTTAGACGTAGGAAGTCGAACTACGTTGACTCTGACTTTCCCATTGCACGAGGGAATACGTAGGCCCAGAACACCGTATGTTCTGTCGAGTCCTGTCCTTTTATTTTCTTTTCAGACCAGCCATTAGCATAGATAGATAACACACCCTTTTACCTATAAACACCAAGCGTGGATCCCATCGAGTACGATGGACGTGAGGGGTGCTAATACCTTCCCCTTGCGTAACCGACTCCCGAATCCAGGTTTTGGTTGCGATGACCATACCTTTTCCCGTCTTTGCGAGGTTTACTTCGAGCGTTTCCTTTCCCGCTCTGAGGGATAAATAACGCACGGTGGCGACTCTTCTGTCAAGCCGGCGCCGATTTTCGCAGTAGCGACAATCATACCATAACATATATGTCTATAGTACATTACCTAAGTGCATCATGTCATACATGCATACATAAAGCATAAACTAATGTTGTTATACAGAATGCTACCTTGTTTTCAGGTTAATTATCCAACAAACAATCTTATGATCTTTGGGACTGCTTTATTGTAACCTCAGGGTTACTTTATCCTCCTGATGAGCTTCTTATTACTTTGGGACTGCTTTATTGTAACCTCAGGGTTATTTTATCCTCCTGATAGCCTCTCATGACTTCAAGACTGCTTTAGAGCTACTGATTGCTCTATCCTCCTGAAATCATCCTATTACTTCAAGACTGCTTTAGAGCTATTCGTTGCTCTATCCTCATGAGGTCATATTACTACTTCAAGACTGCTTTAGAGCTATTCATTGCTCTATCCTCCTGAAGCCATCTAATTATTTCAAGACTGCTTTAGAGTTCTCCATTGCTCTATCCTCCTGAAATTACATTATTATTTCAAGACTGCTTTAGAGCTATCCATTGCTCTATCCTCCTGAAATCATTACTTCAAGACTGCTTTAGAGCTATTGATTGCTCTATCCTCCTGAAGACATATCACATTATTATTTCAAGACTGCTTTAGAGCTGTTGATTGCTCTATCCTACTGAAGCCATTCTATTACTTCAAGACTGCTTTAGAGCTATTGATTGCTCTATCCTCCTGAAGCCATTATTACTTCAAGACTGCTTTAGAGCTATTGATTGCTCTATCCTCCTGAGGTCAGATTTATCACTTCAAGACTGCTTTAGGGTTATCATTATTGATTGCTCTATCCTCATGAAGACATGCTGTTACATCAGTATTACTCCAGACTCCTGACAGTTCTCATTATACTATTGAAGAACTTTCCCCTAGTGGCATCTTTAAGCCCACTCAATCATGTTCAACCAACCATCAATATCACTCCATGCACTGGTGAGTGCAAATTTTTGGGCTTTTGTGTTCAATCCCCTTCAACCTTCCAGGTTACGACTGGCAAATATACCAATCTAACCCCTCAGGTTTCAGAAAATTGAACAGGGGCAGCTGTTGCACCCCAAAATTTGCCCTCACAATACAAGACTTTGTGTTCCAAGAAGGTTCACAAGGTTCACAAAATTCACAATTGGTCAGAAGAGTTGACAATTCCCTCAGACAATGCACCTCCTAAGCAGTGCATCCAAAACTAGGGTTTTGACTTTAATCAGGCTAAATGGACTTCCAAGACTTCAAGTGAGCTTCATAACATCTTATATGTGTATAAGAACCCCCATGTCAAGTTTCAAGACTTTTCTCAAAAGTTTGCTCAGTCAGATGATCAGATAAGTCAAAAGCAGTCAATGCAGTTAAAAGGTCAAACTGAGGTCAACTGTGGTCAAACCAAAGTCAAACTTCATGATTTTTTTTTTGCCAACATCAAAGAGAGGTTGAGTGAGAAATATTATCATAATAACTGTAATACCCCAAATTTTGCCCTAAGATTTGTCGTCGCATTTCATTGCATTTAATCAATTACTAACAAATTTGTGTAGTCGTTTGACTTTTTGCAGGTAAATATCATATGACATGCATTTTTTTTCTAAAAAGTAAAAATGGCACAATTGGCAGGAGGGCATGTGTAAGGAGTTATGAGTGTGAGAGGTTGAGAGTTCGAATCTCACCTTTGTCACTTTTTTTTTGTTTTTATTATTTTTACTCTAAATTTTTCTATCTTTCATTAAAAAAATAACAAAAATAGTTTTTTATTATTATTTAATTATTATTTTCGTATTTTAATTAAATCATTTTTTAAAATATTATTTTTTTCACTTTTTTCTAAATTATTCATAAAAATATCCAAAAAATCATAAAATAAAAAATATTGAAAAAATTTTGTTCTTTTTATAATATTTTAGGAATCAATAGGATTATTAGTTTTTATTTTAAGTTTATTTTAATTATTTTAAATTATTTAAATTTTATTTTTTCTTAACTAATTATTTAGTTTGGGCTTTAAAATGGGCTTTAGGGACATTATTGACAATTTGGTGTTAACCCTAATTTGTTCCCTATATATACATGTGTTGCCTTGTTGGAAAAAAGGGGAGAGAATGAAAAAAACCTAAGAGGAGTGAGTGTCGTTTGCCGTTATTTAGTTTTCTTCTTCATCCATTACTATTGTTTCTTTTTCTTCATCGTTTACCGTTATTTCTTTTCCTTCATCTATTACTGTTGTTTCTTTTTCTTCATCTTTTACCGTTATTTCTTTTTCTTCATCTATTACCGTTATTTCTTTTTCTTTATCTATTACTGTTACGTTTATATATATATATAATTTTTAAATTGTTAGAGTTTATATATATAAGATTTTTGATCGAATTATGTCGATACGATGTTTGCACATTTGTGTGCATGACGCGTGACATTTGTGTTAGTTCGATCTGGTTGCGATGATCGCATTTTTGTGTGAGCAATAATACTATTTTTTGCTTAATTTCTTTTTCTTTGCGATAAATTTTGTTTCGTCCGATTTAGATCTGGTTGCGATGAGCGCATTTCTGCGTTAGCAACATTGTTGGGTTATTTGGCACATTTAAAATTCATTATTGCTTTATTATTATTATTATTATTATTATTATTATTATTATTATTATTATTATTATTATTATTATTATTATTATCATTATTTATTATTATTATCATTATTATCATTATTATTACCATTATTATTATTATTGTTATCATTAATTTATTAAAATTTGTTATAATATAAAAATCTGTTTTTTAAAATAAATAACATTAACATCTTTTCCAAATTAATATGAAAACCTATTATTTTTAAGAAAAACTTTTTTTAGATAAATTTAAAATAATAACTAAAATCTTTTTTTTAAAATAATAACTAGAACCGTTATTTATTTTATTTTATTATTGTTCAATTCAAATTTCATTATCATATTGTATCTGCTCCTCTCATGTAACCTCGCGAACTTAACAATCGCTCTTTAAATTCTGCCTTTAAATTTCTGCTTGCATGGTTTAAATTATGACATTATTTCTCTGTTTGCATGATTCAATTATCTCACGCGTTTACTATTATTTCTGTCACATTGCACACATCCGAAGGTTAGGTCTAACTGTTTGGCCGCCGCGCCAATAGTCCGTAAAACTTCACACATTCAATTTCAAATCCTCAAAACTCCAAACTACAAACCCTAATTTTCACAAATGCCTCGCCGCAGGCAAAATTACAATTTTACCCTTAGCATTAGGTCAAAGAGCCGCCGCGCTCATTTTAGGGTTTCCCGCCGTGGAATCCCTAATTTAACCCTAATTACAACTTAACATTTCAACGTAGAGATTTGGAGTTTCTACACTCCACGTAAGCGTGTCCTTAAGATGCGTTTATTCCTCTTGAGACCTTGACCACAGTCAAGAAGTTTCTAACCTCCCTATTGAGGGGAACTACGATTACTCTGATTCCACTCCCGTAAGGATACGTAGGCACAAGATGCGATGTCTTGCCGAGTAAACTTAGAATTAACCCCCTTTATTATTTATTATTGCTTATTTATATTTTATTTATCTTTGCTATTTAATTATTTTGCTTATTATTTTGTAATTGTATCTTGGATGTAAAGTTGTTTAATTATTTAATTATTATTATGGTTAGTAATTAGGGAGTGTAACAACATGTATGTAACATTAAAATAAATTTAGATCACTTTTAAATAAAGATAATTAAAATAAACACGTCACACACGTAAGTCGATTTTAATCGCCGTCTCACTTCCTAAGGATATCCCTCAAGTTGCCTACGAATAATGGTTAAGTGGGGTGTATAAAGCAAGTCCCTCAAATAAAAAAATCATCAAAGTCCCTTATGGTTGCCTTTACGAATCAAGTCCCTTTCGAAAAATGATGATGGTCCCTTATATGTGCTTATTACATCCCACAATGGCCTTCAAAGTCAAATTGTCCCTCACATGTCCCTTAACATCCAAAGTAAGGACTACCTACTCCATTATAGTAGGGATAGTCTTACTAAGGAAAGGATAAAGAATAAGAAAGACCTTAAAACATTAGGGTAGGCTACTCCTAGATACTTGCTCACTTCAAAACTTTTTCACACTTAAACAAATTTCCAACAAAATTTTCAAACAAGTTTTTTTCACATCCATACACGGATTATTATTAAACTATTCTGAAATTTTTTGCTATTCACACACTACACTTTCAAAACAATTCAAAAGTGAGCTTAAGTACCTAAGAGCCCATGGATAACCATGGATGAAAAGGGTGCTAACACCTTCCCTTTTCATAACCTACCCCCCGGACCCAAAATATTCTCTAAGGTCTTTCCTGTTCTTTTATAACCTTTCCTTATGGATAAAATAAAAGTCGGTGGCGACTCTTGCTATCCGCAACATTGTTTAAAGTCAGTTCTCCCACCGTGTTACAATCCCCAGTCTCGATCTCGAGGACTGCGTTATGAAATATAAGCTTAATTTAGATTTAATCAAACAAAAGTCAATTAGGGGTTTGTAAATATGGTTTTACTACTCTTAAAATAAAATATTTTAGAATAAAGAAAAATAATAAACAAATTTCAACAAGATACGATAGCATGCTAGGGGCAGTGTATGAATTGCCTTGCAATAATATAACCCTTATTTCATAACATAAACACAGTTTTTATCAAGTTCTTGACTGCTATTAGTTTTTACTCCTAAGACCTTAGTGAGAAAACCTTTGAAATCATAATTAATTTACTACGTCCATAGGAAAACTAATTTGAAATCAAGTATTGAAAATAGTTTCAACAATACTCAAGTGCACAACAGGGTAATCCTAGTCCTAGGCCTTATCTACTGAGGCATTGTCGATCAAATTATATTAACGATGGTTTGTCTGACCTAGAGTTAACCGTAAAACTAATCAAATTTTCCGGTTGAAAAATTTATAAAATCATTGATCGATAAAACTTGATTAACAAACTAAGTGCTTATATTATAAAAATAAAGAAGATAATGTCATTACAATAACAATTTAGGGACACCCCCTAGCATTGAGGGGTTTAGCTAGCCTTGCTAACACGGGCACCCGTGTAAGCTCCCTGTATTTCTCTCCCATACGCCCAAGTTGCCTTGGGCATGTCAGGCCACTGAATTTGCTTGAAAACTTTTTTCGACTTTCTGAAATCCCTAATTTTTTTGCCCGAGTCCTTAGCCTTACTTCATATGAACCTGGAATTATCAAAACTACCACCAAACGCATAAAATGCACCAAATACAACATAAATTACTTCTAGAAACAATGCGATAATGAAAATGCGGAAAGTATAATAAACATCAACATTACGAAAGAAAGTGTTACCGGTTGTTGTGACTTTATGTCAAATAAATGGACGAGAACTCATAGAATTGGTGACCGATCACTTTGTTGGTTTTGTAATGTATGTTTTCATTTGCTTCTGACTCTGTTTTGTCGCATGTTCGTATGATCGTTTAATCGTTTGATTTGAATTGAAAAGCATGTTGATCTTGTTGATTTTTAATGATACAATGTTATTAATCAACTGTGTTTGATTGTTGACGCATGTCCATACTTGCATGATGCTTATTTATGATTGGTGTTTACTCTTGATTGATTGAATTCAAAGATGCTTGTTGCCCTGCTTTTCACATCTGTGTTACTCTAAATTTGCATGATGTCTTTGATATGCTTTCTTACTGCCTGCCTCTTTTACACCTACGTTTGTGCTGAATTGGCAGTTGTTAAACGTTGTTATGCTACCTTGCTATATTTCATTGCTATTTTGTGTAGGAAACTCTGTTGTAGCTGCTATTTTTACCTTGTTTTCTTGCTCTTTGCCTTGCTTTTGCATGCTCTCTTAGGATTCCTATTCCAATTTAATTTCCGATTAATTTTGGAATTAGAATAGACATTAGGAGTGTAATCCAAGCATGATAACAAGTAGGATAGTCCATTTTAACCTCAGCCTTAGGTCTATCTTTTGCAAGTTAACATTAGGATAGAATTTCCTTTCACATCCCTACCTTAGGGCCACTTTGCATGACAACATTAGGACTGCATTTCCCTTAGACCTTTCATGCTACTTCTCTTCTCATCTCAAAACAATTCAAAATACTTAATAAACATGATAAACATTATGCACCACAAGCCTTAAACATATGAGAAATGATGAGTGGGGGGTTTCTCCTCAATTGTCTAGAGTGTTAGTGTACACCTCGTAGGCGATATGCGACACATTCGTTCCTATATCATAGTCTTTAATGCAACGTGAATCACAAAGAAAACTAATTCACTTCACTAAAACCCACAAACAAAAGTCAAACCTTTTTATTCTTCGAGATTTTTGTTTCAAACTCATTTTTAGAAAATAGTGTGTTACTTTTCCGTTCTATCGCAAACAGACATTGACCCTAACTGCTGGAATGAGAACTTAATGCCGCTCATAAAAAACACTAAACCAACATGTGGTTTCATAGACCCGAACTATGTTTGCTCTGATTTCTCATACCAAATAGAAATACGTAGGCACAAGACAATGATTTCTTAGCGAGCAACCTTTCCCCCATCACCCGTAGTTTTCCGGACTACGTTGGCTCCAACTTTCCCATTACACGAGGGAATACATAGGCATAGGGCGAAATTGTCCTATCGAGTCTCCTTTTTCTTTTCCCTTTCCTGTTCTCGTTTAGTAGTGGCTTTTAGATGACATGCCCTTTGATTATACAACAAACATGAATCCCGTTGAGTACAACGGACACGAGGGGTGTTCATACCTTCCCCCTGTGTAACCGACTCCCGAACCTAAGATTTGGTTGCGATGACCTTTTCTTTCTTGTTCTTCAAGTTTTCTTCGATCATTTCCTTTCCCTCTCTTTGAGATAAATAACGTTCAGTGGCAACTCTTCTATTTGTTTTCGCCGGCCTTTTTCGTAGTTGCGACAGCTGACGACTCTGCTGGGGACTCTGGTTCCCTATGTGAGTCAATCCTAGCGCTTGTATATTTTTGTTCTTTGGGTGTTTACTTTTATGCAGTTATTTACTTTTATGTCCATTATCTATTGTATATTTTTGCATTTTGCATTTTACTGTTGCATATTATATTGTGTTGTTGTTGTGTTGTTGGGTGGTTTGTTCCATGAGAGATAAGCCCAATACCCAGGCTTGAGTATACACAAGATTAGTATGGAGAGTAGTATGGACTTGTGTGACATTTAGTCATGCAAGAGTTCGCACAAAATTTACGTCCAGACGAGGTTTTCTTTGGAGACATCTTATCCTCCGCATTTAGGGCAGTTGATGAGGTGTTGAGTTAGAAAGCTAACGACTCTAGAGACCGTTCATTGGGAAGTCAGTTGAGACCTCTTTGATTGACTATAATGCCAGACTAGAAATGGTGAACATATCATTGTTTCTCGACCTGAGACTCCGTGATACTGATGACCTGAATAGGATATCATACCATCCAATACTAGAACCCACATGTGAGAGGGGATGGGTTTTACAAGAAACCTTGACTTTCAACCAACCCGGTTTTCTGGTTTTCTTATCCGTGTGAACTTATCATCCTGGTATTCTAGCATTCTGATTATTCCGATAATTTAGTATTCTGGTTATTATGGGTATTATGGTATTCTAGTTTTTTCACATTAGAGCAGACTTTTGTGCTTATTCAGTCAGTAGCACAACAACTATTTAGACTATATGGAAACTTTGGTCTTATGCCTCTGCGTCCATGTCATCATATCATGTTTGCATTTTGACACACATGCTCTTTTATTTCCAAGGACCTTAACTTTGAGACTTGCTATTGAGCACTCAATCTTTGTCTTGTGGTGCGTATGTGTAAAACTTGAATCAAAACAGGTAGATTCCTTGGAAATAGTTGAACATGGCATTTGCATTGGATTTTCATATTCATTTGCATAACAGGTGTTCAAGGATGGGGATTATTATTCTGACTTGGTCTTTTCTTCAAAACTGCAGACTTTATTTATCACCACTACATGATTTGCAGCAACCAGGGGCAGATCATGGATCAGGTACAATTAGAATTGTTGGAGGTCAGAACCCGTACGAATCAGTTCATGGAATTGATGCAAAATGTGGCCCAAGGGCAGGAACAATTGAGAACTTTGGTTCAACCTCTTATTGACGCTCTCAAAGTCGATGACAATGGAGTGGTCCATCTTGGTGGTGCTGGTGTTGTCAATCCTCCTGGAGAAGGTGGTGTTGGCGTTATCATTCCTTCGGGCAGAGGTGGCGCAGGTGTTGTTGTTACTCCCGGCGGAGGTGTGGCTGGTGGAATTCCTTGTGGTATTGGTGGGGGAAGTGTGTGTACTGTCCATGGAATTGGTGAAGCTCACAACCGCCATTGGGAAGAAGACAGGTAGGAGGGCGCATTCTTTATACGTGTTCTGGATGCTAGTCTCCCATCTGAAGCCAATAAGAAATTTAAGATGATTGAGGAAAGAATGTAGGCTTATAAGAACCATAATGTTTTTGGTCTCGATATGACTGATCTTGGTTTGGTCCCAGACGTGAGGCTCCCATCCAAATTCAAATTCCTAGGCTTTAACAAATAGAGGGGAACAACCTGTCCTAAGATTCACATACGAGCCTATTATCGGAAGATGTCTGCCTACTCCAAGGATGAGAAGCTGCTCATGCACTGCTTCCACGATAGCTTGGGCGGGGCATATTTGGAATGGTATATGGGGTTAGAAAGAACCTACATAAGAACTTAGAAGGATCTTGCTGAAGCTCTTGTCAAGCACTATCAGTATAACAGTGACTTGGCACCCAACAGAACGCAATTACAGAATATGGTTCAGAAGGGGAATGAAAGTTTTAAGGAATATGCCCAGAGATGGAGCGAGTTAGCGGCCAGAGTTCAACCTCCAATGATGGAGAGAGAGCTCGTCAATATGTTCATGGGTACACTTCAGGGGCCTTATTTTGAGAAATTAGTTAGGTGTGCGTCAACAGGTTTTTAGATCTTGTGATGTGGGGAGAAAGAGTCGAAAGCAGTATCAAAATGGGAAAGATTCAATTTGCTCCTGATTCTTCTGAAGATGTAAAAAATCCTTATGTTAGGTTCCTCAAAAGGGAGGATAGAAAAACTAATGTTGTATTTGTTCTAACTGCTACTCAACAGTCGGTTCAGTACCAAAAACATTATGCTCCTCAACAACAAAACTATCAGCGTCAGAATCAGAATAAGCCTCGCAACAACTTGGAAAGAAGGAATGCTCCTCGTCGTCTGATTCTTATGTCATGCAGTCAACTTCTGCCACATCTGATTCAAAACTCATTGGTGGAACCTAAGACTCTTAAGTTGTTGCCAGAGCCATACCCTCATGGGTATGATCCCAGTGTGTAATATGGATATCATGGAGGATCTACGGGGCACTCAAATGAGGATTGCAAAGCATTTCAAGCCAAAGTGCAACAGTTGATTTATAAAGGGTACATATCCTTTCCAGAAGGAAATTTGGTTGTGCACGTCAACCTCTCATCTATTTGAGTTCAACGACTTCAAGGGTCATTTCCTCAAGCCAGTGGTTTAAATAGGAAGACATCCTCCGAGTTGGAAATCTTTGGATCACTTTTGTTTGTAGTTTCTTCCCTGTTAGTTGCTACTTGTTTTTAAATATTGTTTGTTTTGAATGGTAATATTAATGAAGTCATCATGCATTTTTTGAATAAATCATGTCGTATTCGCTCATTTTTATCATTTATTATAAATCACATACACATACACCTCTTGTCCACTTTCTTTATCATTGGTGTTTTAGCAAAGATTGGAGAGAGGATAATGAAAATGAAATACCCATAATTGTTGCTGGTTTGCTTTCAGATAAAATCCTGCTGATGATGTACAGGCATTGTTTCAAGTCCCCTAAACACTGAAGATATAATGGAGATATACCTTCATTAACCCCTTTGATCCTAGAAGTAGGAGTTTCTTTTCGTCTGAAAAAACCCTCACATATTAACCTGGGGTAGTGTAGTCATCAGTTAGTTTGACAGGGCGTTCAAATTTCAAAAGGAATATGCATTTGAGGATCAATCACTTGTTATTCTTCGCTCATCAAAAAGTCAAAGGACGTGAAACTATAATGGTTATCCCTCATTGCAAGGAACGAGACAGTCACAATCCCTTTTAGAGAAATAAAGACAAGTCAATGTCACATGATTTGTAAAAAAGGGAATCGGAAGAAAAAAAGCCCGCTAAGTCGAAAACTTGAAACAAAATACTCAGGCAAAAATTAGGGCATCCCGCTAGAATTCAAAATTGAGAAAATTTCAAAAAAAAAGGATCAGTCCAGGAAAAAATTAGGGAAAAACAAATAAAAGAATGAAAAGAGAAAAGCGAAAAGGATTACAAAAGAAAAATCCTCAAAAAGGAACAAAGTCGTGTGACCGTAGACACCAAAGATAGGAAGGGTGTCTGTCACTTTGAAAACTTTGTGGGTTCCTTAACCATCACATATACCATTCAATAAAGTTTTTGAAATGTGAGCGCGTGTGCAAAGTTAGCTGAATGTAGGACTGGAGATCATCACGAAGAAGGGATGAGTGAGTCAAATTTTGAGCCTTTTATCCTTTGTTTCAATAACCGTGAACCATACCATGTTACAACCCTCAAAAGTCCTAATTGAAGCAGAGTCTATTTTGAAAGCATATTACAACAAGATTGCGTAAACTGACTCCTTAGAGATTTGTTAATTTTCTTCTCTCTATATCTTTCATTAGCTAAGTCAGCACTACGTCTGGACTATTGGTCCATTCGTCACACACTACCACGTCCTTCTAATAGTGATTGTTTTTCAAAATCTGCATGATAATCGCATTAAAATTACCATTCATGAATGACCAATTTGTAATTGCAAGTCAGTAAGTGACACTGAGGAAATTCCAACAAGGAGCAATCAAAGAGGACTAGATCATTCAGCAGTCTGGATCAGAAGCAAGTATACCTTATAGTCTTTGGGATCTAGGGCATTGACATCCAGTGCGTATAGAATCAATTATTCCCCAAAGCATCAGTTGATTATGGGGTAAAACAACCAAGAGGAAGTGGGTCAGATGAGAATCATCTTAAGACTCTACTAAATAGAGGCGGGCTATCCAGAGGTTATGATGACTAAGGGTGAATCCCCTCAACGCCCAGTCAAAACAAGTTAAGTCGCTTCCACGCTCATACTGGGGCAGGTCACCTCAAAAGCTCACTGAGATCGATTATCCTCGATAGCATAGCAAAGTCATTTATTCCAAGAATTGGATAATCGGGGGAAACCCGTGTCAAAGTTTAGAGTGGTGGGTTAAATCTTTCAAGGAATCTATGGGACTTTTTTTCACGGAAAATTCTACAAAGACACGCCAAATTGGGGGAAAATGCGTTGTAGATGAGTAGGACCTCTTTGTGCTTTCAGGCTACGCCAAGCAATCCTATTTCATCAACAAATGTTGAGCTTAAGACGAGTGTAGGGGAATCATGTAATTACCCTATCAAGTACCTTTTTTCCTTCGAACGAGAAGCCTTGTCAGAAACTTGCCTTCTGTTTTTGGGAACCTGCATAATCATTACATAAACCATCCACAAGCATAAAGCATTGCATTCTATCTTGAGGCTTCACCCCACAACCTGAACCCGACATCAGAGGACCTTGTAACCCCACATCACTCAGCCGTTCAGAGTCTAATTCATGTCTGGCCAACCATTCATCCAAAGTCCAGTCCCCGTCTGACAAACCGTCACGATATACCAGTTCTCGTCTGGTAGACGACATTCAAGTCCAGTTCTCGCCTGGTAAACATCAACTTTCAAAACACCAATTCTTGTCTGGTCACTGTTTCTTTTAAAGTCAGTGTTATCTGACAAACCAAGGAAGATGTCAGTTCTCGCCTGACAACTTAATCTTCGTTCACCAGTTCTCGTCTGGAAGTTTACCTTTAAAAACCAGTTCCCGTCTGGAATATCGCTTTTTAAACCAGTTCTCGTCTGGTCACCATATCTTTGGTTTGTCTGTAACACCGGTTCCTGTCTGGTAAACACCATTTCGAAGTCTAGTTCTCGTCTGGAAAACCACAAAATCATTTCATGTTTGATACAAAAATAAGGAGTCAGTTCTCGGCTGATAACTTAACCTTTTGCCATCAATTCTCGCCTGGTAGTATACCATTTTCAACTAGTTCTCGCCTGGTGATTTACTGCAAAGACATGGCTTCTCAAAGGTTTTGATGACGACATATATTTCTCAGCTTCAGGATGGCTAAAAGAATTTCAAAAAGATAAAGATCAAGATCAAAGACCCATATTGTCAAAGAAATGTATTAAGTCTTGATGAAAACGTGAAGATGGTTTAGCAAAAAGGGAAAGTATGACATTCAACCTTTATATAGCTTATGCAAGTGTTCAAAACCCTTCTCATTCTTTGCATATTCATTGGAAAAAGTTTTGTGCACTTTCAAAACCATTATGCCTCTTTTTAAAGGTTTTTTTTGGCAAAACTGGCTTAGAGTAATTAGTTACCCTAACCTGTAATCAATTACCCTGAAGAAATTTTCAAAATTTTAAAACGTTGAGGCATGTAATCGATTACCCACTTGGGGTAACCAATTACCACTGGCACAACAGGCCAAAAACTTGCATCTCTTGGTAGAAACTTGTGTTTTCTTTTATTCTTGAACCATGACATCTCTTGATAAATTATACTCCTTTGAAGATGTGTTTAGAGGCTATATAAACCTCATAAGCCCAGTCTTTGAGATTCACCTTCTTGAAAATGATTTTCAAACTTTTCATTATCATTAAACTTTCAATTTATCAAGTGTAAAAATCAGAATTTTCAAAGAGTGAAACTTGTGCATTTAAACTTTCATTCAAATCATTTTAGTTGCATTCTTCCGTCTAGGAACACTTGTATATCTTGTATAAGAGTTTGTTTGTTCAAGAAGAAGACCAAACTTTAGATTGATAATTGGAGATCAACTTCAAATACTCCTACAAAATTCAGAATTAAGCATTTTGCTTATTACATCTTATTTTCAGGATTGTTGAATCTAAGAGTGTAAATTTGTATTCCTTGATGTCCAGGATTGTTGGAAGCAAGAGAGTGATTAAGGGAGGATTGTTCTCTTACTTCACTTTGTTGTAAAATCCAAGAGGATTATTCTTGGTGTGATTGTTAGAGTATATATAGAAAGGCTAGGATAGTCTTGTCATAAGATCTAACATTATTAAAAATCTCTTTCGTGTTGAAAGGGGACTGAAGTACTCTCGGACTGTGAGGGGAATTAGGATATATAATTGTGTCATTTACTTTCTGCATTTATCGCTTTCATAACATAATAATCTATTAGGAAAGTAAAACTTGAAACCATCAAAAATTCGGAAAAATCTTTAAGTGCCTAATTCACCCCCTCCCCCTTTTAGGTCCATATCTTATTAACAATTGGCATTATAGCAGGTTATAGGTAACCTATTCCTATTGATCCAGCATGGCTTCCACTAGCACAAATCCAATTTTCAAATACGGCGTCAGTAGTAACAAACCTCCTCTATTTTCTGGAGAATATTTTGAGTTTTGGAAGATCTGTATGAAAGCACATTTAGAAGCTTAAGGAGAAGGAATTTGGGAAACTGTTGAAAATGGTCATCATCAACCAGTTAGTGTGGTTAATGATGTTGGCACTGCTAAGATTAAAAGTTCATATGATGAAGATGATAAAAAGAAAATACTTGATGAAAAGAAAGCTATTAACATATTACAAAGATCATTAAGCATAGATGAATTCTTTCGTGTTTCACAATGTAAATCTGCAAGAGAAATTTGGGACACCTTGGTGGAAACTCATGAAGGAACCATTGAAGTCAAAAGATCTAGACTGAATACATTAAGTCAGGAATATGAGATATTTCGAATGCAGCCCGTAGAATCCATAATTGCTCTTTAGAAAAGATTCGTACATTTGACAAATCACTTAATAGCACTTGGTAAGACATTTTCTAACGATGAACTAAATCTCAAAATTCTTAGATCCTTAACAAGAGAATGACAACCAAAATTTACAGCTATATCGGAAAAGAAAAGTATTTCTACCATGATTTCTGCATCTTTATTTGGAAAGCTTCAGGAACACGAATTAGAATTTGGATGACTTGAAAACATGAACATCAAGAAAAGAAGTCCAAGGGTATCACATTAAAAGTAAATTTAAAAGATGATCAAGATGATGATGCACTGGAAGAAGATGAAACCTTTATGCTCCAAGTTAAAATACTCGAATTTGTTTTTTGGTAAGAATAACAAGAACTTTAATTATGCTAAGAGAAAGAAAAATTTCAAGAAAAAGGAGGCTTCCACTTCAACACAAGATGTCACATGTTATGAATATGGTAAGCAAGGTCACATAAGGCCCGACTGTACAAAGTTGTCCAAGAAAGGAGGAATTAAAGGCAAGAAGGAAACAAAGAACAAAAATGCATATCTTGCATGGGACGATAGTGACATAAGTTCTTCATCTGACTCGGAAAGTGACGAAAACGCAAATCTTGCATTAATGGCTACCCACAACTCTGATGATGAGGTTAGTAACGAATTTTCTCTTTATGATAATGATGCACATGATGTCATAAATGAACTATTAAATGAATGTAAAATATTGTGTAAAATAATATCTTCACAAAAGAAACAAATTACATCCTTAAAAGAAAAAAATTATATCATGGAAAAAGAAGCAAAAAATGAGGAACAAAAGAAAATTAGTGAAGATAAATTTGTTTGTAAAAATTGTGATTCACTTTCTTTCTGAATTGTTCAATTAAAAAGAGTCCTCGAAAGATATGAAAAATGACAAATTGGATTAGAAGGGGTCTTTAGCCAACAAAGATATTCGAATGATAAAAATGGACTTGGTTACTCAAAATTTTCAAAACCAAATTCTAGTAAAACAATATTTGTTAAGGCTAGTGACCATTCTTCCAAAGAGAAAATGGACAAACCCAAGAATGTACATCAATATCCTAAAAAGAAATGATTTCCTAAAAAGAAATCATATGTTCCAAGATATAAGAGCAATTTTGTTCCTACTTGTTTTTATTGTGGTATTATTGGACATACACATAATGCTTGTTATGTTACAAATTTTAGTATAGAAAGTGGGCATTGTGTGTGGGTAAAGAAAGGTACTAATAGCAAGTGGTATTATTTGTGCTAGTTACTATTATCATGTTTCAAAAATATAGATTCTCAATGCAACAAAACAATTATGAGCTAAATTTTTCGTGTTGTTCCTACACGTGTATAAATGATATTATTGAAGCAGTTTGGGGCAACAATGATAGCATATGGCTCAGTTTGTTCATACTCGTGTTGTTCCTACTTGTGTATATATTATTAAACCTTATTATCATATGGCTCAGTTTGCTATCATATGTCTCAAATTGCTATTATAAGATTCAATGAAAAACTTTTCAAAATAGTGGTGTATAATGTTGATTCAACATAATTATACATCGGATAAGTGTAATTTAATTTATGCATAACGTTAAATTTGTAGTATAATAACTGAACCAATTAGCATTGCCAATATAATAGTGGAAGAAATAGATTAATAATAGTCAAGATTATAAAGTAGGATTTCCATAAAGTAGGATTATATCAGTACAATAAAAAAAGTTTGGCAGACTTAGGTTTGATAATTGTCTTCAAGTGTTTTAAATACCAAAGATTCAATTAATGAATCATTACACAAAATAACAGGATATGCCAAAAAACAAAGACGCATATCACTACTGCTAAGCTTGATTTCTTCATTTTGCCTTTTAATGCCTAGCACTCTTGGGTCTGAATGTCTTTATTGTTGATAGCTTAGGGATCAAGAAATTTGAAGAGGCTAGCTTCTCATTTAAATCAGTTGGAGACAACCGTTTAGGTGGGGTATTGTTGAAGCTACGATCAGGGCTCCAGTTTTGGGCAGCAGATACACTATTCTGAATTTTGCAATGAAGTTGGTACGATTAGGAAGATATCTTTAACAAATATATCAATATAAATGAAGAAATACGTACAGACAGATTAGAGGACTGAGTCAAGACTGCATTGTAAGGTATGTCTTGTGTCACGACAATTGCTTTTCCCTTATTATATGAATTTTTAGTCGGGATTTTAGTTTCATTCTAAAAGCAAATGAAGAAGATTGCTATTTAAAAAACGAAAAACAGGTTTGTGACAGACTTTAACAATGAAACTATATTTTTTTTAGGATTGCCAAAAACATACCATAGTTGGAGCCATGGCATCTTTTAACATTTGGATGACTTGAGGATCTTCAGTGAGCTTGACGACAGATGCCTGACCATAGTATGGCTGATACTTGACACGAAAAGCAAATGGCTTATCTGTTGTTTTCGGATTTGAAATATTGGCACAAGGAAATTATCGGGACGAGTCGCGTACTAGGTCGCTTTCTTTAAGACGTTTCGCCGTACTGCCAAAATATGCAAAGCAGTCGATTTACGACGACGCCTCCAGGATAAAACAGCCCATTCAAAATTACGATTATCAGTTGCACACTGATAAATCGCTCTAGAAATACACCTTTCTAAATTATCTGGCGAAAATAGCCAGTCCAGTATCTGGCTGTAATAGCCAGTCGAAAAAACCAAGAAAAGAAAATTGTTTAGATGAAGAGAATTAAGGGAGAGAGAGGGAAATCAAAATTCGTGTGAATTTGTGAAATCCGGAGTACTCACTACTGAATTTTTACCCTTTATTTATAGGTAGCTAGTGAGGCTGATATTTCCATTCCTCCAATGTGGGACTAAAATGAATCTTGTCAAATTCACTTTCCAATTCCCATTAATATAATTCCAACATCCAATGTGGGACTAACATGAATCTTTTCAAATTCACTTTCCAATTCTCATTAATATAATTCCAACATCCAATGTGGGACTAAAATGAATCTTTTCAAATTCACTTTTCAATTTCTATTACTATAATTATTATAGTTCCAACAATCCCCCACTTGAATTTAAAGGAAATTTTAGAAGTCCGTCAAATGTTTCTAAGATTGTGCATAAGCAAAGGTGTCTACGACTTGAACGTTAGCGTAGCGAGTAGGATTCTGATTCAACAAGAGTGACACTATTGTCTTGAACTCTATCTCGGACATCAGACCCGCACACAACCTTTTCGTAAGGTGTATTCTTATAGCCCGTGCTTTAGTGGCCTTGCACATGTATCCCGGTTTAGTGAATGCTCTAGGAATTCTGCCTCGAAATTCCATAGGAACCGGCCTCAGTTCCACAGTCACATAGGTGAATCTATCAAGAGTACTCTTGTAGCCTAGGTACTCCCTCATACAGAGAATAGATATCATTAAGAGTTTCTATTATCTCATCCTGTCATTACTTCAGGATTCATGCTTTACTTGCATGATCATTTTCATATTACTCACAACTTGTTATTACCCATTGAACCTAAGTCTTGGGATCTCCAGTCATTTAGGTCGGGTTACCATCATGAGTAACTAATTGCTTCATAGGCATTAGTCCCATCTTTTTGGATGTATTATGGACTTTCTCTCTAGCTAATCCTTTCGTCAAAGGATCTGCTAAGTTCTCATCAGTGCGTACATGATCCACTCTCACAGCTCCTTTAGATATACAATCTCTAACAGTGCTATGTTTTCTTCTAATTTGACGTCTTTTACCATTATAGTAACGGTTCTCAACTTTTGCAATAGCCGCAGTACTATCGTAGTGGATCAACACAGCTGGTATAGGTTTTTCCCATAAAGGGATCTCAGCTAGCAAGCATCTTAACCAACTTGCTTCTTCACTAGCTGTAGCTAATGCTATCATCTCAGACTCCATTGTGGACTGTGCCAGAATGGTCTGTTTCTTTGATTTCCAAGATACAGCTCCTCCGGCTATACTAAATATATAACCACTAGTAGCTTTGGAGTCATCCGATAAGGTGTTCCAATCTGCATCACTACACCCTTCTAGTACATCAGGAAATTTCTGATAGTGTAGGCCGAGGTCCATAGTCCTTTTAAGGTACCTCATTACTCGCTCAATAGCTTGCCAATGTTCGTTACTCGGCCTACTTGTAAATCTGCACAACAATCCTACGACATATGCAATGTCGGGTCTAGTACAATCAGTGGCATACCTAAGACTGCCAATGATGCTCGCATATTCTGCTTGTTTGACACTTCCTCCAGTGTTCTTAAACAGTTTCACACTTGGATCATACGGAGTGCATGCAGGTTTACAATCAAAGTATTTATATTTCTTTAAGATCTTCTCCACATAGTGAGATTGATCCAAAGAAATTCCTTGGTCGAATCTCGTGATCTTGATACCCAAGATCACGCTTGCTTCTCCGAGGTCTTTCATATCAAAGCTATTGCATAACAATGATTTCATATCATTAATGCCCTGAATGTTTGATCCAAATATAAGTAGATCGTCTACATATAGACATATGATAGTACAAATGCGATTCTCAGATTTGTAATAGACGCACTTGTCACTTTCATTCACTTTGTACCCATTAATTATCATTAAGTTATCAAACTTTTCATGCCATTGTTTAGGGGCTTGTTTTAGTCCATACAGAGACTTATCTAACTTACAGACCTTGCTTTCTTGTCCTTGGATTACAAATCCTTCTGGTTGTTCCATATAGATTTCTTCTTCTAAGTCACCGTTTAAAAAAGTTGTTTTAACATCCATTTGGTGTACTATTAAGTTATAAATGGCTGCTATTGAAATGAGTACCCTAATGGATGTAATTCTAGTGACTGGAGAAAAGGTGTCGAAGAAATCTATATTTTCTCTTTGTCTAAAACCCTTGGCTACAAGGCGTGCCTTGTATTTCTCAATCGTTCCATCAGGTTTTAGTTTCTTTTTCAAAACCCATTTACAACCAATTGGTTTGCAACCCGGAGGTAAGTTTACTAAGTGCCAGGTCTTGTTAGATTCTAGAGAATCTATCTCATCATTAATGGCTTCTTGCCATAAGTCTGCATCCATAGATGACAATGCTTCTTGAAGATTTATTAGATCTTCTTCTACATTATAGGCCGCATAATCGGCCCCATAGTCTTTAGCAACTCTTGCTCTTTTACTTCTTCGAAGCTCTGTTTCTACATTGTCGCTGCTTTCAGTGCTTTTTATCACAGGAATGCGACTCGATTGTGTGCCCCCACTATTTCTCGATTTGAAGGGAAATTTGTCTTCAAAGAATTCAACATCGTTTGATTCTATGATTACTCTGGCATTTAGGTCATAAAACCTGTATGCCTTACTGTTTGCTGCATACCCAATGAATACGCATTCATAGGCTCTACTAGCGAGTTTAACTCGTTTCGGATCCGGAATTCTGACATAAGCCAGGCAGCCCCAAGTTCTCAAATAAGACAAATTTGGTTGTCTTTTCTTTAATATCTCATAAGGTGAGATCTTACTTTTCGACTTGGGAACTTTATTCAGGACATAGCAAACAATCAATAAAATTTCCCCCCACCAGTGAGGTGCAGCACCAGAATTTAACATGATTGCAACTACAAGTTCAGTAAGAGTCCTATTCTTTCTTTCTGCTTTACCATTCATTTCAGGTGAGTATGGAGCAGTCGTTTCATGTATAATACCATGTTCAACATAAAAATCATTAAACAAGCTAGAGTCATATTCGGTTCCCCTATCACTGCGAAGTCTCTTAATCTTCTTGTTAAATTGATTCTCAATTTCAGTTACATACACCTTAAACATGTCAAGCGCTTCACTTTTATTCTTCATTAGATATACATAAGTATAATCAGAGCAATCATCAATAAAAGTGATAAAATAACGTTTATTATTTCTAGTTAAACTTCCATCTAATTCACATATATCAGAGTGTATAAGATCTAGGGGATCAGATTCTTTTATTATTGATTTATATGAAGTCTTTGTTATTTTAGCTTGACTGCAAAATTCACATTTATTGGAATCATTAATATTTAGTTTAGGGATTAGGCCTATGTTGCTTGCATTAGAAATGATTCGTTTATTAACGTGACAAAGTCTACCATGCCAAATATTAAAATCACACAAAAAGTAAACAGAAGGAGAAGTTTTATTCAAATCAACATTCAACTTAAACATGCCATCAGTGGCGTACCCTTTTCCCACAAAAATACCATTCTTAGTGATGGTGTACAAATCTGCCCATAAAGTTTGACTGAACCCAGCCTTATTCAGAAGAAAACCAGAAACAAGATTCTTCCTAATTTCAGGAACATGCATGACGTCCTTCAAGATCAAAGTCTTTCCTGAAGTGAACTTCAGTTCAACATCTCCAATTCCAGCAACATTAGTGGTGTGAGCATCTCCCAACAACACTTTCTTATATTCAGTATTCATGTATGTCTTGAACATAGCACGATCATAGCAGACATGACGAGTGGCGCCAGTGTCTATCCACCAACCGTCACTTCCACCAACCATGTTGATTTCAGTGATCATGGCAATTAGTTGCTCATCAGTCAGGTTAACCTGTGTATTTGAGCCAGCTGCAGGTTTAGGCCTGCTCCTACATTTCTTTGCCATATGGCCCGGTTTCCCACAATTGTAGCAAGAGAAAACCGGAGCATCATTTCTTTGAGGTGGTGGCTGTTGCCTAGCAAACGGAGCCGATGGGGCCCTAGAGGGATTCCCATTCTTAGTTCGGTTCATAGCACAGCGGTTCTGATTCTTTAAAGGTTTGCCCGTAGGCTTCAGAGCCGCACCAAACTTCTTTTTGTTGTCATAAACAACTAAGACTTCTTCTTTCTGATCTTGTTTCCGAGCCTCCTCTTCAATTCGGAGGCGAGTAATCAGACTCTCGATTGAAAATTCTTTTGTTTTGTGACGAAGTATATTTTTGAAATCTTTCCAACCAGGGGGCAGTTTGTCAATAATTACAGCAATTTGAAATTGTTCATTAAGGGGCATACCTTCTGTAATAATCTCATGAGCAATCTTCTGAATTTCGTGGCTTTGAGTTTCCACCGACTTCTCATCCACCATCTTGTAGTTCAAGTAGCGGCTGACAGCAAATTTCTTCGCACCTGCTTCTTCAGTATCATATTTCCTTTTCAGAGCCTCCCATACCTGTTTAGCAGTTCTGTAGCTACTGTAGTAGTCGTACAGATCATCAACAAGGTTGTTCAGAATGTGATTTTTGCACAGATAATCATTCTCGTGCCATAAGGTGATTTCTTTTCGGAGCTGCAGATCATCTGCTGCAGCCTTAGCTTTTGCAGCATCTGAGTCAGACATTTTGGAAGTCCCGTCTGAATCTGCAAGTGAGTTACCGTTAGGTAGTTCAGATGATGCAGAAGGGACAACCGGGATATCCTCAGTCAGAACGTGGGCAACCTTTTTCAGAGTTAAGAAAAATTTCATCTTAGCTTGCCAACGTTTGAAATTGGAACCCTCAAACCTGAAAGGTTTGTCAGAGACCAAAGCGGCCGCAGTAGTACCGATAATTTCCTCAGTTGCCATGGCAGTTATGAAACCGTCTTAAAATTGTTGTTTTCGGATTTGAAATATTGGCACAAGGAAATTATCGGGACGAGTCGCGTACTAGGTCGCTTTCTTTAAGACGTTTCGCCGTACTGCCAAAATATGCAAAGCAGTCGATTTACGACGACGCCTCCAGGATAAAACAACCCGTTCAAAATTACGATTATCAGTTGCACACTGATAAATCGCTCTAGAAATACACCTTTCTAAATTATCTGGCGAAAATAGCCAGTCCAGTATCCGGCTGTAATAGCCAGTCGAAAAAACCAAGAAAAGAAAATTGTTTAGATGAAGAGAATTAAGGGAGAGAGAGGGAAATCAAAATTCGTGTGAATTTGTGAAATCCGGAGTACTCACTACTGGATTTTTACCCTTTATTTATAGGTAGCTAGTGAGGCTGATATTTCCATTCCTCCAATGTGGGACTAAAATGAATCTTGTCAAATTCACTTTCCAATTCCCATTAATATAATTCCAACATCCAATGTGGGACTAACATGAATCTTTTCAAATTCACTTTCCAATTCTCATTAATATAATTCCAACATCCAATGTGGGACTAAAATGAATCTTTTCAAATTCACTTTTCAATTTCTATTACTATAATTATTATAGTTCCAACATTATCTATGAGGTTGTCAAGATGTGTCGGTAGATCTTAGGGTGATCCTCATTCGTCTAAAAAATGTCATTGAATGGAATTGATAGGGCATAGATATGATGGAAAAGATGGAATTCATAACGCATTCAAAGATGATGACATTTAATGTAATAGTAGATTGGAAATCCAAAACAGCCGTAAACATACAATCATGAAACACATAAGATATGGATCAAAGGAATAATATAAAACATTGGCTTAAAGTGTAACAGAATTCTCGCAGACTGTATATATAAACATTTGATATTTACATATTGTATATATAGACATTTGATCCTTATAAAAAACACTAAACCAAATATAAAGTTATACATTTATATGACAGTGTTGAGATAGAAACACAAACCATTTTCATAATTTATCGTAAATCATGAGCAGACATACCAATAATAGGTTTGCATTCCTTATCCCAAAACACAAAATTGTCGACCTTGTTTTCACGTTCCACCTCAATCACAATTTTATACCTAAGAAAGAAAGAATGATATTAAACCCAGGAAAGCATTGGAAATCAAAGTACTGGATTGAATGTCATAGGTCCTGATTTCAAATGGTATGAAATTGTTACTTGGTTATCGGGGGAGACTTCGTGTCAGAGCAGTTGCAATCGAAGGGGTTGCTAGGTGATTTGTTAGTTTTGTTACATGTTGGACAAATTTCATAATACCAGGACAAACGATTTTGGTTGAACCTTTTTGTAGTACCATAGGTATTGCAGAATGTTTCCTACACAACATAATAGTCAGACACCAAAACAGTGTAACATTCTAAAAGGGAACATATGTATTTAGAATAAAATGTAACTGTGAGGGTAAAGCCTCATATGTATATGTGTTCGTTTCGATGATGTCAAAACTCAGCTCCATAGAAGAATATATGTTGGACGTTATCACCATGTCGTAGTTGCATGTTTTGTCTCTCATTATTCAAATGCTCGTAAAAATCATGATTGTTGCATATAGATAGCCAAATATGTGTGTCACATAGGGTTGACTTAGTTGGTGTTGGTTGTCATACTATAGGCTTATCAAAAGTGTCATAAAGCATGAAAATATGCATTTTTGACTGTTTCAGGGCTTTGAGTCGACCAAAAACCTGTTCCGGTCGACTCACACAGCTAGTCGACACCGAGCTCAAAATAACAACCATTTAAAGTGTCTAAAATAAAATATAACATGATAAAAGAAAATGACATAATGAACAAACTCCCACTAACCAAGTACATCAAAAGAACTCACAATGCCCATGTTCTCAACATGGTTTTTGATAACAATGGGCATTGCGAGTTCTTTTGATGTACTTGGTTAGTGGGAGTTTGTTCTTTATGTCATTTTCTTTTATCATGTTATATTTTATTTTAGACACTTTAAATGGTTGTTATTTTCAGGAGTGCTCGCGTCGACCCTCCGGTCGACTCATACTGTAAGTATTTTCGTTTGGCTAAAAATGCATGTTATGCGTCGACGCATGCTATGCTCCGGTCGACACATGGTTCTGTTTTCTGCACAATCTTATATTCAGGTTTGCTCAGGTCAACCCCTTTTACTGCATAGGTCGACCGCTCGCTGTTTTGTGTTAAAATTCTGTTGTGTCAACTGTCTTTGTGAATTGGTTTTGTTTGTTATGTCAGTTATGTTTGGTATATAAGTTCATTTGTTCTTTCATTTCAACATATTGAGAAAAACAAGAAAAGTGAAATAGGTGTCGATTTGGTTCTCATCATCTTCATTCTCTTCACAGCATTTCACGACAATTACACATAATCATCTTTGTTGTGCATTGTGCATGTTCGAGGCGATAGCGTCCAAAGCAGAAGATTAGTTTATTTGGTTTGGGTTGAGTAATTGTCATTTTTTCTTGAATAAAACCATTAGGAGTTTGCCATCCAAGAATATCATATTTTGGAGTTTTTGCATGATTTGTCTCATCACATATTCAGCCGAGTGAAGGTAATCGAAGAGCTGGAGGTTCTGTCGATTTAGTAACGGTAAACGGAGAATTGTGAGTGGGAGATTCGGGTTCAACACGCGAGTGATTGAAATCAGCCGGGCTAGATTTTGAAGACCGAAGGTTGTTTAAAGAGAGTGCCGCAATCAAAGGTTTATTCACAGCTGTCGAAGTACTTGATTTAACTTGAATCAAGGAGCAAGAAGAAATAGGATCTACAACAACAATTGTGTTCGTTTGTTTGTTAGCTATTCACTTCTTGTATAAACATTGACCAACAAGTTATATCTATCTATAAACATGTCTTAATTCTATTGTTAGAATTGAGGGCAGACGTACCCCGAGCGAAGATGATGGGGGAACTGCCTCAACAAACTGTTGTGTCTTTTGCTTTATGTTTATATTGCTTAATATCTGTGTTTTTAGTGCAAACGATTATATCAATCTTGGTATGATTTGAGTTGTGCTAAACTAATTTTGAACCTAGTACAATCATTGATTGTAAGAGGGAACTTGAGCACCTAACTTTCAAAATAGAACTCACTTGTAGTGCTCTGCACTCCAAGTGTTTGATAAATTGTGTGAACTAAAAACCTTGTGTGCTATCTTTTTATATTGTTAATATTTTAAAGGCATTGGAACTAGTCACACCGTATAGTGAGCATAATCAAATTGAAAGTGTGATTAACGTAGTGGTTCTCGTATCTCGTTTATCCGATTCCATAGGATTAACGTATATCCGGTTTTTTAGTAACCGTTCATTTTAGACGTGTATAGTTCCTCGGCCGCTTCCACAATTAAACAAATATTAAAAACCATTTTTAATGGTAGCGCCGACTCTTTTAAGCAAGCGACCTATTCAACCCCCTTCTAGATTTGCGTCATCATCTAACAGTAACTAACATCCTTAAGACACAACATGCTCCAATAGTAATGACATCCTTGACAAAATAGAAATATTTATCTTCAAAAGCCCCATGTGAACCATAATTGAGTGATAGTGCTTACGAACTGGCCGAAGATGGCCTTGCCTCTTCAAACCTGGTTAGATTAAAATGTCATCAAAATACATGTTTAATATAACAGAACCAGCCAGACATGCTTGCAAAACTGACACAAAAAAGAAAGTAATTTTAAAAATATACTTTGACATAAAATCAATGACTCGAGGATAATCATATTTGATAAGTAATTTAGATCCATTTCAAGCATTTGATAGGTTGAGCTTCCCAGTGGCTGCAAGCATGAATCAAATACATGGTGAAGTGCCATATAAGCTTTCAATGTGCTGTTGTAGGCTATATGTAAAAGTGATAATTATACACGAACTTTGACGACACATAACATGAGTTAATATAACAATAATTGGATCACCTTCAGATGTGAAATTCTTAAACTGGTTGGCAAAAATCTCCCAAAGTGTAACGTCAAGTTTAGAACCACTAAAAAAAATAATAAAAGGTAAGAAAGACAACTAATTATATTATAAAATGTACAAAAATTATATAAAATAGTAAGGGAAATGCGTTGTAATAAACCACTCATCGGACAATGTAAGGTTTACGCAAGGCTTTTTTCCAACCCCCTTACTCGAGTCCTCAGAATTTGTTGGACAACACCAATGACATCTACATTAAAAAAATGAAATGTGATTTGATTTTTTTAAATAATTAAACTTCTTGAATGAGTCATCAAAGTTGACATTATCATATAAGCGATCAACATCAAAAACACCATTTAAGAAATCTCCAAATGGCTTGAAATTGAATGTGTGAAGTGGGATATCAATTGCTGTAATAGCAGTGCCAGAATTGATAAAAAGTTTGAGCTTGTTGTGACATACTTTCAGTGTAGGTCAGAAGTTAAAGGCTCTACATTATAAATCATATAGGGTTGATGCTCTTGTATGGTTTGCTTCCAAATATCAAGTTTCCAGTTACGCGTAACAACGTGGATTTGGTCACCCTATTTACAATAATAATATCATTAATTAATGTAACTTGTTTAAAAAAATACAAAATGCCATAAAAGAATAATACCTTTGCATTATGTTAAATAGCCTAAACATGTTGCTGTCTATTGCGTTTTGTTACGATCCATAAGTCGACGACACGAATGACAAGTTTCCAAATGTTGTGTTCAGACTTCAAATCAGCAATAAGGATGGGTGGTCTTGACGAAGTGCATAAAAGAATAATATATTGAGAAATTTTAATAGAAAACAACACGATATAAAAACCAACACAAACTAGAAAAAACGAAATTCATCCCAAACATCTGTCATATTTCATCCCAAGTCACAAGGTAAACCTCAACAATATTTAGAAATCAACACAAACAAGAAAAAACAATTTAGACATGGAGATGAAAATGGGATTTCAACGATAAAGTAAATAAAAAATATAAACATCAAATATTTCTTCAAACTCACAAACCAGTAAAAATGAAATGACAGTTTCATGAAAATGAAACATTCTAAAGAAAAAACAGAAAAGAAGTACGAAACATCCATGAAAAAAAACTGAAATGAAGTATGAAACATCACAAGATGAACTAAGAAACATAGTAAATAAATCAAAATCTGACCTACATGCCATGAATGTTAATAAACTGTCATTTTTCATCCTAAATCACAAGGTAAACCTCAACAATATATAGAAACCAACACAAACTAGAAAAAATGAAGAGTTAACCAGATTATCACGACATGAAAGTTTGATGAAAATGAGACTTTCCAACCACAAACAAATATTACCTGAAAATGGTAGAAGAAATTGTTGTCGGAAACAAAAACTGAGCTGAAACGCGGTTATGCAGAAGAAATATACGTGAGAGGACAAAGGTAATTTTATGATGAATATAAAAGAAAAGGGGAAGATGAAAAGAAAAAAAATGAAATGAAGATGAAGCATTACTTGAGCTGCAGCTAGCACAAGAAAACCAGACAAAAAAGAAGGTGAAGTGAAGGGGAAAAAGTGAAATGAAGTGGAAAAGTGATGGTGTTTGTACAATTGGATATTGGAAGGAATAAGAACTTTACCCGGGTAATACATTGTTTGAAAAGTGAGAGGGAGTTTGTAAAATCATAAAACATGCGGCAAAAAAAGGAATAATGTTATTGGTCAATGTTTTTGTATTTATTAAATTATAAAAAAAAAAAGACATTTTTAGGTGTAAATAAAATTTCATTTAATAGTAAATTAGAGTATTAATATGTATCTTCCATTAATAGTTAAGTAGTTGACTTCAATGAAATGTGTTAAAATGAAGTGGACATGCTCGTGTACAACTCATAATTTAGATGGAACATACTCTATTTATACATAAAATAAACAAAGTGTATAACAAAAACTGGGGTGTAAAAAGTAACCCAACTAGAAGCCAGCACGCAACCCTAGGGTTTAAGAACTAAGCCGCTAAACCCAACACACCGGTTCGGTGGCAAACTCAAACTCAACCAAAACCAAAGAGCGGGAATTGAAGTCTCCGTTCCGCTACACACTTCATTTGACTCATCTCTTTCATTTTCATCACCACTAAACTCAAACCAATCAAATTCTCCACAAGCTTCAACAATGTCCATAGGCGTGCGTCGCTTAACACTGCTTGGCGAGTTCAAGCCATTCGGACTCATTGCAGAAGCTCTCGACGGTAAATCCGCTGAAACAGTAACTGAAAACTATGAATACTTCCTCTTCGATCCAGAAATCGCTCGCGATAGGGACGCTGAAGATCATTGCGACGAGGTTGCTTCTGCGTTGAATAATCACGGTGATCACGAGCTTTTTATCCGAGGAAAACGGTAATTCATCTCTTACTGAAAATTGAAAATTGAAATTGAAATTCACTTTCAATTGCCGCTGTTCTTTTGTTACTTTGCATTTCATTAATTCTTTGATTTCGGCTTTGTTTAACATGGATACTGATTTGTTACAGGATTATATGGTCGATTGACGCAAGAGTATTTAAGAGATTTACTTTGCAATCCTCTATTGTTAAGGTTTGTGTATTTTATTTTCATGCTTAGAAATAAGTATCACGGATTCATTACTTATAGCTTTTGCTGAGCTGATTTTAGTTTATGAGATAATTTTAGTTTAGTAAAAAAATAGTGATGAAGGAAGGTATAGTTATTTTTCATTTCACTCATTGCTTGAAGTTTAGAAGTTTGAGAGAATTTATTTGCAAATTTGATTTAAGTTAGAAGACAAAGCTGCTGGTTTGAGTTTGCTTGGAAATTTTATATTGTTTCTAATCAGTAAGATTTTCACTGACCTTTGGTTTGATGGACGGGGTAAATTTAAGTTAGGTTTAGGTTTAATGCTGCTATCCTGTTGATAGGTCTACTATTGTTTGTTAGTTAATTAGTTAACGGTTAGTTAGTACTTAGTAGTTTTGTTGAGAGTTAGTTAGGTCAAATAAGGCATGCTGCCTATAAATAGATAGGTGGATTAGAAAGGGGGTCATCTCTTGTAATTTGCGAGTTATAGAGCCTTTTGGCATTGGAAGGTAGGCTGACCCTCGAAGTGCCGCCATTGTTTATAATCAAATGGGATTCTACCCCATTTTCAGTCATAATTACCGGTTGGTTCTATCACCTGTTTCAGTGTACTTACTTTTATTAGTTGTTTGTATTAGTATTTACTTAAATCTTCTTAATTATTTACTCACTCAGAGAAAAAGTGAGTATGGGCTCATACTAATTAGTATTCACAAGTATATTTTGAATTCCTACACAAAATGGATGAGATATAGGGTCTGTTTGGATTGGCTTATTTGAACTTATTTACTGCAATAAGCTTTGAGACACTGTTTGAGAGACTTAGTTAAAACAACCTATGACATTTTTCATAATTTTTTTAAAACTTATTTTTACAAATTCTTCAAAATAGCTAATGAAAACAACTTATAACATATATATAAAAAAACAATTTAATTTAATTTTATCTTTTGTTATAAAAATAGTTTATGTGAGCTTCTTCATAAGCGTATTTTAATAAGCACTTGTGCTCTAAATTGCAAATGCAAATAAGTTGTTTATCCAAACAGACTCATAGTGGGCAATGAATATACTATTGTAGTAGTTGCTTTGTGTTTAGCCTAACTGTCAAAGCAACATGGCTTGCATTTGCACACACGCCTAGTTAGCATATCTGATTCAAGGTTAGTTACAATGTGTATAGGGTTAGCCTCTCCTTGGTGTAGGTTAGGCATTCTATACAACCCCTTTGTAGCGTCTTCTTTGGATTAAGATATTCATTTCAATACAAAGAATATTTTCGCTCTCTTTCTTTCACTCTAATAACATAGAAGCAGTTTTTAAAACTGTATTTTAGAATTAGAACATGAATGTTTAAATAATTTTCACATTAGTATGCGAAATTTTTGGTCTTCAACGCTGAAATCAGGAAGGTCGGATGCCAAGGATTAGAGTTTTATGTGCAATTTTTGAGTTAAATAAATGAATTTCTTTATGATTGATAAGCGGGTGGTTTCTTTAGACTAAGAAGGGTGTTCAGTGCTCAGATTCTGCATGAAACGTATAAAAAAGAAATAGGGAGATTCTCATTGCGCCCCATGTATTTCTCAAACACTATAATTCCTTAAAATTGCCACTATCCGAATTTATCTTTCAGACCCACCTTCTCCGAAAATAGTCTTCTGGAGCGTGTGTTAATCTTATACGAGACAACCTTCCCCTTCCCCATTCTAAATATTCATCAATAACATAGTCAAAAACTCCAACATCCCCAAAACTTGCAATAACTTCATTTTTTCATCCAAATCAAGTGTTTCAACTTGCTATTTCTTGCAAATCATCAAACAAACTAAAAGGTATGTTACATTTATAAAGTATTTGTTATTTGAGTAGTCCCTAAGGCATTTGCAATTGATAGGGTTTTGGGTTCTGCTGTGCACGCGCGTTTGAAAGATAAATTTGAGAGATACCCTCGGGATGCTCAATTCCAAACTGTTGGAATTTCCGCCTTAATTGCGGTCTGCCTCTAGTTGCCTTAATTGCAACACTGTGACTTGCCTTCATTACAACCCCTAACACCTTCATTGTGTTGGCTTTAAAGGGGTGAATTTAGTCCTCCATTGCTTAAAGATATGGTCTGTGTTGTGTTTATAAGTGTGGACAATCTTCACCCTACAAGTCGGTTTTGTAGGGATGAGTCAGGCCCAACCTAAATTCTAAGATGGTATCAGAGCCTATCCTAGATCCATTGTTGAGCTTCCCGCATCATCCATGCTTTGGGCTCATTGAGGCCCAATCGTGAATGGGTGTGTTGGAGTTTCCGCTTTAATTGCGGTCCATTCTTAGTCGCCTTAATTGTGGCACTTTGACTTGCCTTCATTGCAGCCCCTAACACATTCATTGCGTTGGCTTTGAAGGGGTGGATTTAGTCTCACATTATTTAAAGATATGACTTGTGTTGTGTTTATAAGTGGGGGTAATCCTCACCCTACAAGCCGACTTTGTAGAAATGAGTTAGGTCCAACCTAATTTCTGAGACAGACCATGACAAAATGTCAATTTTTTTTTGGTTCTATTTTTGTTTTGCATGCTCTTTGCCACCTAATTAGTTGTTTATGAACATATCACTATAGAAAAGTGGCCGACGAACAAGAAAGGCATATGCATGTTAGAGTATCAGAACATGCATTAGTATGTAGAGAGAAATGTATTTTGTCAATGGCCAACGTACATAGTTTGAAGCAGGGTAGATGTCTCGCATTGCTAAGGGTTCCCAACATGAGTTGGGATCGCCATCACAATCCTATAGTCAGGATTCTCGGTTTCAGGGTAGGCCTTGTGTTGTATCCATTTTCCAATTGTCCTTAGAAAATAATATACCAAAATATGTACTAGAAGACCACTTTATCCTATATTCAACTACCTAAACTTTGAACATTTTTCACCTTTCCATAAAGTCCCTTTCATAAGCCTAAAGCCCTAAACAATATAACGATACCTACCTCTATCTGAGGCCTTGTTTGACATGAAATGGAAAGAAGCCGGCTTGGAGATGGCTGCACTGGATAAGAATAATACTTAGGATTTGATTTCTCTATCGAATGAAAAGAAGCCTGTAAGGTGCAAACACTGTCAAATATAAGGCTGATGGATTTATTGAGAGGTATAAGGGAAGTTTGGTAGTCAAAGGATTCACTCAAACTTATGGAGTAGATTACTCAGAGAAATTTGCTCCTGTTGTAAAAACGAATACAGTCTATGTGATATGTTGGAAAATATTTTATTTTCATATTTAATTGTTGACATTTATTGTCATTTATTTTCTTTTATTCTCCATTAAGGAGAAAGTATTTTTATTGTATTCTCATTATATAAACCAACCTTTGACTGAGGAATAAAATTACAACAGCTTTTATCTATTTCTTCCAGTATGGTATTGAGAGCTCTGGGTTAGGGTTACCGTAAAGCTTTTATCTATTTCTGTTCGACCCGCTTTTTTACCCGATCCGATTCACATACATGTTTAACCTCTTATGGTGAATAACAACGGCGGTGGCTGCAGCAACGAAGATGGCCGCGGAAACGGCGGTGGTCATGGAGATGGTGAACGAGAGGAACTGTCAGTGGTCACAAACAGTGGCAATAATGACGGCAATAATGGAGACATTAACGTTGTTTTTGGAAGTAATAACGACAACAATGGAAACAGGAACATTGTCTTTGATGATAGTTATTCCAACATAGGCAGTATGATCAAGAGGGTTCCTCATACTCCCTCAAGGTCAATATTCCTAAACTGAATGGAAATAACTACAATGAATGGGCTCAAACCGTTCGGTTGGTGTTGGATAGCAAAGGAAAACTTGGTTTCTTAACAGGAGCAGTAGCTGAACCGGCATCAGGAGATCCTCGTTACAAACAATGAAAATCTGAAAACTCTTTGATTATTACGTGGCTGGTAAGCTCCATGGAAACTGGAATAGGTAAGCCTTACATGTTTTTGCCTTCCGCAAGAGATGTGTGAGAAGCTGTTAAGAAAACATACTCTGATATTCAAAACTCCTCCTAAATTTTTGGTTTAAAATCAAAGTTATGGCATGCGAAACAAGGTGACAGGAGTATAACTGTTTATTACAATGAGCTGTTGGCACTGTGGCAGGAGTGCTAACCTGGATTGACCCCTACATCAGTTAGATGTTAAGAATGCCTTTCTTAATGATGATCTAGAAGAAGTATATATGGACATTCCTCCTGGTTTTGAAAACAAATTTGGATCAAATGTATGCAAACTAAATAAGTCTTTATATCGATTAAAGCAGTCTCCCAGAGCTTGGTTTGAAAAATTCACTCAGTCCATGAAGAATCAAGGGTACATTCAAGGACAGGCTGACCACACCTTGTTCACAAAATTCTCCAACGATGGGAAAGTTGCTGTTCTGATTGTTTATGTTGATGATATTGTCCTTATTGGAGACGATACAGTGGAAATGGCAAGGGTAAAAGAGAAATTGGCAGTAGACTTTGAAATCAAAGACTTGAGATTCATGAGATATTTTCTAGGCATGGAGGTTACTCAGTCAAAGAATAGTATTGTGGTTTCACAGCAGAAATACATTCTAGACTTATTGAAAGAAATATGAATGAGTGAATGTCGTCCTGCAGATACCCCTATGGATCCTAATGCTAAATTTTGGGGAGAAGGTAATGTTCCTGTTGATACTGGAAGATATCAAAGATTGGTTGGGAAACTGGTTTATTTGTCACACACCCGACCTGATATTGCTTTCTCAGTCAGTGTAGTGAGTCAGTTTATGCATTCTCCTTTTGAAAAACATCTTGAGGCAGTCTATAGGATACTAAGATATCTGAAGGAAAATTCTGGAAAAGGATTATTTTTTAAGAAGACTAGTGAAAGGAACGTGTCTATCTTCACCGATGCTGATTGGGCAGGTTCAGTCACCGATAGAAGATCAACCTCTAGATACTGTACCTACGTTTGGAGTAATCTTATGACGTGGAGGAGCAAGAAACAAGGCGTTGTAGCAAGGAGTAGTGTAGAGGCCGAGTTTAAAGCTATGTCTCAAGGTATTTGTGAAGGATTATGGATCCTTAGAGTCTTAGAAGAACTTAAGATGAAAGTTGAGCTTCTATTGAAATTGTACTCTGACAGTAAAGCTGCTATTAGTATAGCTCATAATCCAGTTCAACATGACAGAACCAAGCATATTGAGATTGATCGACACTTCATAAAGGAGAAGTTAGATGCTGGAATCATATGTCTACCTTTCGTGACTTCAAGTAAGCAAACTGCGGATATCCTGACCAAAAGTTTGACAAGACCTACCTTTGAGCATTTGATAGACAAGTTGGGCATGATAGATATCTATGCACCAACTTGAGGGGGGTGTTGAAAAATATTTTTTTTCCATATTTAATTGTTTACGTTTATTGTCATTTATTTTCTTTTATTCTCCATTAAGAAGAGAATTAAGTATTTTTATTGTATTCTCATTATATAAACTAACCTTTGCCTGAGGAATACAATTACAACAACTTTTATCTATTTCTTCCAATAATATTATCTTTAGCAGTTAATTACGATCGGAACTCACCAATTTATTGTGAAAAATGCCTCCTTCATGGAGAATTTGAAGAATAGCTATACATTGATGCACCCCTTGGATACTGTGAACATACTGCCAACTACACTGTGTGCAAGTTACAAAAGGATTTATATGGACTAAAGCAATCAACGCGAGCATGAGTTGGAGGATTCACTAAAGTTTTGGTTGGTCGGGGCTTTAAACAAACCTAAGAAGACCATACTCTATTTATCAAATATTTTGTGACAAGGGAGAGTAACAATGTTATTGGTGTATCTGGATGACATTAGAGTGACAATTGGTGATGGGAAGGAACAACAACTATAAGCAAAACACTTAGCCAAAGAATTAGAGATTAAGACCTTGAAAAAATCGAAGTACTTTTTGAGAATCGAAATTGCATTCTCTAAGAAAAGAATCTTCATATCTTAACAAAAATGCATTATCAGTCTTCTGCTGGAAATTGGCAAGACAACATGCAAGCCTTCAAGTACACCAATTGATCCAAGTGTATAGTTGGAAACACATAAGAAGAGTGTGCGGGTGATAAGGAAATGTAATAAAGATTAGGCGGAAAACTTCTATATTATCACATACTACATCTTATGTTGCTTTTAGTGTAAGCTTAACCAACCAATTCATAACCAACCAATTCATGCACCAATCAGAAGAGATTCATTTATAAGATGTACTTCGAATTGTGCAATATTTGAAAGGAACCCCAGATAGAGGAATTTTAAGTGAACGGAATGGATGTGTGGTTCCTGAAGCATATACTGATGATGCTCACTATACACGGCCAATTGTGGACAGAAGATCGACTACAGGACATTGCATTTTTATGTACAAGTGTGTGGTTGTATGTTCTATCTTTAATATTGGAACCTTTCCATGAGAATATCCAATAGTAAACCGGATAGGTTTTCTTATGATATGTCTGATGTTTAGCATAATGTTTCACTTGGGGGACTTATTTGGTAGTTATGCATCTGGGTGTTGAGATGTTGTTGGCCTTATTCTATTCCTTTTTTGGTTCTTTATTTAAGATGATTATTTATGTTGTTTTATTTTGATCCTTCTTTCTTTTTAAAATTCTCTCCTTCATACAAAAAAGTCTTACATGACTTGTTTTGGGTTTTCAAGGAGGTTGAAATTTATCCAGTCAGCCAATGGTTGCTAAGTGTCTGTGCAACCATTAAGTGCAGCAACAGAGGACTAAAAGCCTAAAATTATAAGCTTTTTCCCTAGTAGCAATTGATTCTGTTTTTATGTTTTATTTATTCAACCATTTTGCTTTAACTATTTTTTTCGCAACTGTTAGGTGTGCTGGTGTCATCTGGGTCATACAGCTGAAGCTCTTTTATGTATATTACAAATTGATCGTTTGACAATCTATAGTACATCTGGTGAGTTTACTATCGAAGTTCAACTATCATATGATGGAAAAAGAAAAAAAACCTATGATATGGGAATTGATTTGATTTATTGTTGTTGATAGAGAAGAAAATGAAAAAGGCGTCTAAATGAGTCCATGTGTTTCACATAGCAGAGCCCTACTGTACACATATACTTTGATTTTGACTATTTATGTGTCACTATTTTGATTTTGACAATGTGGCAAGGTGGAAAAATATGTTTTGTAAACAAGTATTACTGCGTTCGAGTCATGGAAGATTCATTTCGTTGTTTTTAGCAAAATTTTCTGTATAAATGCAAAATGCCATCCGTATTGGATTCATTGCCAGAACCTATCATTTGCAAAACAAACACTTAGCAGCACCCCACTTAAAATATTTATATTATTTTGTGCAAAACATAATATATAGCAAAATATCTGAGGAGCTATGGCTCCCACTAGTCACATTAGGCTCCGCCAGGCAACAGACCAATGGGGGTCTGTCTTAGGTTTATTTTGTACCAGATGATTCTATATGGGTCAACAATAATGTTTGAAGTCTCATACTCCTTTACCGTATTTGATTTCAATTTATTTTTAAATCTTTACATATCAATTTGAAATTCTTCATATTTCAATGTTTTATCAATTCAAATTTTCTATTGTTTAATAGGTGAAGTAGTTTCAGTTCAACTTCCTCGTACAATCACATCTATATGGCCTCTTCCATTTGGTTTATTGCTCCAGCAGGAAGTTGAAGCAAGCACATCATCACATGTTTTGTTTTCATCTACAAGCCCATTGCTTAGCGCCCGTGATGTGTTGCATAGTGCATCTAATCATATCCATAAGAGGGATGGAAGTTTAGTATCCTCTCATTTGATCTTGATGGATCCGCTGGATGAACAGCAAGTACGTTACAACAGTCTATGGATTGTCACAGATTTAGTTCTTTCTTGGTTATGTCTTGTGAAGTTGACATTCTCTGTGATAGTTTCTTATTCCGGTATTACTTGGTTTTGTTTTTTGATTCAATCCTTTTATTTTTTTTATGTAATTGGAGCCAACTTTTATTGAAGAAAGAGGGAAATTGAATGTTATGAAGGAATATGACGAAAAGACAATTTGGACAAATGATCAAGTCCCACTTATGGCATCCTATAATAAAGGTTTTTTTTTCCATTAAAGTTCTTGCACTTAGTTCCTGGTCTTTTTAATGATTTCCTGTCTTGGTAATTTTTGTAATGGTGGTTTGAGTTCAGGCAAGATGCAACACTCTTTGTGGGTTGCAGAAATCATCAATTCTAACTTTGATGAGGCAGCTTCTGGTCTATTGAATGTAGATCCTTTGGGTTTATCGCCAAAACACCTGTCCTTTCGGAGAATATGGCAGGGAAAAGGCGCTCAAACAGCTGCTTGTAAGGTTGAATAGGCTTCCATACAACTATCTCACTAATATTTGTATTCAAATTCTTAATTCCTTATTGCATTCTTTATTTGTTTACTATTTCTCCATAATTTATTGTTTTCCCCCTTCAAATGATTACTAGGTCTTCATGGCTACTGGTGATGACGCAGCTCCTGTTGTATGCTTTTTTCACCAAGAACAAAGAAAGTTGTTGTCTGTTAGTCTTCAAACTGTTGAAATAAATAATGAGATTATGTATGATGTTAAACCTGATATGAGCTGGATCATAGCTGCAGTTGCAGCTTCACCTGTGATGGTGACTCGTCCAAGGTAAATATAAGATTTTTCCATTTTTCTATATTGCCATTGTAATGTTGGACATAATTTTCTTCAAATGTGTTTCCCAGGGTCAAAATTGGACTACTTCCATATTCAGACATAATGGTTTTGACTCCAGAAAATGCTCTGCTTCTCTATGTAAGCTTTTAGCATAGTTGGGCATATAGTGTCCTACCATTTTTCTCGATCGATTTATTATCACGTGCCTACATTTCCTTACCAGTAAATTGTACTACCTCTGTCCCAAACTTCAAGTCACTTTGCAATAAATATTTGTCCCAAATTATAAGTCACTTTAGAATCTCAATACAACATTAATGACCTTTTTCCTAATATACCCTTTATCATTTATTTCTCTTTCTTCTTCCTATTCCTTTAGTTCGCTTTCCAATATAATTAATGAAGGACAGTTTTGTAAAGTTGTAGATCATTTCACTTTTCCATAAAGTAATAATTGCATTTCTAAATTCGTGTGAAATATCCAAAACGTCTTATAATTTGGGCCTGAAGGAGTATTTGTTATAGGATTCTTTTCTGAGCTTCCTTGTGGGTTAATGGTCAAGACTTTTTTCAAAATTTTCTTTGTTGCACAAATAAAGTGGATTCAAAAGTTCTTATGAAATGATGACTTGTATAGTTTTTATTTGTTGCTGTCAGGACTTCGGGGGTTTCTCGATTCTCCCACTCTCTTCTTATCTTAATTTAATTCATGTTTCATTTCAATTGTCTGTCCATCTTCTAAATAACTGAAATTGTTTAATTTTTTTCTTCTCAAAAAGTATTTCTTAATAGTCGAAGGGGAGACTGGTGTGACAGTTGGAATTGCTGCTATGTGACCGGAGATCAGGGGTTATGAGTTGTGGAATAGTCTCTTGCAAATGCAAGGTAAGACTGTCCACAACCAATCCTACCCTTCCCTAGACCTTGCTATGGCAAGAGCTCTATAGCATTAGGTTGCCCTTTTTTAAATTTCTTATTGTCTTAAATAACTTTCTAATCCTTCATACTTGTAATATACACCTTTTTTTCCTTTAGTCCTTGTATTTTTTTTTGCTGGTTAGAACATATGAAACACAGTAGAGGTTGCTTTTGGTCCTCATTGTTTTTGTTTTAATCTATAATATTTGTCCATTTTGAATGATTCTTTGTAATATATGGACCATATTGATTTTAGTCCCTAGAATGAAGACTACTTCCAACATGGACAAATACTATAGGGACTAAAACCAAAACAAGGACCAAAATCAAATTTCCTATGTTTCATAGATTAAAGCCGAATAGAATTTTGTTTAGGGACTAAATTGATAAAACTGTATACCAGAGACTAACATTTATTTAAGCTTTTCTTACCGGTTATGTTTTTGGCCCCCCTTTTCCTTAGTGATATTTTACTTCTGGGCTTATTCATCTGTAATCCTATATGGCTAATTTTGTAAAGAGGCTTGCCCCTTGATAAGTACAAGTGCTACATCTGATAACTTGTTCTAGTCTTCTGAAATTTTCATATATGTTCTCGTAAACCCTCCTTGAACCGATCTTTATTGCCTAGATATTCATAATTCATTTCAATCATCTGGCATCATACTAAAGTTTGATATATCTTTGTAATATGTCTTGTTAATATCGCAGTCTGGGAAGCAATGCCTATGTCGATATGTGCTACCTTCATGCTTAAATAAAGACAAGATTTTGCATGATTTAGAGCTTCCAGAAACATCCTCTCTTTCCAATGCCTTTAAGATTACTGGCCTTGCTGATGCTGTTGAAGGGCGTGTCAATGTGATAGTAAATAATAAGCAGGTATTTATGGATTATTTCTTTTCCATTTTCTCTTTAAAATTGACACACACAAGGTTCTTGGCAAACACAATGGTCCTTGTTTCTTTGAAACTGTAACATCTGATATTTCTGCTTTTTTTTTGTAACAGATGTTTAGATGTGCATTACGACAAAGTCCTTCTTCATCATTAGCTAATGATTGCATCACAGCACTTGCTGAGGGGATTGGTTCTGGTTTCTACAGACATTTTCTTGGTCTTCTTTGGAAAGATGATTATCCCACTGATTTCTCAGAAGCTGAATCTAATGTCGATTCAGAATGGGATTCTTTTTGTCGTGTAATTCTGAAAATCTGCAGAAAATCTAACATTGTTTCTCAGAAGCGTTCTGGTTTGTTGCCACAATGCGCTTGGAACTTCCTTCTCAGCAGCCAATTTCACAATAATTTCTGCAAAGTAAACTCGTTGTTTGGAAAATCTTGTGCTGTGCCACTTGATCAGCTGGAGTCAAGTTCTTCTACATCATCTTTAGATGGTACACAAAGTTCTGAAAAACCATTTTATATCGAACTGTTAATAGAATGCTTGGAATCTCTTCATGCACTCTATGAGAGCTTGAAACTGGATAATCTTCGCAAAAGGTATGTCTTTACATTTTCTCTGATATTTATTTAAAAATATTTTGGTTGTTTTTTCATTATAGTCTCAAGCAGCCTCACTAAAGCTTCACCTTTTATATCTATTCAGTTAGGCATTTTGTCCAGTTTTACTTCCCTGGTTGATTTGGTTTGGTGAACCTAGCCATTAACCTCTATTACTTTTTAGTTCAGTGTTATATGTCAGCTTGATATGATCAGAACGTGGATAAGCTTAAGCCAAGTAGCTGCCTATTGCTTTTATTTCATTTCTCAATTATGCACCGTCATTTTTCCGTCAGTAATATTTCATATGAATATTCATGGTCTAAAACAATATCCATTTTATACACCCTCTCCTTCTAATTATACGATCCCTTTGAAACATCTGTTTGTTTTCTAAATATAAGCCACTTTGCAAATTTCTAGATACATTTATTATTCTTTTTTCAAATATATCCCTTGTATTAACCACCGATTTGTATTAAAATATGAAAGGTCAACATTGAATGCATCTATACACTAAGAAATTTAGTAATAGTCATCTTGCACAAATTATACACATTAATTACACTACAAAAATTTCTTAATATATGTGAAAAATGCTAGAGGGTCTTATAAACTGGGACAAAGAGAGTACTGTACTTTAGTTTTCAGGTTTATTTGACACATGAGTGGCTTTGGTCTTCTGCTTTTAAGATGTATTCTCCTTATATTCCACTGATTTGTTGTTATTTAAGCTCTATGTCCTGGGGCAGCTAAAGGGATTTAACACCATTGATAGGAGTCGAAGTTCAAGAATTCCACATTTAAAAAATATAAATTTCCCTTCACAGCATAGCTGCTCCCTTCAGTGTAATGATCTGGCTATTGCTAGTAAAAATTTGAAACTGCTAAAAGTAAAGATAATTCATCAGTTCATGGTCTGTCTTAGACCTCTTTTGTATTGCAAAGTTTTTCATCTGCCATATTCTACTTCATTATGTTTCGCAAAATCTTTAGGTTTAGCTGTGAAGTAATGGAACTAGACTTGCTTTACTATGCTTCCCGGCCTAAATAAATTGTGCCGTCCGTGAGTGTTGACTACTATTTTATTTACTGTCTTTTTGGTTATTCCCTAATTTGATTCTGCTTTGTGCAATTCATCGTGATCTTTAGACTGTATTTTCCTTTGCAATTCATTTTCCATTTTCTTTCTGTTAAACTATAGTTTGCCTTGATTCTATATGATGGCTTTTGGCTACTATAGGGACTTAGAGCATCTAGCAATTCTTTTATGCAACATTGCCAATTTTCTTGGCGAGGACAATTACTTGGACCATTATATCCGTGATTTCCCCCTCTCTTGTAAAAAGTTTCTGAAATCTGGAACAACCATTTCCCATAAAATTCCTCCAAGTTTAATCAGATGGCTTGAGAACTGCTTGCAACATGGATGTAGTTCTGCTAATATTAGTGATCTTCCATCTCTACTCTGCAAAGATGGATGCCATGTGGCTAGTTTGGCTCGGAAAATAGTTTGCTTTTACAGTATACTATCAGGTGCTGATTTGCTAGGAAAAAAGCTTTCATCTGGTGTTTACTGTAACATTGCCACGGGATCACATTCTTCAAAGGAGGAGCTTACTGTTTTAGCAATGGTTGGTGAAAGGTTTGGACTTCAGCAACTTGACTCCCTGCCTTCTGGTGTATCTCTTCCACTTCGACATGTAAGATTGGTTCAAGTGGTGTGAAATCTTTGTGAACTTTTTGGCCATTAATTTAAATGATTTTACAATTTTTTCAGTGTGTATTGTGGCAACTTGTCTATTTGTCCTATGTTTTAAATTTCCTATTATTTTACTCCTGCTTTCATGATTCTAATGTTCGTCAAAATGACTATCACTAATCAGGCATTGCCTGGTGTTTCTTTGATTCTTTTCCACGTCTCACCTCACCACTATTTTCTGCGTCTAATTGCACCGCCGCTGTAGTACTTCTGCTCTTTAAATGTTATCCTTGACAAAATATCAGTATTTCTCTTACTTTTAAACCTTATAACTGTTATGCTTTTAGGCATTAGATAAATGTCGAGATTCTTCTCCCAATGACTGGCCAGCTGCTGCATATGTCCTTCTTGGTCGGCAAGATTTGGCAATGTCAACTTTGGCACGTAAATGCAAGTATAAGGAAATTGAAACACCGACCAATGTGAATGTAATCTCTATGTCCACACCTTATATGCTTAATCTGCACCCAGTGACAATATCTTCTACTATTTCTGATGCAATTGGATTGGAAGGAACTAAACTTGAGGACACGGATTCAGTTGATGGGTCTTTGTTAGATGGTATGGAGCATATTTTCAACTCTAGCACACAGTTGCGTTATGGTCGTGATCTGAGGTTGAATGAGGTCAGTTTTGATCTCATAAGAGTTTTGGAAAATTATTTGATTATTTTTACTTGACATACTTTCACAATTCACATCCCAACATGGCTTGTCTATGGATAGTAAAAATGCGTGCAAATTTTGCACATCAGTTTATTAGCAATCATTTTAGGAAAAGGCACACTGCCGCTTTTTTGTCATTCCTAATAATAAGTCCAGAGGATTTTATCTTTTATTTGTAATCTTTTTATTAAAGTTCTATATTTAGAGAAATTGTCAGAATTCGTTTTTTGTGTTATTGTTTTTCTCATTTTTGAAAACTATTTATACGAAGTTTCAAAACTGTTTTTCAGAAATAAACAAATAATTTATTTGATAATATTCATTCAATAACAGTTTGAGGTGAGAAAATTACAAAACTGGTGCTTAGTAAAATTGTTGAGAATAGGTTTTTAAAGTGAAAGGTGCATGGTTACGATTATGTTGGGTGGCACAGTGGAGGGTTCTAGGTAGCAGCAGACGAGCTAAAATGAGAAAAAAATGGGAAAAAAACTATAGGTTATTCTTATTTTCTTGTCCTCAATTAGAGATAAGTTTTTGTTTGTATTGTGTTATATTGTTGACTTTGTATTATTGTTTTTGTAAAATCTAACATTGGGCTCGGTCTGCAAAGGCTAAGCCACTGGTCCCTTGCTTAGCTTCAGTTAGCTTAGCTTTAGTCAGACGAGTGTTGAGGTATCCGAGCATCTGGCTGTTGTTTCCATGGAAGCTGCTGTTATTGAAAACCATACAACTTCAACAGTTAATATGCCTCAATGTATAGTTATGAGAGGCCATTGGTTACTTAAATTTGCTTTCTTATCTTGCTCTACTGTCTGTCAGTCGATTGTTAACTGTTATTTTAGAACTTCATTTTACTTTGGCCACTGCCAATTGAAGTACTGTTCTAGTGCAAAAGTTACATAGTTATTTCTATTAAGTCTGTTCTTGCTACCTATTCTAGGTTAGACGCCTTTTGTGCTCTTCAAGACCTGTGGCAATTCAAACATCAGTTAACCACAGTGCCTCTGATCAGGACCTCCAGCAGGTATGCCTTTCTATGATATTTGTCTCATTTGATGTTTTCTACTCCTTTGCTCCTAATGTAACTATTCAAACAACTGTTTGACTTGATGGTGTTGGAAAATATTTTATTTTCATATTTAATTGTTTACGTTTATTGTCATTTATTTTCTTTTATTCTCCATTAAGGAGAAAATTAAATATTTTTATTGTATTCTCATTATATAAATCAGTTTTTGGCTGAGAAATAAAATTACAACAGCTTTTATCTATTTCTTCCAATAGATGGTAATATTCTTGACAAGTCTACACTCTTCCATTAATCAAAACTCTTCTATACCCAGTGTAATGATCCTAAACATATGACTTTCAGATGTGGCATATAAATTCAATCTGCAGTTCTGTACTGTCACATTGATATTTTTGCTATCCAACATATAATTGGATTGTTCAATATTTTTTGTTCCTTCACTCTTTTCCTTAATTTTGTTGTTGTTGTCGTCGTCTGTCGTTGACGTTATTATTATTGTTGTTGTTGTTGTTATTATTATTATTATTATTATCAAGTCGAGGCTAAGTTATGGTTCTTTAAAGGCTGACAAATCATTAGGTTCAGGTGTTTCATGTTATTAAGGTAAATGAAATAATGTACTGTTTCAAATGGTATTAACATTGGAGCTTTTTTTAATGGTGAAGATTTAATTATTTTGATTCAACGATTATGGTATCAGTGGTATATTTATGAAAAGTAAAATATTGTTAGTTTTACTTGTACTTTTTCTCCCTTTTGATTTTTTTTCTATATAGAAAAGCTAAACTTGGTTATTGTTAATTGATAATGATTGTTGCTTTTTCAATCATTTGTAATTATTACAGCGAAATCACATCAAGCCTGATACTAAAGCAAACTTAGAAATTTATAATTGGTATCTTGTACATGACGCTTGGTTGTCTTGTTGCTATTATATAGGAAAACAGGTCACTTAATTAAAATTTCTTCCAGCTATAGTCCAAGTATTTATTCCACAGTTTCTGTAATTGTTTTTATGCTAATAAATTTTCAGAAAAAAATGAAACCATGTATATAATCAGTTCTTGCTTCTGTTCTGCACATTACTTTCTATTTCTGTGAATCTGTGATATGCTATTTAGTCTTTACTCTTGCTGACTGGGTATACTGTTCTTTTAAAAGACCATGCCTTTGACACTCTTTTTACTATTTATGAAGACTCAATTGTGGCACCTTGCCCAAAGAACCACTTCACTACCACTTGGACGTGGGGCATTTACCCTCGCAACCATACATACACTCTTAACCGAGGTGCTAATATATTTAACTTTTTGGTCCTATTTTTGTTTTCATTGCGAGTCTTTCTACTTTTTTTAATCAAAATATACTGTTTCTGATATAATATTTTTCAAAACATTTAGGCTTTTAGTGTGCCAAAGCTTGTACTGGCAGGTCGGTTGCCAGCCCAACAGAATGCAACCGTAAGTTGAAATCTTGTGATTGACTATACCTGTAATACTTGTTTTGGCTTGTGAAACTATTTAGTAATTTTTTTTTATTGTTAACTGAAGTCATTCTATTTACTCATAGGTTAACCTCGATCCCAACATCAGGAACATACCAGAACTTAGGTCTTGGCCTGAGTTTCATAATGCCGTTGCTGCTGGGCTTAGACTAGCCCCCCTTCAGGTTTAATATCAATTTTTTGAGGTTATGTAGTTTGAATTGTTTAATAAATTTTCTGCTAGGATTTTATTTTAGCCGGCCACTTCCTTAAAGCAATTATCACTTTAAATTGTTTTGATACAGTTGAATCTGAATATTTTCCATTGGTGTTAACAAGGATTTTCTCACACACACCCACACACAAAAGCTAATAATGAAGGAAGAACAGTAATAGGATTAGAATACAATCAACAGATGCTACTTGTGCTGACTAAAAATTATGCTTATAGTTAATCACTCCCCAATACCCCCTTTTCATTTTAGTCTACTTTCGATTGTTTCAATTAATCATTATTCAACTGAATGAACCACTTTTGATTTGAGTTAACTCTTTGTCATTGATATATAAAAAGAACCTTTTTAGCTAATTAAACATATATGCAATGTGAATTAAGTTAAAGTGGCATCAATAAGTCTTGAAGACTATTAGAATTGGTCAGGGTTTAAGCCTTGAGTATTTGTTTCCATAGCTTGTGCACAGTACATTTTGGATGTATTTTTGTTGTTGTTGGTAAATAGCTTATTTCTAAAAAATGCATATATCCTCTTGCAGGGAAAAATGTCAAGAACATGGATAATATATAATAAACCTGATGATCCGAATTCTGTTCATGCCGGGCTGCTCCTTGCTCTAGGACTGCATGGATTTCTCCGTGTATTAAGTATTACTGACATTTATCAGTACTTTTTTCAGGTTTATCTTGTGCCCAATGGTCTTTGTCATATAATTTTTTAGCACTCTTAATACTTATTCTAATGATAATGATTTGTGAGAGCATAGGTGAACTAATTGGTTTTAAATTTCTGTTGAAGCAATATCTTTCATTGCATGAATTAGTTTCTGCTGCTGCTTTAAGTTGATTCTAAACTTTTTTGGATCATGAAAATGGCCTTTTTACTTTTCACCTTACCAGCTGAACTCCTTGTTATGTGTCTGAAGCTATGAAAATGTTGCAAATAGCACTATTTTAAGATTTTTTTTTCTGTACATATCATTGTTAGTGTGTAGTTATTAGGAAACATCTTATTATTTTTTTCTTCATTATCATTTATTAGGATTCAAGTTTAATATTTTAGAGAAAATAATTTGTAATTCATCATTCAATAAATTTCAAATTATTCAGACCTTTTAGGCTGGTAATAGAGCCGCGGATCTGGGAGACACTGCTTCTGTATCAAAACCCTAGTTGCCCCTATTGCAGCCAATTTGGGCCGCTTTCATTGCAACTTCTAACACCTTAATTGTGCCTAGTTTTCAGTGCTGCCGCTGTCTGCAAGGTTTGTTTCCTGAGACCACCACTTCCTCTGCCATCCACATGCAACCTTTGTTTTTGCAATTCACACCCTGCCTTTCTGCCATTGTATGTTGTCACACCGATACCAGTGTGCTTGTTAGCCTCCTCTATCCACATTTCAAGTCAACTATCTTTTTTGGCCATTGTTTTCTAAGGCTACTTTGAAATTCTGCCTTTTTTCAAGACAGTCTTCAGCACCCTCAAGCTTGGTTTCAGCAAACCTCCATCTTCACCTCCCGTCTTCTATACAATTGACATAAAGGGTACCACCTTCATCTACTAATCCAACACCAGATTTTCTGTTTGAAGTTTCAACTCTTATAAATCGTAATGATCTCCCAATCATTCATCTAACATGCCGCCTTAGTGGAAAAAATTGGATCATACTGAGAGGAATCCTCCCTAGAAGAATGACCCATAATTCTAGGTCTCAGATTGTAGAGAGTTTTACTTTGGATAGTGATATGATATACTTTGAACTATGATTATTAATGTGGGGCAAGTCTCGTCTTACAAGTTGATTTTTGATTTTGTTGGGTTGAGTAAGACCCAACCCAAATTCTAATAATTTCCTTGGGATGGAGACAAAGTCATGGTGATTGTACGTTAATCTTCAAATACTCACAATAAGGTAAACTAATCGTTTTCCTTGTATTTGTTTCAAAAATCATAATAGTAGATGATTTAGTCAAGAAGCAACTGCAATAGGAGAAATTGGCCTTTGAGTTTGAGGCGAGATATCTTTGGAGAGTGCAGACTAAGGTACTTTCATGAAATTAAGAAGCATACTCTATGCAAGGTGTTTTCATCTCAATGGAAATTTGTACTAGACTTCCTTAAGGACATACCAAACAATAGCACATGCTATTAGCTTTGCCAACCAGTTCATGAATGAAGATTGTACTAGATGATTTGAAAGTGAGGTATAAGGTCCTATTAAATTGTTGTGGCAAAAAATAGGTTACCAACATGACTTACAATCTAGTTCAACACGATAAGACAAACACATTGAGATAGATACACACTTCATTGAGAACTAGTTGGATAGTTGTTTAATGAAAATTGCCTATGTTCCTTTTGAGCTCTAGCTAGAAGATGTATTGACAACGGGTTTGTCAACTAAGCGTTTTCAACAACTTACAAGTTGATTGATAACACATCCCCAACTTCACTTAGGGTGTGAATACTATTTAAAGATAGAATGATCCATTTGTTCCTTTTCTTCTTTTATACTTGTCACTCTATAAATGTGTTGTTATTAAGGCAGATTTTATGTCTCCTTCTATAAGTTATTATAATTTTTAGTATCGAGAGTCTCATGTTGGATTCGATAATGGTTTGTGAAGAAACATACTTTATATTTCCTTGTATTTGATGAGAATTACATAGCAGTATTTATAGAATACACAAGGCAGAATTTGAAAGGGAAATCTGTCCTAGAAATCAGGGGAGTTAATTTTCCCATAAATGCTAATTCTAATTACAGCAAAAACAGGAAATAATAACTAATTAATTACATTAGTCCTAATCCTAATGAGTTGTACAAACAAAATCATTTGATTCTGTATTGATTATTCCACACTCCCCCTCAATCTGGGTGGTAGATGTCTATCATTCACAGATTGGATCTGATATTCTCGTATATGTTCCTTGGAAGGGCTTTTGTTAGAATATCTGCAGTTTGCTGGCATGATGGAATATGGTTAACACTTATAATTCCATGATCAATTTTCTCCTTGATGAAGTGTTGGTCTATCTCTACATGCTTTGTTCTATCATGCTGAACTGGGTTCTTCGCAATGCTTATAGCAGCCTTGTTATCACATAATATCTTCATAGGATGTTTGGTAGGAATTTTGATTTCACCTAGCATTCACTTAAGCCAAATTCCTTCACAAATACCTTGTGACATAGCTCTGAATTCTGCTTCTGCGCTACTCCTAGCCACAACAGACTGTTTCTTTCTTCTCGAAGTTACCATATTACCCCATATAAATGTGCAGTAGCCTGTAGTCGATTTCCTGTCAGATAAACATCCTGCCCAATCTGAATCAGTGTAGACTTCAATACCTTTGTTTGAGTTCTTTTGAAAATAGAGTCCTCGACCTGGCGTACTTTTTAGGTACTGGAGAATTCTGTTAACATTTCTCATGTTAGTTTCATTTGAAACTGCAGCTGCAACATGATACTTATAATTGAGTTTTTTCTCTGATTTTCCACTTGGAGGAAGTAGAGTCCAGCACACTCTTCAGCATTGCCAATCGTCTTCCCCGACTCCAAAATCTGAAATTCACACAAGTTAGGGAAGAATTTAGTAACACATTTCAAATCTCTTGTAATCTTGATAATGGACAGCAAGTTACAATCAAGTGTAGGCACATACAAAACAGAGTAAAGAGTAATATTTGGTGAAATTATAATTGATCCTTTACCCATGACCTTAGAATGTGTACCATTGGCTATTCGAACATTATAGTTATAGGGACATGGAGAATAACTATTAAACAGGGTGAAATCTCCAGTCATGTGATATGAAGCCCCTGAGTCAACAATCCATGAATTTTTCACCCAAATAACCATGTTTACACACAAATATTTCCAATATACCCAACTTTCCAATATATTCTCCAATCTACCCTATTTTTGGATTTTTTTTATTTTTTTTTACAAGGGGGCGCCATGGGGGTTGGAGCCTCCCTTATAATTTGTATGGGGGCGCCATGGGGGTTGGAGCCTCCCTACAAATTATAAAGGGGGCGCCATACCCATTGGAGTCTCCCTTAAACGAAAATTAAAAATTATTTTTAATGTTTAATTAATTTAAAAATATTTAATAAATAATTTTTAATAAATTAAAATTTTTTTAAAAATAATAATTTTGTAAATAATAATTTCTGAATAATTTTTAACAATTCATATTTTAATATTGAAATTGTTTCATATTTTTAACAATTTATAAATAAATAATAATTAATATTTTCATTAATAAATTCTAAACAACAAATAAAAATTAATTTGGATTAAATAAATTTAATCACATACAAATGGCTACATTTGAAAGATCTTGTACACTAATTTCTACGACTCGGTCGATTTAAATGTCCGTCCGTACCGCATCCTCGATTACGCACGTTTCTTGGTGGTCTTTGTGGTGGAGTCGGGTCCACTGTGTCGTCATCAAGTATTTGCATCACTTCGGCTCATGCATACCGCATCCTCGATTACGCACGTTTCTTGGTGGTCTTTGTGGTGGAGTCGGGTCCACTGTGTCGTCATCAAGTATTTGCATCACTTCGGCTCATGCAGACGAATCCATATCCGTAAAGTCATCCAAATGAAAATATTAATTATTATTTATTTATAAATTGTTAAAAATATGAAACAATTTCAATATTAAAATATGAATTGTTAAAAATTATTCAGAAATTATTATTTACAAAATTATTATTTTTAAATAATTTTTAATTTATTAAAAATTATTTATTAAATATTTTTAAATTAATTAAACATTAAAAATAATTTTTAATTTTCGTTTAAGGGAGGCTCCAATGGGTATGGCGCCCCCTTTATAATTTGTAGGGAGGCTCCAACCCCTATGGCGCCCCCATACAAATTATAAGGGAGGCTCCAACCCCCATGGCGCCCCCTTGTAAAAAAAAATAAAAAAAATTCAAAAGTAGGGTAGATTGGAGAATATATTGAAAAGTTGGGTATATTGGAAATATTTGTGTGTAAACATGGTTATTTGGGTGAAAAATTCTTTTGTTTTTTCTTTACTAGTGTTTAGAGCATGTAAATAATTACCTCTTTGAGCCACTACAGCAGTACCACCTTTTTCTACGGTTAACATAGTTTGCTGAAGGAGTTTTTGAAGAGCCTCCATTTGTTCTTTGCTAAAAGGAGATGAGTTAGAGTATACCTCAGCTTCTTGGTTGTTAAATGCTGTATTACCTCTGCCCTCCTTGCCTTTGAACAATTTGGCCTCCGAAGGTTTTCCATGTATGATCCAACATGTTTCCTTTGTGTGGCCTGGTCTCTTGCAGTGATCACACCAGGGGCGGTTTTTCTTTTGTGATGGTCGAGGCTGATTCCCCTTTGCTGCCACTGCAGAGCTCTCGCTGTACGGAATTGAGTTGGGTGTCCCCAACATGATTTTCCTCCTGCTTTCTTCCCTTCTCACTTCTGAAAAGGCTTCTCGAATTTTGAGAAGTGGTTTGGTTCCAAGGATCTTTCCACGAACTTCATCTAGGTCCTTGTTTAGTCCCAATAGGAATTTGTAAATCCTATCTTTTTCCACCAATTCCTTATACTTCTTTTTATCTTCTGTACAACACCATGTAACCTCTTCATATATGTCCAGTTGCTGCCAGTGTTTGTTAAGTATGTTAAAATACTCGGTAACAGAAGATTCTCCTTATTTGAGTACGTTTCCTTCACTGCATCCCATATCTCTTTTGCAGTGTCATAGAACATGAAATTTTCACCAATTTCATTTTTCATGGTATTGAGCAGCCATGACATTACTTGGCTGTTCTCAAGTTTCCATTTCTGAAAATTTTTGTCTCCTTCCGCAGGACATTTAGAATCTCCCGTGGTGTAGCCTTCCCTTCCTTTTCCTTCGAGGAAGATCTTGACTGACCTTACCCATTGGGTATAGTTTTGACCATTTAATTTATGGCCTGTGATGAGGTGAGTGATCCCTTCGTGTGAACTGGTCGGAAATGATCCAGTCTCCACTTTGAGCGATTCATCAAATTTAGGATCCTCCATAGTTTGGCGGCGCTAGGTTAGGGATGGTTCAGATCGTGCTCTCTGATACCATGAAGAAATATACTTTATATTTCCTTGTATTTGATGAGAATTACATAGCAGCATTTATAGAATACATAAGGCAGAATTTGAAAGGGAAATCTGTCCTAGAAATCAGGGGAGTTAATTTTCCCATAAATGCTAATTCTAATTACAGTAAAAACAGGAAATAATAACTAATTAATTACATCAGTCCTAATCCTAATGAGCTGTACAAACAGAATCATTTGATTCTGTATTTATTATTCCACAGTTTGAAAAAGTGTTTATAAGTGGAGATATCGATTATCTCAATAACCAGTTTTTTGAGGTTGAGTTAGAACTGATCCCAGTTCTAATATGATACCAAAGCCTATTCTAAATCCATTGGGTCACTTGTTATTAGACTATTTAGATCGCACTTTAAATGTTTAATATTGAGCGTGATGCAGGTGTGTTGAGTTGAGAGTTCTACATTAAATGAAATATGATTTGAAGAAGTTTTCGGAAGTGAGAAATATCCCTCACCTTACAAAGTCCAATCCAAATTCTAAGAATTAGGATTCAGGTTTAATAGTCTATTATTAAAGCCTATAGTTTGTAATTCTTCCATCGATAAAGTTCAAATTATTCAGACCTTTCAAGTGAAAATTAGGAGGACATTTGTATCTTCTCTCTAATGAATAATTAAACCAGTTATGAAAATTTAGGAGGTAAAGGGAAACTACACAATCATATTGGCCGAGGGAGAATAAACCACTTATTAATTTTAGAACTATAGAGTTCTTTTCCAACCAAGGTATTTTTGTGAGAATGACTGGAGTCAGAATGAACAGAAAATCAAAGCAACTTGAATTCTTGATAGTGGAATCAAAACTATTCAATTTTAAGGGTCTCATTGTAACCATTAAGAGAGTTGATGCTGGATCATTCAGTTAACTTCAATGAACTTGGGGATATATTTTCCATCTTCTCTTACTTTTTGTTATCTGTCAGCTTTTCTATCGAATAACATCATATTATTGTGACTGCATATTTTTAGGAGCATGAAAGTACTACTGTGGGATTAATGCTTGGCCTAGCATCTTCTTATAGAGGCACTATGCAACCGGCAATATCGAAGGTACAAGACATAATTTTTTATGATGAAATTGTTACACTTCTTGGCACTAATGTAGCAGGTTATAGCTTGAGTGAACTAGAAAATTATTTTAATAACTCTGCTCTATAACATTCACGATTTCATTGTATTTTTTATTGTGAATGAAAATCACGTGTTTTGTTTTAAAACATAAAACTCAATCTAATGGAACTCAAGCAGAGGCATCTCAGACTGAAATTGAATAGAAAAAGTTAATTCTTGTGAAAGTATGGTAAAAGTAAACAGTAAACTTTCTCAATTGTATATCCATGTTCAAATTGAACATCTTGTGTTTTACTTTGGAGTATATGATTCCATCGGTGAAGGAGAGATTTGAGAAGAACATCTTGACTAAGGATGGATACACTTTCCTTGGAAGTTTTGATCAAGATAAACCTAATTTAGTGATATGATTCTACTTGTGGGATTGGCTTTCAGGAGCGAGGGGTGTAAATTGTGCTTGGAAAGCTTGTTTTCAATAAATTCTAAAAAACTGTTTCTGATTGAAGTCCATGCTCCTTTCTCTTCCATCCCACTTTTTTATTAAGAAATATCATTGTCCTGTGTTTTTGTAATTATCTACAAAGAATATGCTCAGACAAATAGTTTTGTTTTACATGTATGCATATGTATGCACATTAACCTGCAAATTTATAGAAGATTGTATGCTTTATATGTATCTGCTAGTTAACGAAAACTGGCCTTTTTATTGCACAATTTGTTTGGTAATAATACACAGTCTAATACTCAGCCCCTTTGGTTTTTATGTTTCTTATAGTATGTTTAATTTATCAAATTTATTTAAGGATAACTGATCATAGTACCTTGTGGCAGATACTTTATCTTCATATTCCTGTACGACATCCATCTTCCTATCCAGAGTTAGAGGTTCCAACCTTGCTCCAGGTATCTTTCTACTCTAACATCAGAAAACTTGTGCTTTCTACTCTTCACATCAGAAAAAAGTTTTAAGTTCCCAAAGTTGTGGCATCAAAGTACCATATTAATAGTTTTTGGTACATGTTAAGCCCTGACTAAGTGTAGGATAAATTTCCTATATAATCTGTATTATGAAGTGCATCTTGAGTTAAGAAAAAGATTCAAATGAATATATGAAATTCCAAATTTACTTTCTCTGTTTTTCCCTTAACATATCCGGTAATATTGCTATTGCCATTTCTTTGCAGTAGTGTTACTTTCACCACCCTATGATTAATTTCAAGTTTCATTTTTATCATAATTTTCTTTCAGTCAGCAGCTTTAATGTCAGCGGGGATACTTTATGAAGGTTCAGCTCATCCACAAACAATGCAGGTTTTATTGGTAAGCATATTTCTTTTATTTATCTGCTATTTATTCAATACTTGAACTTCTGCCTGAGATATTCAATCATGTAATAATGCAATATGTGAATGTTGTGTTGTATGACTACACATGGTTCTTATTTATAGTCACAATATACAACAACCAAATCTTGTCCCACCAAGTGGGGTCGGCAACATGGATCAAATATGCCATAATGTTCTATCGAATTTGTTAATTAGTAATAATCACAAAGAATCAATCAAATCCTTAGTTTGCGTAACTAAATCCCTAATCCCTAGCTAGCTCCTATTTTGTTAGTAGGTCATTTAAGTCTTTTGCTACATTTATACTATATGTAACTTTTCTAGGGTGAAATTGGGCGCCGAAGTGGAGGTGATAATGTTCTTGAGCGAGAGGGCCATGCTGTTTCTGCAGGATTTGCATTGGGTCTTGTTGCACTGGGTATGAATGTATAAATAAATAGCAGCTTTTGGTTTGTGTTTTTTTGGTTCTTTATCTAATCAAGATATTTTTCTTGAAGGGCGGGGAGAAGATGCACTTGGTTTCATAGACTCATTTGTTAATAGACTGTTTCTCTACATTGGTGGTAAAGTTCATAATGTATGTTAAGGAATTAACAACCACCTCCTTTTTTTTCCTCCCTTCAAGAAATTCCCGTAATACTTTCCATTTCGATCCTTTGTTGCATGAAAATTTGGACTACTTTATTATGTTTTTCTATATAACACTAAAGTGCTTCTGCATCAGGAGAGACCACATTTTTCAACAATCTCAATAGATGAAAATCGTGGTGCTTCACAGGTTCAGTGAATTCATTTGACCTTTTTCCCATAATAAATTTAAGTAAATAAAATTATACATGTGATATCATGGATGGGATAATCTTTTGCGTAACTAATTCATATGTTTTTATTTTATTGTAGATGATGGATGGGACAACGATCAATATAGATGTCACAGCACCAGGAGCGATAATTGCCCTAGCTTTGATGTTTTTGAAAGTACTTACATGAACTCACACTACAATAAGTGATAAATGTGTCAGCAAAGAACTCTTTTATTTATTTTTGCAATTAGAGATTGTTTTGAACTGGTTCGGTATTAACATTGCATATTTCTAGCTTCGTTAAATCTTATAATTGATATGTAAGTATGCAACTCCAAGTTTAGTCATGGTAACATTGGACTTTATTTTTGTTACAGACAGAGGCTGAGGCTGTTGCCTCTAGGCTCTCAATCCCCAATACACGCTTTGATTTGCAATATGTACGGCCCGACTTCATAATGCTCCGTGTCATTGCTCGAAATTTAATAATGTGGAGCAGGTTTGTTCAGGTCACTTTATGTTACTGTTTGAATTTATTTGGATCTTTGTCACTATTTTGATCTATTCCTATGTGTTCTTTTTTAGTGTTCATCCCTCAAAAGATTGGGTTTGGTCCCAAATTCCTGAAATTGTCAGATGTGGTGTGGAAGGCGTTGGCGGGGATGACAATGATGTTGATGATATGGATGCCGAAGCATTTATGCAGGCCTATATTAATATTGTGGCTGGAGCTTGTATATCTCTTGGTAAAATGTTCATTGGTCTTTACTTTCCTTTTATGATGAATATAGCCCAAATTCTTTTTACTTTAAAGGTTATCATCCAACTGAAAGCATTTGTTTAAATCCTTGTTGCTACTAATTGTCCCTGGTGGTATGTTATCAACACAGATTTTATTAACTTCCTTGCTAGCACAGACTCAGGGGTTATGATAATATTATATCTTTATCATTGAACTTATTACTTTTTACCATGTCAGGACTGGTTTTTGCTGGCACAAGAAATGCAAATGCGCAGGAATTACTTTATGAATTTGCTATGTACTTTCTTAACGAGGTTGGTCTATAGAATTATGCTTCCTGACTCCTGAATGGATGTTAGTTGATTTGTTCTAATATTTGAAGTCTCACAGATCAAGCCTGTTTCCCCTACAAGTGGAAAGTTTTATCCTAAGGGACTGTCTCGTTACATTGACCGAGGCACATTGGAAACATGCCTTCACCTTATTGTGCTTTCCCTTTCTGTGGTATCTGATTCCCCTTTCCTTTCACTGTCAACTAATTAAGGATTAAGATCATGGATAAAATGTGATGATTAAACTTATGTATGACATTGACAGGTAATGGCTGGGTCTGGCCATTTACAGACCTTCCGGTTGTTGAGATTCCTAAGGAGCAGAAATTGTGCGGATGGGCAGTCAAGTTATGGTATTCAGATGGCAGTAAGTCCTACAAATAGTCTTTTTACATCATTTTTGCCAGTATAATTTAAAATATAGAATCTGGCTATATGGAGAAACCATGTGTTAGAATAGCATCACAGAAAAATTCTATTATATAGGCACTATGCAATTAAGAGCATTAATGTGTACACACACACACACACACACACACACACACACACACACACACACACACACACATCCACACGCGCACGCGCGCGCGAGAGAGAGAGAGAGTCAGTTTGAAGTTCATATACATCCTTCATTTAGTAAAACAAACTTTATTCAAATTTACAGAGGTATGGCTGTGTAGAAAGGCTAGTTTACTTTTGTACATCTGAACATGATCTATACACAGACCAATTTATGTATATCCTTAAATATTACTATTGAAAGAGAGAAAATAAGAGAATTCGAGAGTCATATGGAGAAACCATGTGTTAGAATAGCATCACAGACAATTCTATTATATAGGCACTATGCAATTAAGAGCATTAATGTTGAAAGAATATGCTCGAGTATATTTACAAACTATATTGTATAAATATTACCTATCTTTTTAATTAAAAAGACATGCTTGTTAATTAGTTTTCTTCAACTATATTCTAACTTTTTATTGTACAAATGTGCTGCTTTAGGTGAGCTTAGCAACTGGTTTCTTATTTCTTGGTGGTGGAATGAGAACATTTTCAACAAACAGCAGTTCCATTGCTGCTTTGCTCATTACTCTATATCCACGTTTGCCCATGGGTCCAAATGATAACAGATGCCACCTTCAGGTATATTCTATTGCTGGAAATACCGTCCCTTGTTACAAATCACGGATGCTCGATGGTTTACTCTTTCAAATCAAATTCTATGAAACACGTTGTCTTGCAGGCATTTCGCCATCTTTATGTCCTTGCAACAGAGGCGCGATGGATTCAGACTGTTGATGTTGACACGGGTCTTCCTGTTTATGCTCCCATCGAGGTCACAGTCAGAGAAACTGAGCATTATACAGAGTCAAGCTTTTGTGAGGTCACCCCTTGCCTTCTGCCAGAACGAGCTATTGTAAGTCTGATTGTCTAAATTGCACTTCGATGAGTCTTGATCTGTTAATCTTTTTTTCAGCACAATTCTGTATGACTTAACTTTGTTTTGGAATAATATGTTTCTTATTGTTGGGTTAAAGACAATCACCTGTAGATCTAATTTGTTTGGCTTTGATGGTTACAGTTGAAAACTATACGTGTTTGCGGGCCTCGCTACTGGCCTCAGGTAGTAGATTTTACCCCTGAAGGTAAGTACAAATCATTATTCAGTTTATGTGATCATTTACCGATTTAAGATTTTTGAAACTATTATATACTTTTTAAATGAGAACTCCAATTTATTCACTTGATAACAGATAAACCTTGGTGGAATTTTGGTGACAAGAATAATCCATTTAATTCTGGTATTCTTTTTATCAAAAGAAAAGTCGGAGCTTGTTCATATGTTGATGATCCCATTGGGTGCCAGTCACTACTGTCACGGGCAATGCACAAGGTTGAAATTGCATAGTATTTGATATTGGTATACGAGTTTACACTAGTATTATACTTCAACTTTATTTTTTTGCTTGATCTAGGTTTTTGGCCTTACAAGTTTAAAAGCATCCGATACAGTCACCGATGTCCATAGTGGATCTGGTTCTATCACCGTTGATCAATTGGTCGGTACCTTTTCATCTGATCCTAGTTTGATTGCTTTTGCACAATTTTGCTGTGATCCCGCATGGTATAGTAGGTAAGCTCATATTTCTAGATTATTTTTTCATCTCATGTTTTGGCACCCATGTTCTGCTTGATTGTATCTGTAGTATTTAACTCTATTTTATCTTCTCATTATGAAAATGTTTCTGAAATTTTGATGATTAATAACAAGTCAGAGACTCCCTGAAATAAATAATAATGAAATGGTTGTCAAGCGAACAAATCCAAGTACACCTATCACAGGGATATTTGGAGTCACAGGGATATTTGGAGTCCTCGGACTGCAGAAAGTAAACGAAAAATGTAAGGGTGAAATCACTCCGATTGCATATCCTTAGTATCTAATTTAAGTAAATGTGTGTGTGTGTGTGTATATATATATATATATATATATATATATATATATATATATATATATATATATATATATATATATATATATATATATATATTTTATTTATTTATGAAAGTTAACTTATTTTCAACATGGATGAAATAAAAGGAGAAAGAACAAATGAAGGGAAATCCTAAAAAGTAGTCAGTATAGGAGAGCTGTCCAACAAATTCAGAGGTGAGGAAACACCTTCAAAGTTGAGGGCATTCTCACCCATAATATCTGAATCGCACAACTTGTAAATGGAGTTAAAATTCTGAAACTTAGAGAATCCAGAGAGAGAAATTTAGAATAGAAAATTTGATTCTGGGACTGTATTCTGTATTTTCAATCAACTAAGAGAGCTCAATATATATTTCTAAGGAATGATGATAAATTCATCATCATCTTGTTAGAGTAGAACATTTCTCTATTATAATTTTAACTAACCTTTCAACAACTAGCACACCTATTCTAACTCTTAAAGTAGAAGAGAATTGAGAAAAGATATCCAACTCAGAAAATTCAATTGAGCAATATTTTCTTTTATTTCTTTGTTTTCTCTGTTAGATTCAATTACATCAGAACTCTAACTAAATGTTCAAGAAATATGCTAACTGAACTACAGTAGTGAATAGAAACAACATAACCTGAGTAATATACTCTGTTATCATTCCAAAATCCAAACACCTGGCTATAATTTTTTCCTTCTTCCATATCCTCTCTATCTGATGAGCAAGACCTGACTGGCTTTTCAGAATGAGACAGGTACTAACTAGGTATGCTGGACAGGCAAGACTGAATTATAATGATTCAACCACCAAAGTAGAATGCTCCTTTTCAATTATCCTACCTTTTAGAAATCTTCTTGACTACAGAGTCCAAAAAAAAGCATCCTATTGATTACTTTAAGTGAAGCAGTGATTAGAAAGAGAAAGTGAGTGAAAAGTGAGGAAGTGACACGAGAGAGAGTTAGTAGAAAGAGAGGAAATGAAATAAGGATGCTGTAACGGAATACACTACAATGTGTAGTAGCCCTCATTTATGTTTCTAGGTTAAGAGAGTAGTATAAAAGAAAGACATGTAGGCCAAGCCCATATACTTGAGATTAAATCTTAGTTACTTATTATAATAACTCTTAGCAGCTTTAAAAACAGCTAAAGCAGTAAAGAAGACATATTTTGGTTTGTATCCCTTCAGTCACATGCCTTTATTGTAAAGAAGGCGAAGTATCTAAATAAACTAATGAAACGTGCTTGCAGATCTGATGTTGATTTCAAGGAATTTTGCTTGCAAGTATTATTTGAGTGCGTGAGCAAGGACAGACCTGCTCTTTTACAGGTAATGGTACTTCAAACCAGAAGGCTAATTTCTATTTTCTAAATTCAATATATAATAAAAATGACCCAAGTTTAAAACTTCAAATGTTACAACTGGAATCACTGTCTTTAATTTTTTCTGCGATTCAAATGGAAAGTTGTAGTATGATTGTATGTGTCTTATGATTTAGGATTTTCTGACATGTATGTACAATTTTGCCAAAAGCACTGTTGATCATTACAACCGTTGAATATGAATATTCTCATGTTGATCATGCATGATCAACAATGAGGCAAACTGAGACAGAATATAGTCTCATGACTATTCAAACTGAGATACTATACCATATGAATATTCTGCAGGTATATTTGTCATTGTACACAACAGTTGAGTCCATGGTCAATCAAATTACTACTGGTGCCGTTGTTTGTGGTGACTCACTCTCTTTATCTGGTTTTAAGGTGATGTTCATGTTTCTTCTTTATAATTGCTCTTTCCTTTTTTGTAGTAATCTGTCTCTAAACTGTTTTTGGCTTTTATGATCGGTTGAATAAGGTTCTATGATTAAAACTTAAGTGATGGTTAAGGCTGTGGCTAGAGAGCCAAGCCATCAGTCATATTTGATCATAGATTGTTCTATAGCAAACACTCCATTGATACCATAATATAGATATCAACCATAATATAAATATCAATTGAACGTCAGTTGCGTTAAGGGGGGTTGGCATACACATTTTGTAAATCTTTTTTGTGATATATTCTTCAAATCAAATTAATCTTACTCATTCACTCTTAAGCACCTGCCAAGGCTGAGGTGAGTATTGTCGCTTTGGTAAGATTTGTTTAACTGCGGTCATGATTTGGGGTGGTCATATAAAGCATGGTATGATGCGGACATGTATCCAATAAGATATAAGATATTAACTCAATACAACACATTTTAAAAATGTTAGTCGTGGAGTTTGGTTGCTTTTATTGGGGGTGGCATGACACCAGGAATGCATATCAACTATTGTAGACATTTGATGCACAAACAATTTGTTAGTGCAGTGGTTATTTTAGCATTAGTTTTCCCTATATGTGAGGGTTCAAGTCCAGGCTAAACCATTTTGGGGAAAGAATACAAAAGAAAAAAATACAAAGTAGAATACTAGTAAGCTGCATACATTTGAACCCTTTATTTAAATGCTTCTGACTTGATGCTAGTTGTATATTCTTGCAGCTTGCACTAACTTATATTGAGGCATTGATGACTGGAATACTATCCACTCCAAAAGGAGGAATCATACAATCAACGTTTGTTGGTTCTCTTAGGAAGAAGGTGGAAGAACTTCTAAATAGTTCTCAGGAATTGAAGGATGATTTTCACAAATATTTGAAATTGGGAAAATGGCCTGAAGGGGAATCACAGGACAAGCGCTCCATTCTTCTTTCTTGGTATCTTCAGTGGTATAGCGTACCCGCTTCATCTGTTATCAGGACAGCTATTGATAGAGTCAAACCTAAGCGCATGTCATTCTCTTCAATTCCCTTGTTGCGCCTGTCTTTACCAAGAACTCATATCAATGTTATTCATGAGATAGAGAGGTGTTTGACATGATTGTAGTTCAGCTAAAAATTGTCTACTTTACAGATATTTATGTACAATAGCCCCCTCATTGCTGGCTGGCACAACATTTTTAGTGATGATTCATCCCCTGTCCTACTTTCTTGTTTCTCAAGCGAAATCAGTGTTGAGATTAGAGAGAATGTCTGGAGACATTGTGTAAATGTGTATACATACAGATGTAATCTTATGTTGACTATGTGGTACTGGGGATGATAATTGAATAGGAGCACATAAGTTTATTCATGAATAGTATGGTTTTTATCATAGATGGTTTTATCAAATGAGTTCGCAAGTGTGTAGGTTTGAGTATCTTAATATATATTATATTGTTTGTATTATGTATAGTGTTTATTATTTAAAATGTTCGTAGTTTTATTTTTCTATGGGACTTACAAATTTGTTCAAAAGAGACATTTAAAGGTAAACGTATAGTCTTTCACTAAATAGCTAGCGACATATATCTACAAAGTTGTGTAATAGCATTGAAGTTATTTAAAATTTCCAAATTTTGGTTGCATTGCATTTTCAATTTTAAAATTTTGTAATCTTATTCAAAATTTGGTATCAACAGCTAGTAGATAACTAACAGGTATTTTCCAATCTCTTCTGAATTTTTACAGTACTCCATTTATATTGAATTTGGACATATGCAGGTTCTGAGATGGTCTAATACTTGCAGGACCCTCAGCTCGGCCATCTATGATGGGAGTATAATTAGAGGCATCTTTTCCAATTGTGCATACAAAATATTGTTTGTTATTACTGTTACAAGTTGTAATTTGATGTTTTGTCGAAAATTAGCATTCGACTATGTCGAAGTAGTTAGTCGAGATGGTAGAAGTCAGATGTATTCAACTGAGTTGAATATAACATAATTGTTATGTTGAAATGCAACTTGTAGTTTTAAATTTTGCATCGTGTATGTTTTGGACATGTCTCGATTTGTATAGTTTTTGATCTGAGTTTTAGTTGCCTATATAAAAGGCATTGTGTGATATAAATATAACTTTACTCAATAATATTTCTCTTTATAATTTTAGTTTCTCACTTTTCTCTCTTCTCCCATCTTTCTTGAAAACACCTTTGTTCTAACAAATTAGTATCAAGGAGTCTGAGTTGTGATTCAGAGAGAATTTGTAATGCCAAACAGAAACACAACATTAATGCAATTTTTAGCGAATATACCAGTTTTCTTCTAAGGGGAGAACTACTAATGGCGGGTTGCGCAAATAAATGTCATCTTTAAATTTCAAGATGTGATTGAAATTGTGAATGATAAAGTACCGAGGTTGGTAGCGAATTCATATGATGTTCAGCAAGCAGCACACTATGTACGAAGGCAGAAAGATGGAAAATGTCTGTTCTTGATTCACTAGTGTGAAACATAACGTGCTCGAGAAGATAATTGAAGAATAAATAAAAAAGAGCGTGAGACAAGTTAAAAAGCTTGTAAGGTAGAGATGAAAAGCTAAAAAGGGTAAAGTTGTAGACGTTGAGAAAACAATTTGAGATGACTCAGATGAAGGAAGATGAATCAGTCTTAGAATACCTTTCATGTGTAGTGTTGTTAATGAATAAGATGAAGTCGTGTGGTGAATCAACTAACGATTTGCTGAAGATTGAGACATTGTTGAGATCTATGACTACGAAGTTTGATTACATTGTAGTGTTAATTGAAGAGTCCAAGAACCTAGTTGAGATAAAGTTAAAAGAACTTCAAGTTTCATTAGAGACTCATGAGATGAGGCTGAAGCAGAGGAACTCAAAAATAAAGAAGGTGGCTGAGCAGACACTATAAGCAAGATTCATAAAAAAAATTGAGAAAGAAAAGAGAAAGAATCTTGTTAATGATAAGAAATCACACAAGAACTCTAAGAATCCCTCTAATTGGATCAAGAAAGGCATGAACAACAAGTATTTTGGGAAGAAAGTTGGTATGAAGGAGGTGCAGTGTTACAACTGTTAAGGATTTGACCGCTATGCTTGAGACTGTTGAAGAAGAAGGAAGCACGTTTGAAAGATAATGATGAAGTGCAATATGCACATGCTGAAGATAATGATTATGAGAATGTGTTACTCATGGCCAATACTCAGTCAAACATTGGACAAACTAACATGTGGTACTTGGATTTAGGATGCAGTAACCACATGACTGATAATAGAAACTGGACCCAAAGCTAGATGAATCAGTTAAGAAAGTGATAAAGTTTGCAGATGGAAGGTACATCACATCAGGTGGAAAGGGAGACATCTCTGTTGTAAGAAAAGATGATCAAAAAGCCAACATCACTAATGTGTTGTATGTACCTTCGATGACAAGTAACTTGATAAACGTATGTCAATTACTTGCAAAAGGGTACAATATGAAGCTAAAAAGAATCATATGAAGGTGTATCATAGTGATGGAAGGTTGATTCTGAAGGCACCGTTGACAGACAACAGGACCTTCAAAGTAGAGATCAACCCAGTTGTTCACAAGTGTCTTGCTTCGACTGCAGAAGAAGACAATAATTGGCTATGTTATCACAAGTTTGTACATCTAAACTTCAGAAATTTAGATAGGCTTAACTAAAAGAAGATGGTGCATGACTTACCTCAGGTGAAATAACCAAGTCAGGTGTGTGAGGAATGTTGAAAAGTAAAGCAGACTAGGAAAGAATTCAAGCATTACCTGCTAATGAGGTCGAAGAAAAAGTTAGAGTTAGTTCACTATGATGTGTGTGGACCATTTGAAGTGAGGTCGAATGAAGGTAACTACTACTTCCTAACTTTCATCGATGAATTTACTAGATATATGTGAATTTTACCTTATTGAAAGGAAGAGTGATGTATTCACACAATTCAAGAAGTTCAAATTGCATGTCGAAAGATAAAGTGGATGCAGGTTGAAGAAACTGAGAACTGATGGTGGTGGTGAATGCACCTCTCGAGAATTTGCTAGATTTTGCAGTGAGGAAGGTATAGAGTATGAGGTCATTGCACCATATACACCTCAACATAATGACATAGGTGAGAGGAAGAATCAAAGTATACTGAACATGACTAGGAGCATGTTGAAAGCTAAAGACATGCCAAAGAGATTTTGGGGTGAAACAACTTCAACAACAATATATATTTTAAACAGATGCCCAACCAAGAAGATAGTCAACATGACTGCTTATGAGGCTTGGACAGGTGTGAAGCCGAATGTTAATCATCTTAGAGTGTTTGGATCAATGCGTTCAAGGCATGTACCTGAAGAATTTAGGAAGAAGCTAGATGATCGAAGTCAGGCTATGGCGCTCATATGTCATCATTCGTTTGGTGCATATAAGTTGTATTCACCAAACAATGATAAACTTGTGGATCTAGTAGATGAAAGCAAATGGTGGGATTGGAGTCATGGGTTAGTTCGACAGGAATTAGAAACAATTACAACTATGTTTGAAGAAGACCAACAAACTGAAGTCCCAACCAATCGAAACGAAGAACCACTTGAGCATAATGTTAGGAGATCAACTAGATCAAGAACTGAGTCGATAAGAATAGCTGGATATGAGAGATTTCCAGATAAAGCAGTCGATGCAGATGGTGACTTAATAGAAGAAACAATGATGATGGACGAAGCATAACCAATTAATTTGGATCAAGCCATGAATGATTTGAATTGGTTAACAACCATGAATAAAGAACTCAGGTCAATCAAGAAGAACGAGACCTGGGAGCTTGTCGAAAAGTCAATCAAGAAGCCAATTGACGCGAAGTGGATTTACAAGCCGAAACGAAGGCCAAATAATGAAATTGTCAAACATAAGGCAAGACTAGTGGCGAGAGGTTTTCTAAAAAACCTGGTATTGATTTTGAGGAAGTGTATACACTTGTGGCGAGATTGGAAATGAGAAGAATTATTGTGTCGACAACAACATACAGAGGGTAGAAGATACATCAGTTGGATGTAAAATCAGCATTTCTGAATGGACATTTGAAAGAAGAAATCTATGCCAGTCAACCATCAGGATTCGAAATCAAAAGGCAGGAGTTGAAGGTGTAAAGATTGAGGAAGACTCTCTATGTTTGAAGCAAGCCCTCCATCAGGATTCGAAATCAAAAGGCAGGAGTTGAAGGTGTAAAGATTGAGGAAGACTCTCTATGTTTGAAGCAAGCCCCAAGAGCTTGGAATAAGAGAATATATAACTTCCTAATCGAAGTAGGTTTCACAAATTGTGTATCTGAACATGGAATGTATGTCAATGATGCAAACATAGTCATTTGAATCATCATATGCCTGTATATAGATGATTTGTTGATTATAGATGCAGATGAAACAAAGATAAGAAGAGTCAAGTCGAAGCTGATGCAAGAGCTTGAAATGTTCGACCTAGGAAACTTGTCATATTTCTTAGGGATGGAGTTCAAAGACACATGTGAAAGAGTGTTCTTGCACCAAAAGAAGTATGTCCAAGATACCTTGAAGAGGTTCAAGATGAGCAACTGTAACGCAGCTGCTACGCCATTAGAAACTGAAGTAAAGATGAAGGAGACAAATGATAAATTTGTAAGTGCGACACTGTACAAACAAATCATTGGATCCTTGAGGTATCTTTGCAATACAAGGCCAAACATTTGTCAGATTGTTGAGTAGATTCATGACGAAATCCTAAGAATGTCATGTCACTGTAGTTAAAATAGTGTTGAGATACATAAAGGGTACAATTGATCATGATGTGTTGATGTCAAGGCAGAAGAAGATCAACACAGATGCAAAAGTTTATGGCTATACTAGTTCATATTTCAATGAAAATCAAGACGAAAAGAAGAGTATTGTAAACTACATGATCGAAGGTGCTCCAATCTCATGGAACTCAACAAAGCAAAGTATTGTGGCTTTGTCATCATGTGACGTTAAGTACGTGGTTGCATCATATGCATCATGTCACGCAGCATGGATAGAGATGTTGCTCGAAGAGCTCAAGATAATGGAACCTAAGAAAATGAATTTGTTTGACGACAACAAATCAGCTATCGACCTGACGAATCATCCAATGCGTCATGGTCGAAGTAAACACATAATAAGGAGGTATCATTTTTTGAGGGATCAAGTTAACACAGGAAAACTTGAACTTGAGCATTGTAAGACAGAATGACAACTAGCCGACATACTCATCAAACTCCTGAAGAAAATCAGGTTCGACAAACTGAAGAGAAGCATCGAGATGAGAAGTCTCGACGAGGTGTGTTAGAAGTTGTAATTTGATGTTTTGTCGAAAGCTAGCATTCGACTATGCCGAAGTAGCTAGTCGAGATGTAGAAGTCAGCTGTATTCGACTTAGTCGAATACATCATATAGTTATTATGTTGAAACGCAAATTCTAATTTTGTACTTTGCATTTTGTATGTTTTGGACATATGTCGATTTGTATAATTTTAGACATAGACTTTAGTTGTCTATATAAAAAATATTGTATGATAAAAAGATAACAATTTCTTCAATATTTCTTTTTACGAATTTAATTTCTCCCTTTTCTCTCTTCTTTTTTCATCGTTCTTAAAAACATTTTTGTTCCAACAATTACATGCAATAATTTTTAAGTGAGAGTAATGAAACTATGAAAGTTAACTAAACAAAACCTTCGAGATTTATTTTTTCTTCATTCAAGGAACAAGGATCCATTGTACAATTTATGTTCTTGGTGTGCTAAATTGGATTAACAAATAAACATGAGGAAGTAAAAGGGTAACAAAAAAATTGCCCAACTCCTAAAAACCTAATAAAAAGTTGCTCAAAAATTACAAAAACCGACAGAAACAACAAAAGTTGAGGCGTGCAAGTGAAAAAAAGGACAAGCTTTCTTCTTAAGTAAAAGGAGATTTAATAACAATTAAGTAAAAAAAGAAAAATGTATTGTGTATGAAGATATATCTGTACGTTATTCGTCAAGATTGCGAGATGATTTGCGTATAAAGAAACTCATTCCAAATGTCTGGTAATCCTGGTAAACACCAATGAATACAATCTGCATAAGTAGTTGGATCAGCTTGTTGTTCTGGTGTAAGCATCTTTCCTTGACGTATTGTATAAACAGAAGTATGTGCATCTTTTCTATACTCCGATAACGTTGTGATGTTAAGAAAGTACACCGGAACCTTCATTGATTTTGTCACATTGTCAGCAATCACAAAAAGTCGACGATCCGTGCCCACATTCAACGGGGCCGACATATTTAGAATCGGAGTTGTTTCTTTAGCACATTTTATGCCATCAGGGTTGTTCCAGTCCTCACTCCTGTAAACATTGAATGCAAAGACCAATTGTGTTAAAGCTTAAAGGTAAAGTACTAAAGTACTCATCAAAGATTAGAAAGCATAAAAATGAGATATAATCATTACTTGATATGAAGAGGTGACGTGCCAGTGAAGAAAACTTTGGTTCTATTAGGGTCAATGTGTTCATCCACCCATTTTGACCATGTTCTCATCACTCTCTCGTATGCTTCCGGCCTAGGGACTTCATCATATTCTGTCGCCCCTTCATCAAACGATCCTCGTCTATCGAATCACACACAAATCAATATAAGTTTCACCGAAACATAAAATGAAGTGAAAAGAAAAACGAATACAGTATGTGGTCTAGTGTGCTTACAATACTTTCATATTGAAAGTGTTCATCCACCATATGTAGGTATTAAAGATAAGATAATCTGCATTCTTCCAATTCACCCCATGCTTTTCAATTGATTCCGGCATTATTATTCGGTTCAATATGCTATGCATATTTGGATCATCTGAATTTGATTCTACAAGAAATGGGGACCAGTAGAATTCCACCGTAGTAATTACATTCTCTGGCTCCTACATAAACAACAAAGAGTGCATCCTAAGCAACATCGAATAAAATAAATCCATGTTGTCCTTTCCGAACAACCAATATACTGTCTCAATCTAATAAAGCCAGATCTTGCTATCACTAAGGCAAAATAAAAAGTGGTTCTGAAACAATTCCATTTTGTCACCAAATTCAGTGGTCCACACTCTACACCACAAATGTACAAAATGTTTATGCTCATTCTAGCTCATTAAGATGAAAAAGAAAAACAACAAACCTCAATTTTCAAGATTGCAAGAGAACCAGTCTTGTACCAAGTCTTCTTATCAGAAGGAACCACAGATTGAACCATACAAACCATTGATTCCCACTGGTTTCTATTCAGAGAGTCTCCAACAAACATTACTCTTTTCCCTCTTATCTTCTTAAACAACAATCTTGGCTTGAACCTTAAATTACACAAAAAATGCAATCATTAAGAATATACATCAACATAAAAAAACTTATTAAAAAAAAACCAAATTGCATACTTTGGCATAGAGCAATCTCTAGGTTGCCATTTCCAGTTCTGATACAAAGAATCACGTCTTCCATTCCTCATACATGTAACTTGAGAAGTGAGAAATTCACATTCTTCTTCTTTATACAAAGGATGTGTCATGTTATCCAAAACCCATTCACCATTGAACAAGTCACAATCTTTTGGTGGCAACTCAACTTCTTCTTCCTCTTCTTCCTCTTCTTCTAACAATTCAATCTTGTCTTCTTTCTCTGTCATCACAACCTTTTTCACCTCGACACGTTCTTGTTGTTCATCAGAATCCTCATCACCATCCTCACTTTTCTCAAGCTTAGTTCTTGAGTTTTTAGTAACAGTTTCTTCTACAACATCTTTCTTGGTATCATCAACAACAGTACTGTCTTCTTCTACAAGAACCACTTTCTCTGTCTCCTTACGTAAAGACTCAACCTTTTTGGAATTTTCTTGATGGGCTTCTTGAACTTTAGGCCTTGAGAATGGAAATTCAGCTATTGATTTAACGTCTTCGTTGTACATGAATATCCCAAAGAGGAAAATGGAAAAAACGACCACAAAAATGGAAAGGTTACTGTTCTTGCGAGCCTTCATTGCTCCTATTTCTGAGTTGAAAAGAGGAGTCTTACGACGAAGAGGCTGCATGATAGAGAAGAAAAAGAGAAAAGACTGAGGAAAGAGGAGGAGAAAAGAGGTAGAAATATAGAGAAAGAAAAGAGAGACATTTGAGAAAGAAAAAGACTTGAATTCAAGTATTAGGTTGTGTTTGTTTATTTGGTGTTTGGTGAAATGATGTTATCAAAGAATATAGAACAGAGTATTGGTTGATTGTTGTCTTTCTTAGCACTCAAGCAGGAACTGTTTTGTGGCTCATCTCAATCATGTTCCTCTGAGGAGTTATGTATGTGATCCCACCTTAAAACTTAAGCCTCCTTTATTGTTTTCCCTTCTAAAATATTTTTATAAACTACAATAAAGATATACAATTAAAATTCACAAATACGTAATTATCCGAATTCAAATCCTAATACTTATAATTATGTGTGTAAATTTTTAGTAGCGGATATTCAATTAAATAGTTATATAAAGATATTTGATATAGAAAATATTCGAATTCATGACATTCTGGTTATTCATCTTTAATAAGGTGAATTATAAGTAGTAAAAAAAATTACTAATTTTTGTCCTTCTATAAAATATTATTTATGCTAAATTTTTTGAGTCAAGTGGGTTAGGCCATTTTGCTCTATTTTATATTTTATAATAAAATTATTGGGATGTTTGTATTTTTTTAAAGATGATTATTATAGTGTTATATTTTTTTATTTGAATTAAAAAAATTAAATGAAAAATTGATTTAAATGATTTAAAAAAAAATGTTATTTTATGTATTTAATTCTTTTACTATAAATTTTTTTATATCAAAATTTCAAAAAAATATTTTATTATTTTGAATAATTTTTCATAAAAATTATTTTTTAATACACATTTTTTTTGAAAATTTTATGATTTTGAATATGTTTTAATTTTCTGTTATTAATGTCAAAATTAAGCTTTTAATTTATAAAAAATAAATGTAATTTCTTTACTAATTTAAAAAATATTTTTATAAAACTCATTTAAAAAAATCTGTTAAAAAAAACAAATTGGCCCTACATGTGTTTTTATGTGTTTTTTTGTATTTATAAACTTTTGAAGTTTTAATTATTAGTCTACTCACTCTGTGGTCCTACTAATTAGAAAAACAACATATTTGAGATAACTATACATGAGGATTAAATACATATATTTTTTATTAGTAATTCCTCTTGGTCTGCTGGTAATTCAACTACTTTCAAAGTTGAGGCAATACGTGAGGGAGAGGAATACAAAGGAGTGATTTCAAAGCTTTCAAAGTTGGTAGTAGTCTCAGTCAGGTGAGAGGGTTTGGTGGTTTTTGGTGGACACAATGTTGTTGTCTTACAGTTTCAGTTTCGGATTGCAAGGAAGTAATTCTTGATGGTTATGGTAAAGTGTTGTGTAGAGATGCCCACTCCAACAGCAATGTCTAGATTCCAATATAAGTCTTTTGGGTCAACTAATTATAAAGTATACAATGTTTGAGATTAGTTATATGTAGGGTTTGAATCCTTTCTTCTAAGTGTCTTCTTTGAGTTGTGTGACATCCATTTTTATAGTTTAAAAAATACTAAAATTTGAGTTAATTTGTGGATTGATAATGTAATATAAAAATGAGTTAAATATGTTTGTGGTTTTTATAAATATTTCAAATTTCGTTTTTATTCTTTTAAATTCTTCTAAAATTTTTTGTTTACGTTTTTGTTTCTTAATATTAAAACTGTCGTTAAATAATAAATCGTCATTAAAATCGTCGCTAATTTTGTTTCTAAGTTGTAAAAATCGTTGCTAAGTTGCAGGAGGGACTGAAAGTGTTGATGAAAATTTTTAGGAGGACCATTTTTTAAAGAAAATATTTTAAGTGACTAAAAACGAAATTTGAGATATTTAGGAGGACCGCAAACATATTTAATCCTATAAAAATTGATATTTATTTGCATTTGTTTAGTGTTTTTGAAAAACAATCACAAATTTTAATTCACTTACATGATTAAACTCAAAAAAATTCTAGAATATATTGTGCAAAAAACAGTTAGATAAAACATGTTTATGTTTGGATATTTGATGTTTGGGTGTAGAGAAATAGGGTAGAAATCCCGATAAGGATGATGAAGGATAATTGGCTAAAAAGCTTAAAAGTAAAGTGCGGAATTGTTTGTAAAAATAAAATAAGTGAAAATAAATAATAAAAATCAATCGAATACAATGCTTGAATTTAAAGAATTAAAAGAGGGACGTAGATTCATACATTTCTCACAAACTCTTTTCTCTCTGTAACTTGAATTGTCGAGTTCTATGGAGAATACTAATGAAAAATTGCGAACCCCTGTTACATGAATGAAATCGACTTATATACTAAATACATCAATAATCTTCGATAACGGTTACTTCTCTAGAACTCGACATATATCCTACTACGTGGGCTATTGTTTTATGATAAATTTTCATGTGGCTTTGGTCTTCGAACTACCTCTAAACTATTTCTATTATTGAAACTGTTTTTACAAACTCTAACTACCTCTATCGAAGAGATTCTTTGTCGAATCTTTGTAGTGAGATACCTTAATGTCTCTAGGTCACCTACTCCTTGGACTCAAGAAAATACTAAGTCCTAAAACACTTGATAGACGAGTCAAACTCACCACCTTTATACTAAACTTTCATGTCGAAATGCTAATTGCAAACCCATTTCGAGATTCTGAATATGTTTTAAAGAGAGAGTGATCCTAATCTTGCGAATCTGTTCTTTAGATTCCTCCAAACTATGCTTAGTGGGTTTAGGTACAACTTGAGTAAAAAAATCACTAGCTAATAAATGCCCCCAAAAAATGCCACTTTCGACCATGATTGAAATATGGAAGAAAGATGGTGTTCTTAGCAAACTTTCAACACTTTTCACAACAGTCTGCATATGTCATAGTCATCATGACTATTACTACTTAGCTGTCACATTAGCTTACATGCATGCACCTACCATCGTGATTTGAGATTTCAACTTCCAAAGTCATTGTGGGCCACAAAATCAACTGTTTCAAAGGAAAATCATTTTAATCAATTTTAATTCAATAGGGAAAACTAAAGAGTTTTCATGCACTACACACATAGACAGACAGACAGACAGACACACAGACACACACACACACACACACACATACACACATATTCACACACTCTTATTTCATCATTTTTCCTTTTCGCTACTAGTTCTTCTTTGAACCCTAAAGCTTTCATTTTTATGCAAATTTCACTCTTTCTTCTTCTCACGCTCCAAGATAAATGACTTCCTCTAGCATGAAAAAACAACTTCCAATTATGTCTGCTACTGATGTTACTGCTCCTACTCTCTCTAGAAATCACACCTATATCCCTGAGCCACAATGAAAAAAGAAAAAGCCATCATATAGGATTCTCATGTATTAATCCCTTGATAAATCTCAGGTAATGTTTATGCATTTTTGGTTCCATTTCCCATATCCTCTACAAACATGGTAAGTTAAAGAAATTTTCCCCTTGTTATCGTTGCTGCAAACCTCATGCATTTGAAGAAATTTCCACCATAACATGTGTTCCACTCCTCTCTTATCATCAACAATGAAGCTTATATCAATTGGTTGGATAAAGTAGAAAAAATAAAGAAAAAATATAGAAAAACCAAGACATATACGACTTGATTCAATTGTCCAGAAATGGTCCCAAATATAACCCCAATATGCTCATTTAAGCCTTATACTTTTGGGAAGCTTGACCAACACCTTTCACATCTGTTGTGAAATAATAACTCCCACCCATTTTGAAGTGACTTCTATTACTGGCCTTCGACCCACTAGGGATACCTTCGACCCCACTCTCAAACATAAAATCAAACCTAATTTTTTGTTCACTTGTCCATACTTCAGTAATTATATCGAAGACCATCATGAGGATACTGAGAAAGTCTCTGACTATAAGCACATTTCTTTCCTCATCCTCTGACTATCCCATTTCATTTTTTGCTTCAGTTCTTTATAGATAGCCAATAAAGCTTTAGCAACTTATATCCACAAAGGACGAACATCTGTCTCAGCAAGCTGATCCCAGGTTCCCTTTATGAATCTCTAGGGTTTGCTGCCTTTGAACTAAAATCTATAAACCATCCTGTCGACAAGCTTTTGATCTCTGGCCCTTTGTTGCTCTTGCAACTTTGGCTTAATGCCACATTCAAACCCTCTCTGAAGGTTATCATCCCATATGACTTAACAAGACATGTAAAAAATAAACGGGTTGAAGGCACTAGGCTCGTTCTACTTACTCCAAAATATACCAACCGTTCGACCGAATAGGTGTTCAAAAACCATTTCCTTATGTACACAGACTGTGCTACATTCGTTTCTTCCATGGTCCTACTTGTCAGTCGAAGTCACGGTGCATATTAGTTTAAACGAGAATTTCCAACTCTTTCCTCTAAACACCATTCTGAAGCCTTTGACATTTGGGAAGATTTCCTTAAACCTACTGTTCCATCGACCATAATTTCAATGGGGAAATCTGGCATGGGACTTGTCAGTTGTCAATCAAACATGGTGGCCAAACAATTTGGCTTTAGTCAATTTCTACCAAAGTCTATTTTTATTCATAAGGACGAAATTTGTTTGGCCACCACTACACTGTTGGAGGAAAGATATCAAACATGTTTAGACTTTCATGTCAAAGAAGTTCTTACTCTAAACCCTTTTGAATTTAAAGCTGAAGGTGAGAAAATTACTTAGAAGGGGGGGTTGAATAAGTAAGACTAAAAATCAAAGATTAGAACACAGATATTTTTATCCTGGTTCGTTGAAAACAACTAGTCCAGTCCACCCTCTCAAGAGTGATTTTCCTTTCTCTGTCAAGGACTTAATCCACTATTTTAATCAAACAGATTACAAATAGCAACACCTAAGAACAACCGTTCTTAGTCTTCTCAAGAGCAGCTGATCCCAACTGGATCCTCTTAAGGAAAACCTTTACAAACAAAGTAAAACTTTTACAAGAGTAAGAATGCTTCTAATAAGCTGTTATCACAACAGTGATATTTCTCTTAAGTTAAGAATAAAGATAAAGCAAAGTAATATGATAAAGAGCTTTTTGAGATTTGCTTTGAGGAGTGATTTTGCTAGAGATTCGATGCTGAAGAAGATGGAGTGGACTTCTTTATATAGGCACTAAGATCCAAGAAGTCTTGTTACGTTGAAGGCTGTGCAGAAAAGCCTAGAGCCTTTTGTCTTCACATTGGAGGCTGTGCTGAAACAGGCCTGATGCTTTTTGTCTTCACTTGCAGAATACTTTCCTCAGAATGAAATGCACAGATAAAACCTTTTTGTCTGTGTCCTTGTGTCTAGCACAAAATAGGAAAGAGCTGTTGAGAAAGACCAACGTACATATTTAAATCTTCTTCAAAGTAAGTTCAGCTTTCGACATAAGAATCTGAATCTTCAGAGTCTTCTGATCACGGATCATCTGGATCTTCAGAGTCTTGAAAGTTCTTCAGATTGAGCTGAATCAGAGTATGTGCAGCTTGTGTGCTTGAGCGTGTAAATCCTTCAGAGCAGAGTCTTCTATGCTTTAGAGGCTCCTTCTTCAGAATCTTCAAGAGACAGTAGTCAGATTCTTCTGGGAGCAATGTTCAGATCTTCACTTAAGATGTTCTTGAACTTATGAAGTCTTTCATACAAACAATGTTCAGATGCAATTTAGCTTTCTTAAGATGATTTACTTTAGTGCCTGTAGCAAACAATCTAGAACACGTTTAGAGTATATAATTCTTGAATACAAAATTCATAATTGTTATCATCAAAACATAGAGATATAACTAAGACACAATCTGTGCTCTTACAATCTCCCCCTTTTTGATGATGACAAAACATGAGAAAATATTGTTCAATAAAGAGTAAGAATTAGAAACTCCCCCTGAGATAAACAATCTCCCCCTGAAATAAATACTACAATAGAATAGAATACTTCCCTTTCTGATTGAGTATATTTCAGATTCAGAGCCTGATGAATGAGTTCAGAGTCAAATCTTGATGCCAGATGATTGAATAAATGTATCAGAGTAAGATATCAGAGTTGATTGAATACTCAGATTTTCTTTAGAGAATCAGGTTCTGGTTGACACAGTCTCAGGGTAACTTCAATGAATTATGTCAGATATAACAGTATAATCTGAAAGACTTAAATTCAAATAAGTTAATAAAATGTCTGAATTTTAGTTTTGGTAAATGCTTATAGGTTGAACACTCAGTTTCTCTTTTTCTCCCCCTTTTTGTCATAATCAAAAAGATTTTCAAAGACGGAAGGAAATAAAAGAGAAGAAGTAAATAGGAGCAAAACATGTTAGCATGCAATTAAAAACAAAACAAACCAAAGTTCACAGACAAACAGGCAGAGGCCAAAAAACACATAACACAATAACGATAACCAAACATCAAAAACTCAGTTCATGTGCAAAACAACAAATAAAACTAGGTCTGGCGAGAGGCAATGAGGGTCAGAAGCTCTGTCATCTTGGCAGCTGACTCTTCTTGCTTAGACATCCAGGTCTTGATTTCATCGGTTGTTTTCTCTTGCTTGATCATCCAGTCCTTGATATCCTTCACATCATTCACAAGTTCTGAAACCACAGATGAAGACGGAGCAGATGCAGCAGCAGCAGGGTTCCCTTCAGATTGGTTTTCAACAGAAGCTTGTTCAACCATTTCAAAATCAGGAACAACTGGAGGAGCAGCTTCCAATAGTAACACAGGAGGAGGAGGAGGCATGTTCATCAGTGTCACCTTTATTAACTCAGCAAATTTAGTCTTAGCAAGCTTAGAGCATTTTGCTCTAACTTTTAGGGCAGCTTTGTTAAACATCCAGATGAAGCGCTTCCACGCAGTATTCGAAACATTTGGGTCCAAACTAGACATACATACAGCCTTAACACGATCATATTCAGAATCTAACTCCTTTTTGAAAAAATCAAACATAGCATTAACACAAGATCCTAAATCTGACTGTTCATTCTGACCAGAGGAAAAAGGATTAGGGGTGTTAGCAGGAGTAGGTTCAGATGGTTGTGGTTGAGGTGTGGGTGGTTGAGATGTGTGGATGACAGATTGAGGGAATTCAGCTGAGTGAGGAAGAGTTTGATTCTCAGATGGATTAGTTTCAGGTGGTTGTGGAATGGTTTGGTTTTCAGCTGTTTGAGTGTCAGAGGGTTGAGCTTCAGATGGTTGTTGAGATGGAGAGTTTGGTGGGGTATGAAACAAAGCAATGTTAAGATGTTTCTTCATAACACTCTCAGAGCGAGCTTGTTTGAGTGATTCTGAATCATAGTCAGATGAATCAGATGAATCAGAGGATTCATCTGAGTGAACAGATGTAGGCGAAATTTCAATTGTTTGGTTGAGGGGTGGAATATCAAGAATAGTGTCAGAAAGATTTGGATCTTCTGAGGGAATTGCTTGTTCAGAGTGTTCAGTTTGAACAGTCTCTGGATGATGTTGTTCTGAAATAATTATTTGTGGTTGGGGAGTCTCTATGTGGGGATTCTCTAGTTGCGACAAAGTTGGTTGTGGAGTTGTTGTTGGAGAGTTTTCAGATAAAATTGGTTCTGGTGGTGGAATTTCTGTTTGAATAGTTTGATGTTGTGGATTAGATGGGATTGGTGCTGGAGATGAGTTTAAATTTACTGGTTCAGAGGATAGTGGTTCAGATGAGATATTAACAGACTTTCTAGATTTTGAAGTTCTTGGTATGAGGCTTGGAGAGAGTTGTGGTGAAGATAGTGGTGAATGAACAGTAGGAGTAGGATCAGAGGCTAATACCTGTTGAATGGTGTCTCTGATTTCTTCCAGAGTAGCTTCTCTTGGACTGCTTCTGGCCTTCTTTCCTTCTTTCCTCTTCTTTCTTGATGCTTCAGGAGCTTTTCTCTTCTTCTGAACGGATTCTTCGTCAGCCTTCCTCTTACTGCGCCTTTCCTTCATCTGATTAGGCAATTCTTCTCCAGGCTTCTGAACGAGATTGGCAGGTAAAGGGATTCCTTCCTTTAGGCATTCAGTAATGTACAGCCAGACAAATTCCTTAGGTTCATCTGCACTGAACAGTGGAAAATCTTCCACAGGAACTCTTCTACCTTGAATCTCGTCAGAGTTGATCTTCCTGAGTTGTCCCTTCAATTCTGAGATGATTTTCATCCTCTTCAGATTGAGTCCATTAATTTCAGAGCCAATGATGTGAGTCAGATCCTCTGTAATCTTCGCATCAGTCAGATGTTGAACCAGTTTGTTCTCAACAAGTATATCAGAAATCAACCTTCCCAGGGGTATCCATGTCCTTACTTTACCAGCTTTCGCCCTTACTTCCTCTCTTGTTTCTTTGACATGAGTTAATAAATGACTGAAGATGAGATACGGTAGATCCACTTTGACATTTTTGCTAATGCAGTACATAAAATACAAATGTTCAGAACTCACATAATCTGGAGAGTTTGAAGGTTTTCTGTGGAAAAACGTACTCATAAAGATTTTCGCCCAGATCCTATAAATGGGTTTTAAATCTTTAACCTTACTTGACGGCAAACCAGCAATAGTAACTTCTTCATAAACCCTAGCCATATCGATGCGAGAAGAAGCAAGATCTGAAACACCATCAGACTCAGTATAGCTAAACAGTTGTCTGATCAGGTTTTCAGTGATGACTATCTCCACTCCAAGAACCGAAGAATGTATAAACTTGGGACCAGCGCTTGCATGTATCCAAAATTCCTTAACCAGTGTTGGGAAAACAGGCCCCATTAGCCTTTCAAAATATTTTTCCCACCCTTGAGCTTTGATGGCAGAAATGAGATCAAACCCATTTTCCTTTAAAGAGTCAAGGTCAATGAAGCTTTCACAGAGCACCTCTAGATCAGCCACTGGAGTGAATAAGGTTCGTTCAGGTTCTTTGTACATGATGGTCTTGTTAGGTTTTGCAGCAGTGTTTGAAGTTGACGCCATTGAAGAAGAAGAATACCTTGGTTTCGGTTTAGGGTTTTGGAAAAGATTGAAAAGGAAGCAGAAACGCATGAATGAAGTGAATGTGGAAAGTGTGATAGAAGTGTGATAGGTGATATATATAGGAAACCAAAAAACAATAGGGCACACAAAAGACACTTACGCACGTTTGGACAGCATTAAATGAAAAGTAATCATTTCACATTAAATTATGACAGCTGGGGGAAAAACAAGAAAAGTGAGATTTTCAAAGCATTACCTCAAACTTCAAATCAGTTAAGCACTCAATTTTTTCAGAAATTGAATGCCACTTGTTTGCTTTGTTGGCTCATCTGATGTCTCTCAAGAAATGAAACGTTTCCAACTTTCAGATCTTCTGAGCTTGTTAGTTCAGAGTTTTACACAAAACAAAATAATTGAATAAATATAAATGAACGAATAGACAGATGAAATACTTCAGATTATTAAACATTTTGCATCTGAGAGGTTGCCTCTGAGAAATATTACTCTGGACATAAATCCATACAAATATTTTTCAGAATAAACTTAAATCTATCTTCAGCAAGGGGTTTTGTGAAAATGTCAGCCCATTGATGATCTGTATCAACAAAAGCTAGATTAATTACACCCTTCTGAACATAGTCTCTGATGAAGTGATGTTTAATTTCTATATGTTTTGCCTTAGAATGCAAGATTGGATTTTTTGACAAACATATAGCAGAAGTATTATCACAGAAGATAGAAAGGTTACTCTCATAGATTTGATAATCTTCTAATTGACTCTTCATCCAGAGCATCTGAGTACAACATCCAGCAGCAGCAATGTATTCTGCCTCTGTAGTTGATAGTGCAATGGTAGGTTGCTTCTTGCTGTACCATGAGATCAGATGACTTCCAAGAAACTGACAGCTTCCAGAAGTGCTTTTACGTTCAACTCTGTCTCCAGCATAGTCAGCATCACAGAATCCAACTAATGAAAATTCATCAGATCTTCTGTAACACAAACCCATGTTAGCAGTACCTTTCAGATACCTCAGAATCCTCTTAACAGCTGTTAAGTGTGATTCTCTAGGATCTGATTGGAATCTAGCACATAAACAGACACTAAACAAAATATCTGGTCTAGAAGCAGTCAAGTATAGAAGAGATCCTATCATACCTCTGTAGAGTTTTTGATCTACCTTCTTACTTACCTCTTCCTTACCTAGAGTGCTTGTAGGATGCATTGGAGTCTTTGCCATTTTGCTATCAACCATGTTGAACTTCTTCAGAAGCTCTTTAACATATTTGGTTTGATGTATGTAGGTGCATTCTGGAGTCTGATTGACTTGGATTCCCAAGAAGAATCTCAATTCTCCCATCATGCTCATTTCAAATTCTTCCTGCATACATTTAGCAAACTCCTTTCCAAGCGTAATATTTGTTGATCCAAAAATAATGTCATCTACATAAATCTGACAAATCAACAGATCTTTCTTAACAGATTTGCAGAATAAAGTTGTATCCACTTTTCCTCTGATAAAATTTTTCTTCAGAAGGAAGTTGCTCAACCTCTCATACCAAGCTCTGGGAGCTTGTTTTAATCCATAAAGGGATTTCTTTAATTTGAAAACATGATCTGGAAAGTTTTCACTTTCAAAACCAGGAGGTTGGTGGACATATACTTCTTCTTCTATAATACCATTAAGAAAAGCACTTTTAACATCCATCTGATACAGAGTGATGTTATTCTGTGCAGCAAATGAAATAAGAAGACGAATAGATTCTAACCTTGCCACTGGAGCATATGTCTCAGTGTAATCAATACCTTCTTGTTGACTATATCCTTGAGCAACCAGCCTTGCTTTATTTCTTTCTACTTCTCCCTTTTCATTCAGTTTATTCCTGAAGACCCATTTTGTTCCAATGACATTGAATCCTTTAGGTCTAGGAACCAGATCCCAAACTCCATTTCTGGTGAATTGATTCAGCTCTTCTTGCATAGCTATAATCCATTCATTATCTTCCAGAGCCTCATCTACAGATGTTGGTTCTATCATTGACACTAAGCCAAATAAGGAAGATTCAGGAGTTCTGAGATATGATCTTGTCCTTATGGGATCATCTTTCTTTCCAATTATCACATCTTCTAGATGAGAAGCTTTGATTCTGGAAGAAGATCCTCTGACAGTTGGTCTTTCAGAAATATGCAAGTTATTTAGTTGGGAAGTCAAAGGTGTAGCATCTGGGGTTGCGTCAGAATCTTTGTTCTCTGCTTTTTCTGCCTCTGAGCCTTCAGAGTCTGTGAGAATCACTTCTCTATCTGCAGAACTTTCAAACTGCTTTGGCTTTTCAGAGCCAAGCTTATCATCAAATCTGACATGAATAGATTCTTCCACAATCTGTGTTTCAGTATTGAATACTCTGTAGCCTTTAGAGCGTTCAGAATAACCAAGCATGAAACACTTCTGTGCTTTGGAATCAAACTTGTTCAGATTATCTTTAGTATTAAGCATATAACAAATACATCCAAAAGGATGAAAATAAGCAATGTTAGGCTTTCTGTTTCTCCACAATTCATAGGGAGTCTTTTTCAGAAGAGGTCTTACAGACACTCTGTTCTGAATATAACAAGCTGTGTTAATTGCTTCTGCCCAGAAATATTTTGCCAGATTTGTCTCGTTGATCATGGTTCTGGCCATTTCTTGCAATGTTCTATTTTTCCTCTCTACAACTCCATTTTGTTGTGGAGTTCTAGGACAGGAGAAATCATGTGCAATGCCTTTTTCAGAAAAGTATTTTTCAAAATGTTTATTTTCAAATTCTCCACCATGATCACTTCTGACTTTAATAATTTTACAATCTTTTTCAGTCTGGACTTGATTGCAGAAGTCAAAGAACACAGAATGAGACTCGTCCTTGTGTTTTAGAAACTTTACCCATGTCCATCTGCTGTAGTCATCTACAATGACTAACCCATACTTCTTGCCTCTGATGGATGCAGTTTTCACTGGTCCAAACAGATCAATATGAAGTAATTCCAATGGTCTGGAGGTAGAAACAACATTTTTTGATTTAAAATGAGATTTTGAAAATTTACCTCTTTGACATGCTTCACACAGAGCATCTGAGTTGAACTTCAACTTAGGAAGTCCTCTGACCAGATTGAGTTTATTAATCTGAGATATACGTCTCATATTAATATGCCCCAATCTTCTATGCCAGACCCATTGCTCATCATTCACAGATAAGAGGCATTTTACATTTTGAACTTTAAGTTCTGAAAGGTTAATTTTATAAATGTTGTGTTTCCTCTTTCCATTGAATAGGATAGAACCATCCTTTTGACATACAGCTTTGCAACATTTTTGATTAAAGATGATATCATAACCATTGTCACTTAATTGACTTATGGACAATAGATTATGTTTCAATCCTTCAACTAACAGAACATTAGAAATAGAGGGTAGGTTGCCATTACCTATAGTTCCAGAGCCAATGATCTTGCCCTTCTGGTTCCCTCCAAATTTCACGTCCCCTCCAGATCTAAGTTCCAGACTTTGGAACATAGACCTTTCTCCCGTCATGTGTCGTGAGCATCCAGAGTCCAGGTACCATGATTGGTGTCCTGACTTTGCTGCTAAGGACATCTGCAACAGGGATTATTTTGTCTTTAGGTACCCAGATCTTCTTGGGTCCTTTAGGGTTAGTTGCCTTGTAGGTTTGTCTAAACTTTTGTTTTTCAACATAGTTTTTGTTTAGACTTGCCTTAGATCTAAACACATGAGTATTCTTTTCAGAGCTCGTGTGTTTAATATCATTTAAATGACCAAATTTAAAGTTAGAGTATAAAGGAGTTATCTTAATAATCAGATCATCTACAGGTATTGGTCTTACATCTTTTTCAAGAGAAGAAGATTGAAATCCAATTCCCTTTCTTTTATTCCTACTAACTCCATAGATCATAGAAGCCATCTTGCTTCTGTCTATGCTTTTAGTGAGGAACCTCTGAAAACTAGAGTCATATTTTTCCAAAATATTTTCAGATGACTTAGCTTCAGAGTCAGATTCTTGTTGAACAATTTCCAAATCATTTTTTATTTTTAAATTTATTTTTCTCTGCTCAACAAGTTCTGTTTTCAGATTATCAATCTCAGATTCAAGATTGCTTTTCAGCTTCTTGTTCTTGAGTTTGATATTATTGTAGCTTTTCAAAACTTCAGATAACACCTTTATAAGTTCATCTTTGGTAAGTTTGGACATTACCTCTTCAGCGTCAGAGTCGGAGTCTGACTCAGATTCAGATGATAATTCTTCATTCTGATCTTCTATTCCAGCCATTAATGCCATGTTGGCACACTCTTCTTCTGCTTCAGATTCAGATTCAGATTCATCTGAATCATCCCAAGTTGCCATAAGAACCTTTTTCTTTTTATCAAACTTTCTCTTGGGTTTCTCCTTGAGAAGTTTGGGGCAGTCATTTTTGTAGTGCCCAGGTTCCTTGCATTCGTAGCATGTGACCTCTTTCTTTCCAGATCTTCTGTATCCAGAAGATTCCTTCCTGTGGTCAGCTTTCCTGAAGTTGTTAAACTTCCTTCCCTTGTGCTTCCAGAGCTTGTTGATTCTTCTGGAAAGCATGGACAGTTCATCTTCTTCTTCAGAAGACGATTCTTCAGAACTTTCTTCTTTTACCTGCAAAGCTTTAACAAGTTTGTTAGATTTTAAAGCTATGGATTTACCTTTATCTTTCTTCTGGGGCTCATCTTCCTCCAGCTCTATTTCATGACTTCTCAAAGAACTGATAAGTTCTTCTAAGGAGATCTTATTCAGATCTTTTGCCATCTTCAGTGCAGTCACCATTGGTCTCCATCTGGTGGGAAGACTTCTGATGATCTTCTTGACATGATCTGACGTTGAGTAGCCCTTATCCAGAACTTTCAGACCAGCAGTAAGAATCTGAAATCTAGAAAACATAGTTTCTACATTTTCAGACTCTTCCATTTTAAATGCCTCATACTTCTGTATGAGCGCCAGCGCCTTGGTTTCTTTAACCTGAGAATTTCCCTCATGAGTCATTTTGAGTGACTCAAACATGTCATGAGCAGTATCTCTGTTTGTAATCTTCTCATACTCAGTATGAGAGATTGCATTAAGCAATATAGTTCTGGCTTTGTGGTGATTCTTGAAATCTCTTTTCTGTACTTCAGTCATTGACTTTCTATCAATCTTTTTGCCATCCTCATCAGTAGGATGTTTATATCCATCAATGACCATATCCCAAAGATCAGCATCATACCCGAGGAAAAAACTTTCTATTCTATCTTTCCAATAGTCAAATTTTTCTCCATCAAACATGGGTGGCTTGGTACTGATCCTATCTCCTTCATATTTGTTGTTGCAAGTTGATGTAGCTGTTTCCATAATGACAACAACACAAATATCAAAGTATCTTTCTCACAGGATCTTTAACTGTCACGGTTAAGTGGAGCACACGCAGAACCGGAGCTCTGATGCCAACTGAAGGTGAGAAAATTACTTAGAAGGGGGGGTTGAATAAGTAAGACTAAAAATCAAAGATTAGAACACAGATATTTTTATCCTGGTTCGTTGAAAACAACTAGTCCAGTCCACCCTCTCAAGAGTGATTTGCCTTTCTCTGTCAAGGACTTAATCCACTATTTTAATCAAACAGATTACAAATAGCAACACCTAAGAACAACCGTTCTTAGTCTTCTCAAGAGCAGCTGATCCCAACTGGATCCTCTTAAGGAAAACCTTTACAAACAAAGTAAAACTTTTACAAGAGTAAGAATGCTTCTAATAAGCTGTTATCACAACAGTGATATTTCTCTTAAGTTAAGAATAAAGATAAAGCAAAGTAATATGATAAAGAGCTTTTTGAGATTTGCTTTGAGGAGTGATTTTGCTAGAGATTCGATGCTGAAGAAGATGGAGTGGACTTCTTTATATAGGCACTAAGATCCAAGAAGTCTTGTTACATTGAAGGTTGTGCAGAAAAGCCTAGAGCCTTTTGTCTTCACATTGGAGGCTGTGCTGAAACAGGCCTGATGCTTTTTGTCTTCACTTGCAGAATACTTTCCTCAGAATGGAATGCACAGATAAAACCTTTTTGTCTGTGTCCTTGTGTCTAGCACAAAATAGGAAAGAGCTGTTGAGAAAGACCAACGTACATATTTAAATCTTCTTCAAAGTAAGTTCAGCTTTCGACATAAGAATCTGAATCTTCAGAGTCTTCTGATCACGGATCATCTGGATCTTCAGAGTCTTGAAAGTTCTTCAGATTGAGCTGAATCAGAGTATGTGCAGCTTGTGTGCTTGAGCGTGTAAATCCTTCAGAGCAGAGTCTTCTATGCTTTAGAGGCTCCTTCTTCAGAATCTTCAAGAGACAGTAGTCAGATTCTTCTGGGAGCAATGTTCAGATCTTCACTTAAGATGTTCTTGAACTTATGAAGTCTTTCATACAAACAATGTTCAGATGCAATTTAGCTTTCTTAAGATGATTTACTTTAGTGCCTGTAGCAAACAATCTAGAACACGTTTAGAGTATATAATTCTTGAATACAAAATTCATAATTGTTATCATCAAAACATAGAGATATAACTAAGACACAATCTGTGCTCTTACAAAAGCTTCTTATTTATGCACACAAAAATTTGAAGAATGGTTCGACTTATCTTCTTAACATTTCAGTGGATCACCCGACTCTTCAACAACATTTAACATATGCTTTTTTTCTCTTTGCAGAATAAATGAAAGAAAATCCGAGGTACGTACATCAAGGAAATTTAAGCTTTTCCTTGTCAACTTAATCAAACTATCTATGAAGCAACCCTTTCTTTAAAACATAAAGTTATTGAGAAAATCCCAAAACTAAAATTTCCTCCTTATGTAAAAGATATGTATGATTTTGCTTTGGAATTTCACCTTCCCAAATTTCCATGGTAACCAACTTGTGAATTTGACTTAGATATTTGACCGCAATTCTAGACTGATTGCCTTATGGGTCTTTATTAGCTTTAAATAATGAATTGAAAAAAACCTCCCAAAGAGTAGTTTCGACTAAGTGCAATATACATAGTTTCCCACAATCTTTAAGAATTTATCTTGATCATGTTCAAATCCTCGACACAATCCAAGAAGGTGAAATAAAAGAACTTGTAGAACTCACTAACTCTACTTTATGTTTGATCCTTAATCACTTGTGTTAAAATCTTACAGATGTGCCTTTTACTCCAAAAGGGTCGAAGAAAAGGAAGGAAGTTGAAATAGTCGACACCAATGAAGAACCCATCCAACCCAAAGAAGTAAAACAAGTCTATTCTTTAAACCTTTGTTTTTCTTTTGCCATAGGTCTTGCTTTCTCTCTTGCTTATTCTTATTCTTTTTCTAGAGTCGGAAAAGAGGAAGTGGGTATACTACTTCCACATCTACTTAAAAGAAGGCAAGAAAAAACAAAGAGGTTTCCGTTCTTGATAGTGAAGAAACACATGTTTAAACTACTCTATGACTCTCTTTAATTTCTTCACATTCTTTATTTATTATACTAACAACTATGCATACTTTAGTCTGAACAAATAATTCAAGAAGAAAATAAAGAAGTTGATTCCACCGATGAGAGTGACGAAAGTTTGGTTTCTACTTAACCCATACCTTCCAAGTATCAGAGTAACTTACCCAGTAAAGCCGCAAGTTCAAATTTTCAAAATCATAAGATGAAACAAATTTCCGTTGAAGCTCTAGTGGTTCGACAAGCCAAGAAAAAGAAAACAAAAACCTAGGCTTCAGAGGTCAGTTCTCCAAAGAAAACAAAGAAGGAACTTGTTGTCAATATTGATGATAAGGACAAATAAGAAGAAGAAAGCATTCCACTAAAAAAGAAGACAAATCGTCAAAAGCCATCTACTCCCGATGAAAGCTCAGAAAGTGAAGATTTTAGCCCTGACTTTAGGACATGCATGGTAATCTAAGTTTTATTCATGTCTCCCTTTTGATCTACATCTCATAACTCTATTTTTAATTCAACTGTTCTTCTTTATAGGAACAACCTATTTTTGTTAGGTTTCTATCGGCATAACCAAGTACCGATTGTCACACCCTCATTTTTTCACCCCAGCATTACGTATTGTGGATTCATCAACATCATCATACTTAGATATATGAAGCATGTCGCTTGACAAAGATGGGTCTTGTTCTCTTTAAAGCATTTGTTATTTGGAGTTCATCGGGAGATTAGGATTTGGGCTATTACAAGTTGCTTGAGAATCAAGAAACCTAAGGCTCAATATTGGCTTACTTCTGATCATTTGGGGTAACACAAGTTTCAAGAAGTTTTAAATCATCTATGTTTAGTTCAAGACCTTCTTTGTAAGATTAAGATAAGTTTGTTGAATATGGAGCAATTTTCCTTCCTTTTGACTTGATTTTGATAGAGATTCCAAAACTATGAGGTTTCAGATTTCAAATTCAAGTTAAGTTCATATCCATATTTTCCAAGTTTCAAATACACACCAAGTTTCAAATCTAAGTCCATTCTAATCCCAATTTTGGAGTTGCCCTTTCAAAATCATAAGTTCATATTCAATGTCAAAATTCAAAAGTCAAATCCAAATTCATTTCAATGACTAATTCAGGTTTCAAATTGCCACTTCTTTTTCAAGGTCCAATTTCATTTCCATTTATAAGTCCATTTCAAGATTTAAATTTCAAGTTCACAATCCAAATTCAAGTTCCATACCAAATGTTAACATTTCAAAATCCATTTCAAATTCATTCAAAAAATCAATTTTCAAGATCTAAATTCCATGGCAATTTTCCAATATTCCAATTTATTTTTTCAATTTCATACAAGTTGTCAACTTCGTACAAATTCAAATTCACTTCAAATGTCTAATTCATTTCCATTTTCAAAGTTCAAAGTCAAATTGAATCACTTTAATGGTTACAAATTCATCACAAGGTTAAAAAGATTTGAAGCTACAAAAGTTCTATACATTTTTTTCTTCCTAAATCAATCCATGAAAAGTGCATCCAAATTTAGCTTCTTGCTCCCTTGTTAGAGATCTCCAAGCTTTGGCCTCATACAATCTCAACCGTTCTTATCATGGCTCATGTTCCCACCTACCAAAACAGAAATGCATCAGTGTTAATCAAAATGGAAAAATAAGTTCCAAAAGAAAAGTACGAGCATACAATCCAATTCAAGTTTCGAGTTTAAAATCCACTCAAGTTTCATGTTCCAATTCAAATGCCATGTTCAAAATAAATTGCAATTGGAATTCAAATCAAGGTTCAAGTTTCAATTCTAACCAAAATTCAAGCTCAATTTCATTTCATTTCTAATCAAAGTTCAAATGTTCAATTCAATAATTTTCATGTTATTCAAATTCATTCCATCTAATTCAATTCGTTTTTCCTAAGCAAGTCTCAATTCATCACCATCCCATACAATTTCAATTCAATCAAGTGGCCATATGAGTTCAAAGTCCAAAAGTTCAAACACAAGTTCATCAACAAGCATTCATGTCGTTATGCATCTCTAATTCATCAATTTCAATTCTACCCATTTAGGTTTAAACCACATTCCTCATACAAGTTCAATTTTCAATTCAACAAACTTCATGTCATTTTCAATTCAATCAATTTTTATGTCAATCAAATTCAAATCAATCAAATGCATCTAAGGTCATTCTATTCATTTCAATTCCTAATTCAAGTTTGAATTTCAATTCAATTCATTTTAATTCCTAATTCAAATTCAAACTAATCAACTCATTTCAAGCATGTCATCATTCATCAAACTCATATGCAAGCAAGCTTCATTCACCATTCAAAATTCATTATGTATTCACTCATTCATTTAACATACATATCATACCATTTGCAATAAAAAATAGTACAACAATCAAGTATGTGGGACCTCACTACAAACAAAATACAAAACAATTGCACTAGAATTTGTATGATTTTTGTCATTCCACTAAACCAATTCCTCATCTCCACTCACAACGGTTTTCAAATCCTCATCTCACACAATTAACCCTAATCTGATCCTATAGATACCATTGTTCATTCATCAGAAAGGGTAGAGAAAAAACCTAATTCCTCTACGCAGCATCCACACAGAAGTTGACTGAAGTTCTGGTGCTCCCTCACCTCAGCTTGGGCCATCTGCTCATGGGCCTGAGGGGATTTCGGATCCACACCCCCATGTTTGTTGATATTTTCTGACCCATTTCTTTTCGGATCCACACCTCTTGTAAGTCTAGCACTTTTGCCTCGCCATCGACCTTACCCTAGTCAATTAGGTCATCCATTCCATTTAGTTCAAACCCTTAATCATTTCACAAAATTTAAACCTAGATCAATCCAACATTTTCTCAAAGTCAAATCAATTAACTTAATTATACTTAAACTATATTTCAACAAAAGATGAAAAGGGAGTTGGAATAGAATCTTCGATTTCTCTCCTCAATTGTTTGGGCCCGAGGAGCCTTTCTTAAGCTTAAACTATTGTCTTCTATAAAATATTCATAACCCGATTCCACATTAAAATTTCTTCATAAAATTAAATCAAACCTATTTTCTCAATACTAAGATGAAAAAGAGAGAGAGTCAAGTCTTTGATTCACTTTCCCGATTACTTGGGCCCGAGGAGCCTTTCTTAAGCTTCAAGTAATCGTCATCCGTTTTAAATACTTTAGCTATATCAAAACTCTTTCATAATTAAGGGTGAAAAAGAGAGAGAGTTGGATCTTCGACTCACTTTCTCGATTACTTTAGCCCGATGAGCGTTTCTTAAGCTTCGAGTAATCGTCATCTAATCAAAATACCAATACATTAACATAACTTCTCGCGGTCGTGCAATTAAAACTCTTTTCTAAAAGAACAATGTTTAGTCCCCTCTAAACACTTGTTTGATAAATCAAACCTACATCCTTAGTTCAAACTACAGACGCTCTGATTTCTCATTTGTCAATGAGAATACGTAGGCATAAGATTGCGAGATCCTAGCGAGCAACCTCCAATCTTTTCTCCCATAGTTCCATGACCTATGGACGCTCTGATTTTTCACTTCTTACAAGTGAAGATACGTAGGCACAAGGGCCCCAATCCTTGGCGAGCACCATAATATAAAAACCAAACCGTTTTCCCTTAACAATCTAAATCCTTTTATCTTACCTTTTAATTTTATTCCCTTAGAAGAAAATAAACAATCTGACCTAACATTTCTCACGAATCGAATCAAGAGGTTCCCGTTGAATACAGCGGACGTGAGGGGTGCTAATACCTTTCCCTCGCGTAACCGACTCCTGAACCTAGAACTTGGTTGCGATGACCATGTTCTTTCCCCAAAGGTTTTCTCGATATTTTCCTATTCCTTTTTGAAATGAATAAAGTTTGATGGTGGCTCTGTTTTCCGCGACCATTCGCGAAGGATCGTGCTTTTTTCGAGTTACGACACCGATAATCCATAAGAGGAAACGATTATTGAATAACCAAAATAAGTGGTTGAAGATTAAAATCTTTCACAATAGTCCAACCCATAGAACCACAATCCCTAACAACAAACAATTATGGGAAACCCAGATTTTGAAAAAAAAAATCAATTGGTTTGGAGGCTCATAACTTTAAACCTTAATCGAATGGTCTAGGAAAGACCATTCCAACACCAAAAATCCCATAGCCCATTGATCAACTACAAGAGGACCAAAATATCGCCTGAACACAATAGGATTCATATGCTGGTTGAATCCAAAGAGGTCAATGCCAAAAAGAACCTTAATCTGCTATTATCGAAGAAGAACAACCACATTTAGCTCATACTTCAACAATCTTGCCAACATCCAATGTGCATCCTTCCTCAACCACATAAACTATTGTTCATCCTCTAAATTTGGATTCTTCGCCTAACATTTCTAACACTCCTCTCAATCGAGAGGAATTGAAGGCTATAAAAGATAAAAATACTGTAAAGGCTTTGTAGAAGTTCATGAGCAATCACGATATTTCAGTTGAAAAATATCGAGCTCTTCAACTGCTTCAGTCAATGTACCTTCTGGCGACTCTTCTGCTATGCTAGTCTAATATTTGAAAGCAAAGGTCTTCGATGTGGATCTATTTCATTCTATTAAAGATAACCATATTGTTTTCTATGATATCAAGAATTTATTGAAACAACTTAATAGTCCAACTTCACCTGACTCTATTGTCGGCCTTATCCTCGAGTTTGAGTCGTTTCTTGAGCAAACTTCTTAGAACATCAAACTGAAGAAAGAGTTTACCAACATACTCAAACAACAAAGAGACTCCATATCGCAACAATAAAGCTTAAATTCTCAATCATAAAGTCAAAATAATGAGTTGGAGGCATATGCTAAAAATAATAAGGATCAGATGGCGCATTGCAATGCAAAAATATCAAGCTAGACGAAACTTGTGGAAGAGCTACAAGTAAAGATTTAAGAACAGAGAAAAAAGAAAACTAAAATAGAAACCTCAAGATTGGCCTCCATTGATGAAATTTTAGTTCAAGAAGCCAATGTTTGTATCCAATACACCGATGCTGCTTATATGCTGGATGAGGAAGTGCAAAAACTGAAGCCTGAAGATGCCATGAACGACACTAAACTTCGACTAGTAAGGCAACATCTTGAAATGATTAAGGCTGAATTTACGCTTTATGTTTTCGATTCTTATTTTAATTTTGTATGACTGTATTAATGACCATTTTCCATTTTGGCACTTTTCAATTATAATTACATTTTGACATCTTTATTGCCTAAGTATTTTTCTTCCATTATTCAAATTTCCTGCAGCATAAGCTTGTACTTTTTCAAGTACTTGTCATTTATTCTTAGAATTCGACCTTAAGGGACCAATTCTTCAATGTCATACATATTATTTGAGAACACATGGCTAATTTGTAATGGACCTTCCCAATTTGGTGACATTTGCCCAAAGTTTTGTCTTTTTGATCCATATGTAAAATAACTTTCCAAACGTAATCGCCAATTGCAAATTTTTTTACTTAAATTTCTTATAGTAGGCCTTAACTATTTGCTCTTTTATCTTGTGAGAACGTTCAAAGCAACTAATCTTTCCTCATCTAAATCAACTAATTCATCCAACATCATATTCCAATAATGGTTAGAAGGAATTTCATCTTGTCTTTGAATTCTAATTGATTGTAAATAAACTTCAACATGAAAAGTTGCATCATGACCAAATTTCAGTCGAAATGGAGTAGAGTTAGTTGCCTATTTAGGGGAGTTTCGACAATCCCATAATACTTGGTCTAAAGTCTTATGCCAATTTCTTGGTTTCTGACCCACATGTCTCTTAATTAGGCATATTATAGTATTGTTGGCTACTTCGACTTGGCCATTTTCCTGAGCATAATAGGGGGTAGATGTTTAAAGTTTGATCCCTGAGTCTGAACAACAAACAATTCAGGGAACCCCATGTCCTAAACAATAATCAGTTGGTTCAAAGGCTCATAACTCCGACCCTCAATCAAATGGTTCAGGAAACACCATTCTAACATCAAAAAGCCTAGAGCCCATTGATCAACTATAGGAGGACCAAAAATTTGCTTGAACAGAAAATGATTCAGATGCTGGTCGAATCCAAAGAGATCAAGGCCAAAAATAATATCAATCTACTGTTGTGTAAGAAGAGCAACCTCAATTGGCTCATGCTTCAACAATATCTCCAATAGCCAACGTGCATCCTTTATTGAATACAACAACTATTGTTCATCCTCCAATTCAGGATCTTTGTTTAAAATTTCTAACACTCCTCTCAGTTGAGATGAATTGAAGGTTATCAAAGAGAAAAGCCATGTAGAGGCTTTAAAGAAGTTCATGAGCATTTGAGGTATTTCAGTTATAAAATATCCAAGATCTTTAACTACTTCATGCAATGAGCCTTCTGGTGGCTCTTATGCTATATTGGTTCAATAAATGAAAGCGAAGGACTTCGATGTTAATTTCAGTCCATTGAAGAAACCCTTGTCGCTATCTATTATATCAATACTTTGTTGAAACAACTTAATAGTCCAACCTCACCGAATTCTATTGTCGACTTTGTCCTTGATTTCGAGCCATTTTTTGAGAAAACTACACACAACATCAAACTGAAGAAAAAGTTTTCCAATAAATTCAAACAACAGGCTAACACCATCTCCAAAAATGAACCCTAATTATTCAATCTGAGAGTCAAATTAATGAGTTGGAGGAACATGCTAAAAAGGATAAGGATCAGGTGGCACTTTGCATTGGAAACATATCAAGCTGGACAAAATTGATGGAAGGGTTACAATTAAAGATTGAAGAAGAAAGACTAAATAAAACTGAAATAGAAACGTCAAGACTAGCCTCTATTGATAAAAATCTAGTTTAGGAAGCCAACATTGGTCTCCAATACACTGATGTTGCTTCTATGCTGGATGAGAAAGTGAAAAAACTGAAGTTTGATGATGCCATGAACGACATTAAACTCCGATTAGAAAGGCAACATCTTGAAAGAATTAAGGATGGATTTCCTCTTTAAGTTTTTTATTCTTATTTTGATTCAGTATGACTGTATTAATGACAATTTTCTGTTTTGGCACATCTCAATTATAATTATATTTTGACATCTTTACTGCCTAAGTATTATTCTTCCACTATTCGAATTTCCTGCAACGCAGGCTTGTACTTTTTTAAGTACTTGCCATTTATTCTTAGAATTCAACCTTCAGAGGTAAATTTTTCAATCTCTTAGGCATTATTTTAAAACACCTAGATACTTTGAAATTGACCTTCTAAATTTGGTGACTATTTACCCAAAGTTCTGTCTTTTTGATCCTTAGGTAAAATAACTTTCCAAAGATAATCTCCAACTGAAAAATTTTTTGACTTAACTTTCTTATTGTAGGCCTTATCCATTCTCTCTTTTTGTCTTATGAGAACGTTTAAAGAAAATAATATTTCCTTATCTAAATCAACAAATTTTTCCAACATCATATTTCAATAATTGGTAGAAGGAATTTGAGGTTGTCTTTTAATTCTAGTTGAATGTAAATAAATTACGACAGTCAAACATGCATCATGACCAAATGTCAGTAGAAATGGAGTAGAGTTAGTTGCTTCTTTAGGGGATTTTAGACAAGCCCATAATACTTGGTCTAAAGTCTTAGGCCAATTTCTTGGTTTCTGACCCATATTTCTCTTAATTGGGCTTATTATAATTGTGTTGGATGTTTCTACTTGGCCATTTGTCCGAGCATAATACGGGGTAGATGTTAAAAGTTTGATCCTTGAGTTTGAAGCAAACTCAACCATCTTTCGACAAGTAAAAACAATACCCTGCTCAGTGGTTAAAGTTTAGGAATTCCAAACCTATAAATAATGTGACTTTAAATAAAGTCGATTACTGTCTCTTGATAAACCTTGATAAGAAAAACAACCTCGACCCACTTGGTATAATAATCTATACCCACCAAAATTTACCTATGACCCTTGGATGATGTAGGTCAAATTTCACCAATTAAGTCTAATGTCCAACTTTTAAATGGCCAAGGCTTGACAATTGAATGCAACTCCCTTGTAGAAACATGTTGAATACTTGCATTCTTTTTGACATTCTTGGCAACCTTTGGAAAATTTAATATAGTGTTTCAACATAGTTGGCTAGTATAACCCTTATCAAAATAAAAGCCACTTCATCTTGTGGCCTGCTTGATGAGCGCCACATGATCCATTACCGACATCAAAAATTTCCAAATAAGTTTCAGTCTCACTAAGTTATTTCAACGATATTTCTCCAGGAGTCTTTTTGAACAACTCATTTCCAATAAAACCATAACTTAATCCCTTGTATCTGTTTTTTCAATCTGTCGTTCTTGTAGGATTTTCCAAAAACTCAACAATTAGTCTCCGCCAATCATTATTTGACAGATTGTCAATGGCAAAAATTTCAAAAATTTCAAAAATTTCAGAGTTTTTTAATTCTTCCAACCCTTCTACCCCCACTAGTTTTGATTTTGACAAATCTAAAGGGGAAGGACTTGTCGAAATCAATTTTTCCTTTACTTCAAATAAATATTCTAATTTTTCCTTGGATACTTTGTATCATGAAGCCATTTGTGCCAAGTTATTGGATTCTTAGTTTTCGACTCAAGGGACATGTTGAGTATAAACTTCATCGAATTTTCTCTACAACAAATTGGCTTTTACAAAATACATCAATAAATTCTCTTTGATGCATTTGTACTCTTTTGTCATTTGTTTCCGATCAACTTAGATTCGCCTCTAATCTCGACTCCATTTACCCCCAAGTCTAAAAGAATCTTAAAGCTTGTAATTAAGGCTTCATACTTAGTCTCATTATTGGAGCAACAACCTTTAATTTTAAATTTGAACTTTGTGGGAATTCCTTTAGGAGAAATAGTCATAATTTCAATACCAGTTCCATGTTTATGTCTAGAACCATCAAAGTATAACCTCCAAGGTTTTAGACCAAGATAGTTTAGTGTTACTTAGACTACCGCGTGATCAACAATAAATTCATCAATAATATTACCTTTCATAGCTCTTAAAGGCGCATAAGTAAAAGAATATTAAGTTAAAGTCAAAGCCCATTTCCATATTCTACTACGTAGAATAGGATTCTACAACATATGCTTAATAGCATCCTAATGATAATAGATGAAAACATCAACATGTTTTATATAACATTTTAATTTAGTACAAGATAAATAAAAACAAAGGCATAACTTTTCTATTGGGCTATACCTAGGTTCTACACTACTCTCAACTCGACCGAGATGATAATGACTCTTTTGACACCACCGTCATCCTTCAAGGATAACATATTTCCTATTATCAGTTCAGATTAAAAAAATAGACAACTCCATAGGTCTATTTATTATAGGAGGTAGAAGAATAGAAGGATTCATCAAATAACTCTTGATCTAGTCAAAGGCTTTTTGATGTTTTGGATCCCACTTGAATCCTTCTTCCTTCTTTAGACGCAACAGTGGTGAAAATATTTTTATCTTACCACTTAGATTCAAGATGAATATTCTCAAGAATTTGATTTTTCCCAACAAAGATTGAAGTTGCTTTTTGTATGAAGGAGGATTCGTACTGAGTATAACTTTTGTCTTGATTTAGTTTATTTCTATGCCTTTTTTGTGAACCACAAAGTCCAGAAATTAATCGCCTGCATTGACACCCAAAACACATTTTAATGGATTCATTTTCATTCCATATTTCCCCATCCTTTCAAAGGATGGTCGAAGGTGGTTCAAATGACCATTTTTTGAATTGGACCAATATTCTTTAGGCCAAAAGGAATTACCACCCACTCATAGGTTCCAAAGGCTCTAGGACATTGAAACTCCATTTTTGGCACATCTTCTTCTGCAATGTAAATTTAGTTATATCCAGAACAACCATATAAAAGACTTACTTACTCAAAGCATGCTGCTAAATCGACTAGCATTTCTGCTATATGCATTGTATATTCATCTTTTGGAGTAGAAAAATTTAAATCTCTAAAATCAATGCAGACTCTAAGAGTACCATTATTTTTTATGACAAGAACTATATTTGCTAACCATTCTACATACCTTATTGTTAAAATGAATTTGTTCCTCAGAAGCCTTTCGATTTTCTCTTTGATTTTCGACATCACTTCTGGTGCAAACCTTTTTGGCATCTGCTTCACCGGCTTCTTGTCTGATCAAATCGACACATTTAACTCCACCAAATCTCGATTGAGTGCTCGCATTTCATCATAATCCCAAGTGAAACAATCCTTGAATTCCTTGAGCAACTTGACCATTTGGATCTTTAAGATTGGAGCACTCTTTGCGCTTATGTAAGTTTGGATTTTATTTTTTTTATTATTCCATCTCCTATTCCAGTGGATTTTGAGCTTGTATCCTCTTATATGAGGTTAATGGATCTTTCTCAAATCTCAAAGGCTCATCATCGTAAATACAATCATGCCTCTGGCCATCTAAAATCATAATTTCACTAATCTCACCTATTTTTTAGTTTCAATTATATTGGCTTCGACGATCATTCTTTTTTGATAATCGGCCTCTAAGGTCACCTTTATTCTATTTTCAGCTATATAGGACAAAATTCAAGCAATTGTGCTTAACTCAGTCATCAATTTCATCCGTTTCTAACAAACCAGTTCCTCTGATGGTCTCATACTCCAACTTGAATCCATGTGCAGGGTGTAACTTCATTGAATGAAACATATCTCCATGCAGGGAGAATCTTATTTCAACATGCATACATGGCAAAATGTTCACAAATTATCTAACAAATTTTTTATTATCTATATGGTTAACTTCAATGAAGAAATAACTCTGATCTGCCTCAATATTCTCTATAATCCCATCAGGTCTCCAAATTGATTTCCTCTGGTATGGTGCCGAAGGGACTACTCCTGCACCATGGATCCATTCTCGACCAAGCAATAGGTTATAATTTACCTTGGTCAAAATGACCACAGATAATGTTGGTCTTGTAATGGTCCATACAACAATGTCAACCTATATGACTCCTAAAGCTTTGCTCATTTTTCCTTCATAGTTGGATAGAACCATGTTATGAGGTTTTAAATCAGTGTCATAGTTGCCTATCTTCTTTAACAAAGAATGTGGCATTAGGTTAATCGCCACCCCTCCATCAACGAGGACTTTATTAACCCCTACATTCTCAACCTTAACCCATATGAAAATGAGCTTGAGGTGTTGTTGCATTCTTAAATCAGGCCTTTCAAAAAAGACCTTATCTTCATCTACATAATTGTTATTCATACATAGTAACATAAAGGCTTATGCTTTGCTGATTCTTCAGCAAGTCCATTATCTTTTTCTTTTGTTACCTCAATGATCCTATTGAATTAAATGGTAAGGACAAAAACAATATTATAGGTAATATCAAAATCATTCTCTAATCCAAAGTTAAAATTATTTGTCGAAATCTCGTCATCTTTATTTGGAAAGGGATCCTTTCCATTTGGTTTAACTTTTGCTAGAAAAGGAGAAAAAATTATTTCCCTTTTGGGCTTCTTTTCCATTTGATCCTTAGTTCTATATATAAGAAAACTAAAATATATTTTAATTTACTTGGCAACATCAGGGTCTGAGGTTTGTAAGCTCCCTCCGAGTCTAATAGTCCAAAGGTTGAGGTTTCTAAGCTCCACATAAGTTCTACTATCAAGAAAACTAAAATATTATTCTCGGGTAATAACAAAAAAACAGAAATAACAGAAATTTAAATAATTAAAATAAACAAAACTAAATTAAACAACATTAAAACATAATGGGTTCAAATTCTCTATCAAATACTTCTATATCTTTCTCCCCCTTTTGTCATATCAAAAAGAAAAAAAAAAGAAAAAAAATACATTCATAAATGCAAAGTAGATCATCATTACATGATCAGTTCCCAAGGAAGAGAAAACAATTCAAGTAGTAGAGAGCATTTAAAACTTGTACAGTGCATCTTTAATAGTAATTGGTCGTAACAGTTCCAAGGATCAAGAAAAATGATTTTATTCCATCGTTTGGGTTACCCAGACTCCATTATAAAAGCAACCGAAGCATATGTCATTTTCATCAACATCCTTCAACATAACATGAAGTCCTCAACTGAAAGTATCAACATCTCTACCATAACAGAGATATCAGAAGGTGCTAAGAGTCTGGAGGTGCAAAGTCCTCAGAAGCCAGCAAGTTATGAAACATCTGAAGCTGGTCCTTCGTTTTCTGTACTGAAATCTTTTGAAGGTGGTTCATCCTCAGCTACAATGAGACCTTCCGAAGCAGGTCCATCGTCTACTGATTTGAAACTAAAGAAGAAACTGGATGAGGAAGAACCTGACATCGACTGGGGAAACTGGATGGGTCATAAGGAATTAGAGGAGTTAGATTGATTGCAATGCTTAGTACTTTCCAATCCTTTTTTTGTAACCCTTTTCTTTGATTAATGAAAATATGTTTTGACCATATTAATTTGAAATAGTATAATACTTTACTTTTCCTTTTGATTTTATGACAAGTACATAAACAAAGTAAAAGATGAACATATGAAATAATAAAACCAACTTATAGTTGTTAAGAGAATCTTTATTAGGATTATATACTAGACATCATTTCCCAAGAGTCAGAAATTAAAAAATTTATTTTACTAATCAATATTGAAACTCTAAACACTCAAGATAATAGATGAATAGTTACCATAAAACGTTCATCAAACCATCATTCTGAATCACTTAATCTTTAGAACACCAAAAATGTATAAGCAGAAGCAAATATGGGTCCCAAAGAGAGATTTTAGAAATGCAACAATACTGAATGCAACAACTCAAGCAAATGAGAAGAATGTAGCAGCTGAAGCATCTTAAAGCAAGAGGATTCCTTCAAAGGCACATACATCTTCAGCAACCTTTGTTGTGACACAAAGAAGAAAAAGAACTTTCATTTCAAAACAGAAGAATCTTCCCTGGAAGGAAGCTGTTGAGTTTGCAAAGGAAGATTGGGAAGATTATTTAAATAATCTAGATATGTCAGATGAGCCTAGGGGATTCCTTAGAACATATCCGAATGTCTAGAAAGTTTTTCTTTGATAATATGTAATAGCTTCCAATCTTTCAATGAGTATGTTGCAAGTGTTTTAAGTTTTAGTCCTAATTTTTATTCTTCAGACAACATAAAAATGCACATTTAACAGTTAAAACACACAAGAATATGAACAAGAACAATGAACAATTCTTAACAACAAGATTTCTTAATACAAGATATTTAACAATTACAAGGCATATATTTGCAAAAATCCAACATCAGAATCTCTTATAGATAGCTTCAACCTTTTCTTTCCAGATTTTAGAAGAATCATCCTCAAAACTTATGACAACTCCTTGTTGGATCAGCAGTTCAGAAAGAACTCGTCTGTAAGGAATGAAGAATGCCTTTTCTTTATGGAAAGATTAAAGATTCTTCTTCAGATATTCAAATATAATTTGAGGAAGATTAATCTGTAAGTCTCAATTGAGAAGAAGTAATAAATCTTTTTCAATAGATTCCACAAGGTCTAGATCCTTGTCCTTAGGAAGCAAGTTTGATTTCAGAATCTAATTCCAAATAATTGCATCAGGACGAAGATTTGAGACATGAGAAAGGTTTGATAGATCTACAAAGTTACACCATGTAGGAAGATAGCATTCCCAAACAAAAGTATCTAGGATTTCTCCAATCTCCTTACAGTTGATTACATCAACAATTGTCTTAGAGATTACTGTTATAGAAACACCTGAAACCTTGGAAAAAATAGCATACTCAGAACTTAGCTCAACAATGGAAGCATTAACCCAAAACTCTTTGACAAGATTTGGATAACTAAATCCACATAGAATATCAAAGTATCCATTCCAAAATTGTTTAGAAACAGTCTTCTAGAAGTTAAAACCTTGCTTAAGCAGCTCTTCAAAACTCACAAACTTTTCATTGATGACTACTAGTTGATTTGGTAAAGATTTGACTAGAGGATTCATCTCAGGTTTGGTTTGATCAACACGTAAAAGAAAAACAAATAACATGAAAATATCTGAACAAGATTCTGACCATAGAGGAATAAGAATCTTGTCAAAGGGACATAAAAGGTCAAACAAAATGATGTTTCACAAAGACAAGGGATAAAGATCATAGACGTGTAAAATAAGAAAACATAATTACCCAAAGTTCCTTACCTAGTATACTTCTTGAACACACAAAATGGTTTTCAACTTTAAGGAATTTTAAGTAAGACAAGGATTTTAAAATAATTCTTACATAAACTGCTTCATCAAAAGTAAAGATTCCTTTTATGAATCTCATAGACTGACTATTTTTCAGAAGATATCTGTCATCAGAGTCTAATAGGATTAGACATTGAATGAGACATCTTTTGTTTAATTATCAGTCATTGATATTCTATTCAGAGTCAAAGATTTTCTCTTAAAACTAGAGTCATGTTTGATTTATGAATATCGAATTGGTTTCCTTAACCACTAACTAGCAGTAGTATTATCATAAACGATGAGAATACTGTTTCCATAAAAATGACCATCTTCTAGTTAATGACATATTCAGTACAATCAAATACAAAACAATTTCTTTTCAAATATTTATGAAGATTCTTTTGTTATTAACAAACATAACTTGTCTAGAGATCTAACTAAGACTTTGTATTCGTTCATATTTAAATAGTTCATTGAGTCAAGAAGTTTGTAAAAGTGAAGGAACATAACATACCTTTTTTTTTCTTGGTCAGGATTCAGATGAGTTTTTAGATTTGACTGTAGAGTTTAAATTCTGTCTTTAGTGGATTCTGAGTCAATGGCATCCAAACCAATGAGTCCACTTTCTTCTCCAAACTTCATACATTTGCACCCTTCAGCTCTTGAGTTTGGTATGTAGGCATTTCTTCCATCAAATATTGTAAACAACCTTTGATCAAGTATCATGGAAGATTCCTTGCTCTTTTCTTCTGTGATATCTGCAGCAAATACAATTTTAAATGTTTGTACCTATATTTTTATGGGTCTACAAATATTAGTCCTGACATGTTTTCTCTTACATCATTCCCTAGTATGATAGAAGTACCAAGATTCATTCCAGAACAGAGTCTATGATGAATTATGGCACTTAACAAAATTTTGTTCTTAGCTGAGTCTTTGATTTCATTGTCTTGGATTAAATCTATTGACTTCATAATCCTTGATTTTGAAATTTTTGACTAGCATAAAGCGAGATAGTGTTTGCTATCAGAGGTTGGCATGAGATAAGTTTTCAATGTTGTCTTATTATTGTCAGTAAACAAAAGAAGAAATGAAAGGTTTCTTACAGAATTGTCCTTTAACAAAACTTCTATGATAGCCTTCAATTTCCATAGGAGCAATGGAGTCACTTAAGATATTATCTTGAGATGCAAACTCCTTATTATCAATATTGAAGCAAGATGGATTAGTCAATACCTCTTTCTCTTTAATAATTAATTTATTACTAAATTTAGATTGTTTCTTCAGAAGAAGTAATGGCCAATAATGCCATATTACTTTTTCCATCGGATTCTGAATCCTCAATTATGTCAACTTCATTAGAATATGCTTTGAAGATCTTCGACATTTTTCTTTTTGGGTTTTTTTGTCTGGTAGTTTTTATCATTGTTCTTAAGATTGAGATAATCAGTTGAAATATGAAAATTTCAGAAGCTTCTGAAGTTACTCTTCCATGAATAGATATCACATTCCATTTAGCCAGCTGATAGAATCTTTTGATAAGGAAGACCAATTCCTCGTCATCGGACATTCCATAGGAATTTTCTTCAACGGGCTTGAGGAAAGAGTGATCTCTTTGACAACTTTTCTTCATCTAATTTAATTTCTTTAATTTGAAGAATGCTAATTAAACCTTCAAGACTTAGTCTACTTAAGTTTTTGACTTCTTGAATAGACGTGCCTTTTTGGTTTGACACTAGCAAGCAGACTTCTCAAAATTTGCTTGGAAAGATTAGATGAACTGTAACTTGATAAGCTTATACCTGATTCCCTTCAAATTTGAATACAATGATTCAAATATAGTCTTAAGAATTAGACATATCAATGATGTTGATATACTCAGAATGAGATAGAGCACCTACCATAATGCATCTAACTCCAAGAATATTTCTATAAAGCTTCTTCTTAGTTGGTATGGGAGATTTTCAATCTTTGATCATCCCTACACCATAAACTTCTATAGTAATACCTTTCTCAAGGGTATTCTATATACTTTCCTCAAAACCCTTTATCAAGACCAATGATTTAAAAATATTTTGCTTTTCCATCATTTAAATTCAGTGGAGTCACCCCTGAATATGGTAGGATTAGCAAAGTGATATTTTTCATATGGTACTTGATTCCTTCTTGAAGGAAAGTCTTTAACAATCATATTTTTCTCATTGGATATTTGTCTACACCACTATTAAGTGTTATGCATAGACCATGCTCTGATATCAACTGAAGGTGAGAAAAATACACAAGAGGGGGGGGGGGGGGTTGAATTGTGTTATCCATTTTCTTTACTTTGCTTCTGAACAAAGTTCAGATTCTAAACCACTGTTCAAATTCTGATAATTAATTGCATCAGAATAATAACATAAGCAAAGAAATAACAACGGAGCACACAGAGATTTATATTGGTTCCTCCAAAATTGAGAGTAGTCCAATCCCCTTACAACACAAGATATTTTCCATTATAATCAAATCATGATTACAATTGATTATGCTCCAGCACAAGACTTTACGGCTCAGACCCTCAGTTCGAGACTTCCTGCTTAGACCCTTATCCTAAGACTCCCTTTTTAGATTCCACGAACCCAAGAATTCATTTCTTAAACCCCTCAGGTTCAATACTTCTACTCAGACCCTCAATCCAAGACTTCCCTGCTTAGATTCCACAAATCCAAGACTTCTACTCAAATACCACGGATTCAAGACTTCTGCTCATACCTTTCAGATACAAGACTTTCTTGCTCAGATTCCACGAATCTAAGACTTCTGCTTAGACCTGCAGTCCAAGAATTTCTTGCTCAATCAACAAATGATTAAGACTTTAATGTTTTAGCACATAGTAGGATACTTACTTGGCTCAAGCTTTATATTAAGAGACTTTGATGTTGCTCAATTACATAGCAAGAGACTTTATCTAAACTACTAAAAAACTTATTTAGCATAATAGAGAACAAGGTATACTTGATACATAATCATAGGTACAGGATAATAACCATAATAAAGATCACATCAGTTAAGATTTCTAAGATATTCAATGTTTAAGAAATCTTAAGATTTTGTACAATTTAAAACATATAACAGAAATTCTGCATACTCAATTGTGTTGCTATTGTTGATCTTATTATTCTTCCATTCTGATAGAAGCGGGGAACAATTCTATCCTTCTTGGATCTTCTTCTCCTTTTTCCTTGTTAAAAATCCATCTTGAATCTTCAGCTACTTATATAGCAGTTTCAGAGGAATAGTCGTTGAAAGAGATAACTTGTACACGTATCTATGTTACTCCATAGTACAAGAGACGTTGAAGATAGATACACCAAAAGATCTTGATCCATTGTGTAACTTATTTAACCATTACATCTTTCTTGTGATCTTGTACTATAGATCTGTTGCGAGTAGATATCTGTAAAGCATGTCAACTCTTCTTGAGCCTTGTGAACACAGACTCTAGCTGGAAGCAAATTTGACAATGTAGCTTAGTTTCTGCAGTACGGATAACTTTAGCTTTATCGTTGGTTCTGAATGATCACCAGAAGGTGATACATTCAATAAGCTTAGAGACAGTATATTGCTCTTATGATGTTGAGGCCTCCAGCTTCAGAGTCCATGAAAACCTATATTATCAGTCTTCACTTAAAGAACATTTTTTAGATTCTGAGCCACCAGAAGCCAATAACTTAGCTTCTCTCAAGTGCGTCCTTATATCAAATTCTGAAAATATTATTCTTTAAGCTTTAGAACCCTCACACTTAAGACACACATTAGATAACACCATTGTTCTTTCAGTACTTTGTTATCATTAAAACCCAAAGGATATATGTCATGAAAAAATCTTGTTCTAACATTTACACCCTTTTCATCACTATTTGACCAATTGGAATTAGGATTTCTCAATAGAAAACTATAAAATAAAGTTTTGACACTATGTCCTAAGATCCACTAGTTGATCCTACAAGTAATCTTTAATTAAGAGACTAGCATTTGTTTACCAATTTTCAGTGTAAGTAGTATGATCCCTCATTATTTTGCATTGCATATTTTACTCAAACCTTAAGTGTGAGATTGTTATTACAAAATCATAATGAAACCTAAAAGGCTAAGCCTTTCCAACCCCTTCTCTGACTTCTTCAGCACCAAACAACAAGAAGTAATATTTTTTGATTTTTTGCCAATCGATATCTCGTAAAAAAATCACACCCAAGATCCAAAAGACTTTAAAGGATGCAAATTATTTAAGACCTTCGAAGAACACAACCTATCCACCTTCCTATGTATGCCGCCAAAAAGAATATATCCATATTTGGTAAAAATGTTCTTCTTAAATCTTCATATTACTAATTGAATACTTAGAAGTAAAGTGAAAAGACATAAAATAACTCTCTCAGTGGAAAACTTTGGAGAGATTCTAGGGCTCCCTCATGAAGATACTTTCATTGAACTAAGAGACAACAACTTATTTGGCTAATATTTGAAGAGCTAGAGAACTTTCCTGTGAGATTTCAAGAATGGTGTTCACTCATTCATTAATTATAACTGGAAGTGCTTTGAATGCTTCTTATTCCATTAGATCATTCCTCAATTCATCCCGAAGATACAAACCTTGATTTCTCTTAAAGAAGTTGAGTTGATATGGTAGTGGATTGCATCCAACAATTCACCTTCAAAGCAAACTCCAGATATGGCTAAGATCTTGGTGATCTGGCTTCCATGGGGCAACCTAGCTGAGTGACTTCTTCTACAATATGACATATGGTTAAAAATACCAACAACTTAATTTTTTTGAGAAATTTCAAGTTAAAATACATATAAAAATGTCTTAATTAATCAGGACTCCGCAATTTTCTTGTCTTGGAAAGATTATGCGAGTAAGTAAATAGTGTACCACTGACATCTAACTTTCATGAATTTTGTCTTGATATGGAGAGTCATGGAATTCATTGGATCAACAAGAAATCTGGAAATAACAATGATGTGACTCAAGTTATTTGACCCAAAAGGCCCGTAATAGGTAAAATATTTACCAGAGTAGGGCAACTCAAACATTTTTCCAAAATCATCTTTGTGAATGCACATATCAACACCTTTTCCAAAGTTGTGAGTGATGAGTCTTCGATCTTGAGATTTTCGTAGAAAAATATCACAAGCCTTGTAAACATGCGACCTGGTACTTGGATGAAAAACTCCTGGAGAAAATTTGGATGACATTATCGTAGGGTCTGAAATCCCTAAGAAATGATGATTTCATGTGAGAAGGTTTAATCACCATACACTTTGGCACATCTTTATTTTATTGATTCTTTCATGAAGATTCTTCTAAAAGATAATTGCTTGAAGAATGATTTCCAAAAGGGAAACTCCTTGTTGGAGCCATGATGATGATGATAGTTGTGGTAAAAAGTAGATACTCACACAAGAGGAGAAGAGAGAAATAAAAAATTAGGATGCAAAATAAGGGATGAGTATACCTTTATATAACGAAGTTTATGAGATTAATTTGGTGAGAAAATATATAAAATTAATGGAGATTGTTCCAAAAAAAGAGAAAATTGAATTTTTTTTCAAAAACGAGCTCTCTAATAGATTACAACTATGGCTTAATTGATTAGATATTCTAAAAGATTGAGATTTAGAGTATTCTTTATTAATGAGCTAATTTTCTTAAAATTTGGAAATTTTACATTATGATATCTCCTAAATATTAGAAGTAGAAGTTAGTAGTCATCGATTATCCCTTAGGTCTAATCAATTATCAGAATGCTTCCAAATTTTCTTGCATCTTTTGTGCCTTGGAAAAAGTTTGGGCTAGATTGATTACTTTTGAGAACCCCATTCTTTAACATTGCACCCTTTTGCCTAGATATTCCAATTTTTCTTAGAATTCTTGCTAAAGACATAAATGACTCAAGCCAAAAATATGTTAGTGATAAAATAATATTCACTAAGCTTGAAAAATACCACTTGCCAAACAATTTCCTATACTTTTTCTTAGGTATTTTTACCAAGTGCTTTACCTCTAAAATCTCAAGATATCTTGAGAACCCCCCCCCCCCCCCCCACCCCCTTAAGGGAACAACAAAGAATGTCGAAACTCCATCTCTACTGATAGTTGATACAAGAGTTGGCTAAAGCATTATTAGGAGTGATACAATCTAAAATCCTTATACTCCATAACTATCAGGACCATCACGATTGTTAAGTACAACTATCAATTTCAACTAACAACTTGATCAAACATGATTGTTGAGCACCACCATCAATACCAATAAACAACACGACTATCTAGCACTACCATCAATGCCAATGAACAACTTGATCAAACTATATAAAGTATCATCAACCTCCATAGAATAAACTCAACCAATGCCAAAAAAATTTGAATGGTTCATCAAACTTCTCTTGTGTACTCATACTATGCACATACTTTGCGCAACTCTATTAAATTTGCGATAAGCCTCATCACAGATGCAAAACATTCTCTACAAAATAGACCAAATTTTCACCTTTGGTACCCAAATCTTTTTGGGTCCTGACGCGTTAGTCATTTTAAGAGGTCTTGAGGTATTATCTTTAGACCCTCTTAATTTATCATAGCAAAAAGGTTCATTATGCCCAAAATCGTTACAAAAAATGTACATATATTTAGGACGATTAAATTTCTTTCTATCATGGGAAATATTTTTAACCGATTTATTCAGTTTATAACCTAAGTAATTTTTATCAAATGAAGCCCTTTAAATAGAAATAATTAAATCAAACTTATCTTTACCCTTAGTTAATTTCTATAAGGTTTGATACAAGCTAGTTACTTAATTTTTTAAAAAGTTTCACAAGGTTCTGATTTTAGAGATTCACTTTTAATGCTAGAAATTTGTTCTAATAATCTTATTGCTATTTTATAAGACTTCAATATACTCCTTAAGATAAATAACTCTCTTCTCTAATACCATTCTCTTTACTAAGCTTAACACTAAGCTTAAACAATTGATTAACTTAAAGAAGTTACCTCAGTGTTATCTTCTCTTGAAGCTTTGAGGTACACATGATCTTCTTTATCAAAGTCCCTTATTTGAGAAGACACTTCATAAGAGTCTGATGTATCGTTAGGTATATTCTTGAAAACATATTCACATGAATATCTTCATGATTCTCTTGATGTTTTCTCTGTTTATTCATCATTTTTTGCAACCTCTTCTTCATAGGAGATTTGATAAGAGGGATCTCTGAAAATTCTTCACGAAGATGATTATTCAAAGATTCTAGACGTTGGTTCCTCAAATATTCATCTCTACTTTGGTTAGATGAAGCTTCTTCAAATGTTCTACTGGAAAAAGCTTTTTGTACATCTCCATAGGATGATGACTCTTTAAATGATTGTTCACCTGTCGAGATTGTTCATTCAAAAAAACTCTAATGATGTTGATTTTTCACTTTCGTCTTAGAGTGTTTTTCTCGACGAAGATGACAAATGACGAAGAAGATGAAGACCTCTATTGTTCTTCCTCCATAGTGTGTTTATTTCAAGGTTTAAAATTATATTCTTTGGAATGATATTCCTAAGATTATTACACTCGAAAATATTATTCAAACTTATGTGTTTGGTAGAAATTCAGATTCATATGAATAATTATAAAATTTATTTAATTAAAATTATAAAAAATAAAAATAATATTAAATGTGAGTGGTAATGGGTAGTTATAGTTGATTAAACTTATTTTGATGGGAATGTTATACTCCCAACCTTTAAGCTTTAGAATAAAAAATAGAAGAACCATGTGTAAATAAGATTCTTGGGAATAAAAAATATCTTCGAATAATTTTCTAAAACTTGAATAAAACTTGGAAATATTGTTTTCCCATATCCATATCTCAAAAATATTTTTTTAAGCCTTGAAACAAACACACTCTGAGTAACTGGATTAACATCTTAAGTTTCTTGATAATACTCTCCTTTCTAGATTTTTTATGAAACACAAAAAAGGTAGTTCTATCTTTTGAATTGAGGATTGGATCAAATATCTAATTATAACTTTTAATTCTTATGTGAGATGTTGGATTAAAATCTAGTATGGTTGAAGGGTAGCTTCTAGTTTGACAGGAACTAAGCATGAGGTCGAAGTATGTTCACATACTGCTGTCGGAGTAATGCGTGTTGTAGTCGAAGTTTCTTCTAACATGCATTAGTCAATATTGTTAGAGTTGTTATCATGTTGAATTGGGTCTTGCTTGTAAGCCCAATTGTTTAAGTTAGCTTGTACCCTAAGTTAGCTTGTAATGGATAATTGTTAAAAAACCCATTAGTTTGGTGTGCTACTTTTCTCATAAATAGGATGCTAGTTTCTCAATCTTGGCATAAGGAAAAATAGGAAGATAAAATCCTAATTTCAAGAAAGAGAGGTTATTTTGTTATTCTTGTATACTTGTAATCTTGTTCTAAGAGTAAGGAAAGAATAGCAGTTTATAACCAATCCTTGTTGTTCCTTATTGTTTTACCTTGGTTTCTATATTAATCCTAACCCTTGTGTGTTTCTTAATAATAAAGAAACCATTTATATTTTGCTTCAAGGCACCCAATTCACAACAAATTGGTGCGGTGAGCATGGAAAAGATGTCTTCAACAAAGTATGAGATTGAAAAGTTCACTAGAGTGAACGACTTCGGTCTGTGGCGCTTGAAGATGAAAGCCATACTGATTCAGCATGGTTGTTTGGAAGCGTTGAAGGGAGAGGCAGCCATGGACGTTGCGTTAATGGCAAAAAAAAGATAGGCATGATTGAGAAATCCCACAATACAATATTGTTGAGCCTTGGTGATAAGGTTCTTCGACAGGTATCAAAGGAGACTACAACATCGGATTATGGGTGAAACTTGAAATTTTGTACATGACCAAATTTCTGGTGAATCGACTCTACCTGAAGCAAGCTTTATATTCATTCAAGATGAGTGAAGACAAAGTGATGGCTGAGTAGTTGGATATGTTCAAAAAGTTGATTCTTGATCTTGAAAATATTGATGTGAAGATCGATGATGAAGATCAAGCATTGTTGTTGTTGTGTGCTTTGCCCAGAACACATGCTCACTTCAAAGAAACTCTCTTGTATGGAAGGGATTCCCTGACCTTTGAAGAAGTTCAATCAGCCTTGTATTCTAAGGACTTGAACAAACGAAATGAGCATAAACCTTCGACAGTGGGAGAAGGTTTGGCCGTTAACGGAAAATTCTTGCGAAAGGATGGTAAGTTCGACAAGAAGAAAGGTAAAAGTCAACAAAAATCTTATAGTGGTGAAACATATGATATTCGATGTTATCACTGTAAGAAGGAGGATCGCACAAGAAAGGTGTGCCTGGACACCTGAAAGATCATGGAGGTAATGGCAGCGCAGTCATTGTTCAAGATGACTTCGACTCATTTGATGTTCTTGTGGTTTTAAGTGGCGACTCGAGAAAATAGTGGATTATGGATTCAGGTTACCCTTGGCACATGAATCCAAACAAAGAATTGTTCGAGGAGCTATGTGATCAAGATGGTGGATCTGTGATGTTGGGAAACAACAAATCTTGCAAAATTGCAAGTATTGGATCTGTGAGATTCAAGCTTCATGATGAGTCAATAAGGTTATTGACTGAAGCCAGGTATGTACCTGACTTAAAGTGAAATTTGATTTCTCTTGGTGAATTTGACAGAAAGGGATATGTTTTTCAAGGAGAGAAAGGCATCCTAAGAGCCATGAAAGGGTCGAAGGAAGTCTTGATAGGCGTAAGAAATAAAGCTTGTATACCCTTGAGACTGAGGTTGTAAGTGGTTTGAAAAATGTTGCATCCATGAAACCCGTGTCGAAGATAGAATTATGGCACATGAGATTGGGACATGTCAGCGAAAGAGGCCTAGTCAAAGTGGGGAAGTAGAACCTTCTAGAAGGTGACAAAGTTAAAAAGTTGGAGTTTTGTGAATCTTGTGTATTTGGTAAATCCTGTAGGGCAAAGTTTAACAAAGGCAAGCAAAGAACAGATGGATCCCTGGATTACATTCATGTTGATCTTTGAGGGCCTGCAAGGAATCCTTCACACTCAAGTGCAAGGTATTTTTTATCCATCATTGATGACTATTTCAGAAAGCTATGGGTATTGATTCAGAAGACGAAGGATGAAACTTCTGAGAATTTCAAAAGTTGGAAGGTTCTGATCGAAACTCAAACTAGCAGAAAGGTTAAGAGGTTAAGAACTGACAATGGCCTTGAGTTCTGCAATGAAGCGTCAGACAGTTACTATGTAGAGTTTGGGATTGCAAGGCATAAGATTGTAGCAGGTACTCCTCAACAAAATGGCTTAGCTGAGAGATTCAATCGAACAATCCTTGAAAAGGTTAGATGCATGTTGGTTAGTGCTAGATTGAAGAAGGTGTTTTGGGCGGAAGCTATTTCGATAACAGCTTACCTGATAAATAGATGTCCCTCGACTGCCTTGGGAATGAAGACACCTGAAGAAGTTTGGTCGGGACATCAACCTAGTCTCGACAAATTGAGAGTATTTGGCTGTGTGGCCTATGCTCATATTAGACAAGACAAAGTCGAACCTAGAGCTCTGAAATGCATGTTCATGGGATACGCTGAAGGAGTCAAAGCTTACAGGCTATGGTGCCTAGTGCCAGGTCACAAGAGGTGGATCACCAGTCGAGATGTAGTTTTCAATGAAGCAGAAATGGCTTTCAAGAAAATTGATGATATTGACGAAGAGCTGGAACAGGGAGAGATTCCTGTTGAGGTGGAGCATGTTGATGCTAAATTGTGTACCCCAGATGAAGTCGAAGAAGACGCAGAAGATGTTGTCGAAGATGAGGAGACTGATAATGACTACCTTCTAGCAAGAGACAGGTCGAGGAGAGTCATCAAGCCACCTCAGAGACTTGGGTATGCAGATCTTATAGCGTGTGCCTTAATCTTTGCAAGTGAGGTTCTAGATGAAGAACCTAAAGACTATAAGGAAGTTATAAGGAGTCAAAAGAAGACTTAATGGCTGAAGAACATTGATGATGAGATGAAATCTCTTCATGATAATAATACATGGGAACTGATCAAGAAACCTGCTGGAGCTAGGTTAGTCAGCTATAAATGAATTTTCAAAGTTAAGGAAGGAATCGAAGGAGTGGTGTTAAAGAGATATAAGGTAAGATTGGTTGCTAGGGGGTTCACTTAGAAAGAAGGTGTCGACTTCAATGATGTGTTCTCTCCTATTGTGAAGCACATATCCATTCGTATGTTGCTTGCCACAGTGGCACAATCCAACCTTGAACTGGAACAGATGGATATGAAGACTGTGTTCTTGTATGGTGATTTAGATGAAACAATCATGATGAGGCAACCTGAAGAGTATGTCAAAAAAAGGGAAGGAAGATTATATGTACAAGCTGAATAGATCCTTATATGGATTAAAACAATCTCCTCGACATTGGAATAGGAGATTCGACAAGTTCATGGCACGCATAAGTTTCATCAGAAGTCAGTTCGACCACTGTGTTTACTTCAGATTTCGACCGAGTAATTCATTTGTTATTTTGTTGCTCTATGTGGATGATATTCTAATAGTAAGCAACAATGTTGAAGAGGTAATGAGGGTGAAGGTTGAACTCAATAATTCGACATGAAGGATCTGGGAGCTGCGTCTAGGATTCTTGGGATTGACATCCGAAGAGATAGAAAGCAGTAGAAATTATGCTTATCTCAAGAGGTATACCTATAGAAGGTTCTCAAAAAGTTTGGTATATCTAATTCAAAACCTGTTGTGACTCCGACAAACCCTCAATTCAAGTTGAGTATAGATCAGTATCCCAACACTGATGTTGAAAGAACTTACATGAATAGCATTCTATAGGCTAATATAGTGGGTTCTTTGATGTATGTTATGGTTTGTACTAGGCCTGACATAACATATGCAGTAAGTCTTGTAAGAAGGTACATGGCGAATCCTGGAAAGGCTCACTGACAAGCATTGAAGTGGATTCTAAGGTACATAAATAGGTCTCTGAATAGAGTCCTAATTTATGGTGGAGCCTTGTGTGAAGATAGTAAAGCAGCAATCGAAGGATATGTCAATTCTGATTATGCAGGTTGTATGGATTCCAGAAAATCTGTTTCTGGATATGTGTTCACTATGTTTGAGACATCAATCAGTTGGAAAGCAACACTTCAGAAGGTCATTGCCTTATCAACCACTGAAGTGGAATATATTGCCCTAACTGAAGCTGTAAAGGAAGCATTGTGGCTTGAAGGTTTTGAAAAGGAGCTAAAACTTCAAGGTCGAGTTATCACTGTTAAATGTGATAGTCAAAGTGAAATACACATGTCAAAGAATTCAGCCTATCATGAGCAAACCAAGCACATTGATGTGAGGATGCATTTCGTCAGAAGGGTAATCGAGCATGGAGAAGTCCAAGTGTTAAAGATTTCAATAAATCATTGTAATACCCCAAATTTTACCCTTAGATTAGTCGATTCATGTCACATGTCATCTCATTTTGCATCAGCTAACTATTAACAGGTTACGTAGTTTATTTCGTTTTGCAGGAACCACGACTGATACACTTTAGCTGTTAAAGGGCGAAATGGTCATTTTCACGTTGTTTATTGACAGTCCTTGAAGCTGAGTCATCATTAGAGATTTATTAAATGAATAGAGCCTCCGTCTACGAGCTCCTTATTTTCTTTGAAGGTGAACAGAAATTCACGGTAATTTTGGCATCAGGATCTTTGAGATACGGTAATCAATTCAACGGGCTGAGACTCTTTCGTCAGTGGATTTCTGAGACAGTTATTTTGTAATGCGGGTTTGATTATGTTGAGATATTAATTTGGTTTGGTTCAAGTCAAATGCAAGGATCTGCTCTGCGGAATTTGGTTTCAACAAATATTTATTTCTCTGTTTCTTCTGCTACCTGCCATTCAAATTTTAAAAGGGAAGCAGTGAATTTATTCTGACTCAAGTCTAGAGTTAATATACCTGTTTAATCATGATCTTGGGCCGAATTAGTTTAGGACATGGGATCTCGTCATCAGAGAGACACGTTGAATTTTTCAGTACCGCGGTCAGCTCTGTTTTGCCGTAATTGAATTTCTCTGCTTTTTGTTGTTTTACCTTATTCAAGGCCCGTACCAATGCTATCATCAGGAAAATATCATATGGCGCACTCTCGGGTTCACAAAGGGCAAAACGGTCATTTGTTCACATTCGGCCGTCCAGTTGAATTTTGAGTTGTAATCGGAAATTTTGAGTTGTTTGATATGGTTGGGAGGTTTTAATCGGAAATGGCGTCGGAAGCGAAGTTAGCCGGATAGATTGAAAGTTAAGAATTACTAAAAAAATTGGAGTTTCATTTCATTTGTGCGTTTAAAATTAATCGTATTGCATAGCACCGACATTTTACTTTAATTTAATTTCATTTAATCCTATTGTTATTTTCATTTCATTTAAAATTTAACTCATCTCATTTTAAGTTTCTTTCATTTTAAAATAAGTTATCTCATTTTAAATTCTATTGCATTTCATATTGAATAACTTCTTTTTAAAAAAAAAATATAAATAATAATTTGTTCACACGTTTTAGATTAACTTATCTTCAGCATTGTTTTGTTCTATATTTAAAAATAATAATAATAAAAAAGAGCATATACAGTAGTTATCATTTTATTTTTGCACAATAAAAATCTTAATAATAATATTTCATAAAATGAAGAGTTTATTAATTCTTTACACAAAAATAATAAAACAAGAAATTACAAAGGATAAATTTACAATTTTTACAAAAAAATACAATTTCTAAAAGAATTCTTAAGTCTTCCGATTATCTTTCGACTATCCGAACTTCCGACCGACGCTCCGAACCTGCAAACGAAATAAACAAGCAGGGTTAATTGGTTAGTCAACACCCTCAGAATGGTGTCATCACCGAGTGCCTTTCTCGGCCAATGGCCTATCCGGCAACGGTCTGTTCTTACCGAGATTTCCGAAAGATGAAGAAGAAATTATTGTGAAATAAGCTGTTTGGGCCAAAAGTGATTTTTGAAGAAAGTGATTTTTTTTCCGGAGACGGTTTGCTCAAATTGAGCCTTAACTTCGATCGATCCAGAAAAATCAATCCAAGAAAACTAATTCAGAGAAATACAGTTCACAAACCAGTTCAGGATCAAATCCAACAGTGAAATCCAGTTCAAACACAATTCGGTTTAAACCAAAATAGTTCAACAACCAGTTTTCAACCAATTCAAAATAAATCCAAACTGGTTCCTCAAGCAAATCCACGTAAGCCCTTGCTTTCGTTCAAACCGTCAAGCCCACAAATCCCGCAAGAAAAGCGCAAAACCGGTCTAAAAGCCCAGCAAGAAAATCGTAACAACTTAACAAATAACCCGGTCAAGCAAATCAGCAAGTTAAAGCTTCTCAACAAAATCAGCAAGTTAATCCGGTCAACAAAATCAACGAAAAATACAGCATAACAACTTCTGGGATGAATCAAGCATTTTTTTCGGAGATTAAACCGTAAGCAAAAAAGCCCATAAAAGTTAACGTGAAAAGGATATAAAGGAAAACCACACAGAACGACACCGCCAACAATATCAGGAGGACCATAATACCACAATCAAAATACCTCAGAAGAATCATAAAACGAACTCATCAAGAAGGAAAAATGGTGTTGCCGAACTTGGAAGTTTAGAAACCCTAAGGGCTTCATCATCACCCAATCGAAAGAGGAGGATTTTCCGACCCAGATCAGAAAAGCCACATGAACCCGTCATCATCCGCGACAAAGGGGGGCTAGACCATCGTAGATCCGGAGAACAGAAATCGCGGCCGAAGAGATTCACCAACAAACCGACTCGTCGGCGGCGGAGACTCTAAGGTCTCGGCGCCGGTCACGCTCCACCGGCGGGCAAATCCCCAAAGGCCTCAGTTGTGTCCATCATCGGCCATCATTTAAACTGTAAACAACCAGAAGCGAAACGAACGGTAAGGGCTGTTTTTCTTTGTTTTTTTTCTCTTTCATGTTTTCAGGTGGTGCAAGAAACAGAAGGTGAACGGAACGGGTCGGCGGAGGAGTGCATGCGAACCGCCATTAGAAATAGAGAAGAGAGGAGATTAGGGTTACAAACTTTAGTCTCGCGGAAGATGGTTACACCCGTGTTGGTTGTGTTTGTTTGTACTTTGGTCTTATGTAATAATAATTAATTAAGATACTAAGTTAAAGAGAAGGAACTTTTTGGGAAAATCTTAGGGACCTGTAGTTTTCATTAAAATAAATCGTTCTTTCCAACATAACATTAAAGCTAATTATCTTCTTTTTCTTAATCTAAGATTAAAAATAGTTTTTCTTTAATCAACATTAAAAATAAAAAGCTTTCCCTTTGACGTTTAAATTTCTCAATTAAACTTAAAATCAAAATTTCAAATAATAACATTTTTTTCTTTTTCTCATTTAAGCTTTATTTTCTTTATTTGAATTAAAACAAGTTTGCTAAAAACATAAAAAAATAAGAACCTTTTTAAACTTAAAATATTTTTTTTACAATAATTTAATAACAAATATTTTATTTAATCAAAACAAGGTTTTGAGTCGAAATTGAAATAAACTCTCTGTGTAAATGCAAAACTAACTTCTCCTTTAAATAAAATTCAAAATTCTTGTCTAACCCTAATTAGTTTGTTCGTTGCAGCTCCTAGATGTTTCTTTTTCGTCCTAGATGTTTTTTTGGTTATTCCATGGATGTAATTTACGCGAGGCCATGGTCGCGGTTATTTTTATTTTTCGCATTTTTTTAGGAATTTGTAATTTACGCGAGTGGTCGCGATGCTTTCATTTATTTCTTGCTTTATTTTCATATATTTTTTTATGCCTGCCATGTAATAATTCTGTTGCTTGCATGTTTTTACCGTTATTTACCCTCCGAAGGAATTAGGATTAACAGTTTGACCGCCGAGTCAATAACCCTAGTTTCAACCATTTTAAACCCTAATAGCCTAGGTGTCCCGTTGTGGACGAAAACGCCCTTTACCCTAGCTTTTAGGTCAAAGAGCCGTCATGCTCTGTTTAGGGTTTCCCGCTGTGGAATCCCTAATTTAACCCTAATTTGATTAACAAATTCAACGTAGAAATAGGAGTTTAAGACTCCACGTAAGCATGTCCTTAAGATATGTTTATTCCCCATTGAAATCTTGACCATAGTCAAGACGTTTCTAACCTCCCTTTCGAGGGGAACTACGATTACTCTGATTCTATTCCCCATCCAGGATACGTAGGCACAAGATGCGACGTCTTGCCGAGTAAACTTAGGACTAACCCTTAGGTCTTTTAGGTCACTCTATCCCTTAGCTCAATATATATTAAAGCAGATAATAAAATAAAAAAGCATACAATAAACAAAAGGTTCCTGTAGAGTACTACAGAAGTTTAGGGTGCTAGTACCTTCCCTAAGCTTAACCAACCCCTTACCTAGGTCTCTCCCCGCATTGTGTTTACGATGCAAAAATAGGTTTTCCCTCTTTTGACATTTTCCTTCGGATAAATCAAAGAGCGGTTGTGAATTAAGAATTGTGATTCAAACTAATTAATATTTTGATATCCTATTTCCACCGCAACAATCATAATGCTGTTGATTTGATCACCAAGACGTTGCTCATTTGCAAGTTTTTCCACTGTATGCAGTTGATAAAGCTGCATGAAAAAAACTAGTTTCTTGATGTTATAGAGTTAGATCCAAGGTGGAGATTTGTGAGATGTTGGATTAAACTCTAGTATGGTCGAATGGTAGCTTTTGGTTCGGCAGGAACTAAGCATGAGGTCGAAGTATGTTCACATGCTGTTGTCGGAGTAATGCGTGTTGTAGTCAAAGTTTGTTCTAACATGCATTAGTCAATATTGCTAGGTTTTATAGCATGTTGAATTGGGTCTTGCTTGTAATCCCAATTGTTTAAGTTAGCTTATAATGGGTAATTGTTAAAAATCCCATTAGGTTAGTGTGCTATTTTCTTATAAATAGGATGCTAGTTTCTCAATCTTTCCATAAGGAAAAATAGGAAGATAAAATCCTAATTTCAAGAGAGATAGATAGAGGTTATTTTGTTATTCTTGTATACTTGTAATCCTGTTCTAAGAGTAAAGAAAGAAGAGCAGTTTATAATTAATCCTTGTTGTTCCTTGTTGTTTTACCTTGGTTTCTTTGTTAATCCTAACCCTTGTGTGTTTCTTGATCATAAAGAAACCGTTCATATTTTGTTTCAAGGCATCCGATTCACAACATCTTAGATAGTTATTAGATACAATTTTCTAATATACAATCCAAGGGTTCCAATGGTTGAGTATCATATATGAGAATAATTGCCATATTCATTGGGCATTCCAACTTCCTGAATTTGTATGTTCATTATCTTTTGCTCGATCTTTGGAGAAAATCCATGAATCATCTCAAGAGAGTCTCTCACTTTCTTAGAGGAATCATAATTTAAGACATAAGCCATTAATTAAAAAGATTTTTGACATTAAAACCAAGATTTACTCTCCTGTCTAATAAAAATTGGATTTATTAACTACTTTATCATCAAAGAAAAAAATAGAAATAAATAAACCATTGATTCAACAATGCCACATTTCATAATCATTTGCATTATAAAATTTAAAGTTCTACCTTTCCACAATTAAAATCTTTCACTATCAAACGGTGGAGGTGTATCTATAAAATACCTTTATTAAAAACAAAAGTGTTTGTAATCATCATCTTCTTCCCGAGACGATTAGTTATTAAACATGATTTGGACTCTGATGTCACTTGTTTGACAAGTTACTGTGAACACAAGAGGGGGTAAATTATGTTTATTTAAAAAGTGGTGTTCAAATAAAAATTCTTCGACAAAATCAGAGTTTAAAACAGATTTGTAAAACAAACAAGAAATAAGTAGTTAAATAAAGAAAATCAGATTGAAAAGAATGAAGTATAGTGGAAATAAATAAATGATTATAACGTAAAGAGATAAAGGAGGGGGAAGATTAAATAGATATTTATAGAGGTCCGACCTTACCATTTTCCCTACTTACCCCCCCCCCCCCCCCCCCTAATAATTTTTCTTGAGATTTTCCACTATGATATGTTTTTTGTTGTTGCAGGTTTTACCTATGAACCACCTTATAAACAGACTAGGGTTTTACACTAGTTGTCCTATAAATTACACATGAGTTTTAATTACAGAGATGTCCGAAGTAAACATGATCTTTTAACATCAGGAAAATCTCGAACCAGGCTAAGCTCACAAACCAAACATGATAACTTAACAGGATAATCTTGAAAACCAAACAGAGGTTTTATCATATTCACCTCAACAACCAAACAAGAACTTTTCAATTGGTTTAGCTAAAAAAAACATTCTCACAAAAGAGCTATTACAACATTGCCCCACACTAGAAAAAATTTACCTCAAGAATAAAATTCACTCTCAAAACATTTAAGTAAAAGTGACGAGAGAGAGAGAGAGAGAGAGAGAGAGAGAGGTATTCAAAAATGTATTTATGCAGTTTAATTATGGAAGGTTTTTAAATGATGTCATCATTAATCGATTATGAGACCTAATAATCGATTATCATAGTTATAAAACAGATATGGGCTAATCAATTATGCCATATAAAAGAATTTTTTAATTGATTAGAAAAAATTTCCAATACTTTATCTAGGCACACAATGTTTTCCAATAGTTTTAGTATAATTAGAGAGGCTCTTCCGATCATTCGAAAATATGTGCGTGATTTGCCTTAGTAATTCAATAGTCAATCTTATACCTTTACAAACATAAATCACTTGACACAGAGAAATAGGGCTTCCTCTCTTTCACAACTCTGAAGATTCAAGATCCATTGATTGATTTTCCATGATTAAACACATATAAGACTTAACTTCTTCTATCCGATGTGGCTTGAGAACTCTTTTTGATAGGTACCATCATTAGAGAGATTGCTTGATAAAAGATTGTTATGGATTCCATATAATGTTGATTGACATTTGGTGTTATCCTTCATAGATATGCTTTGACATCTCGATCTCTAAGCACCAGAACTTGATTATCACATCAGATGAAGACTTCACATCTGTAATACCCCATATTTCCTTAAATTCCCAATTGAGTATCAGTTGGATTTATTTAAGCTCTTAAGTGCTCTAAATGTTATTAGTTGAGACTAATAGAGTAACCAGTGAACTCTGAAGAGATCAATTAATATTAAAATAAAAGGATCATTTTTAATAAGTATAAGAGGGGACATTTTGATAACATTAATAATTGATCAATTTGTACTGGAAGACAAAATATCAATTGGGATATTTTGTATTACTACCTAATATTATATATTATATATTATGTGGTGTGTGTGTGTGTGTGTATATATATATATATATATATATATATATATATATATATATATATATATATATATATATATATATATATATATATATATATATATATATATATATATATATATATATATATATATATATATATATATATATATATATATATATATATTGTGTGGTGGTAAAGAAAAGAAAAATAAGGGCAAGAAGAAGTAGGTAAGAAGGGATAAGAAGAGAGAGTTATCAAAGAAAAAGAAAAGGGAAAATATGGAGAAGAGGGAAAGAAGAAGAGAAGAGAAAGAGAAGAAAAAGGAAGGAAGGAAGAAAAATGGGAAATCTCATAGAAACTCATCACCACCATCATCTAATCTCATTATCTTCATCAATCTCCTCTTCTATTTCAAGGTGGGTTCAAGTTAGAAACCCTTTATTTTAAGAATTAGGGATTTGTTATTGAATCATAAATTAGTGTGAAATCCATGACAACATGAGTCCTATTCTATGATAATAATTAATGTTTGCCATGAATCATGATAGTTTGAAATGTATGTTTCTCATAGCCATGAACTTCTATGAAAGTTGTTTGGCAGTGTTCTTCATGCTTTATTGTGATTCAAGTGTTGATATTATTGTTGTTGTGTTTGTGTGTTTAGGATTTTGAGATAAACTTGTGGAAAGTATGTGAGTTGTTGATGAAATATATTACATGTTATTGATAGTTGGGTAATATAATTGATAGAATTGGAAACCAAGAGAACATTATGTAGGTTGAGAAGTTATCTAGGTTGTAACAGAGGAATTTTACTGAGAAATAGCAAGAACTAGTTTGAGAATGATCTGGAAAGAGTTTTGCATCAAAAAGTTGAGTTTTTATGTGAAAGTTACTGATATAGGTTGACACATGCGAGTTTAGGTCGACCTATAGATGTTTTCTATCAGTATAGGCCGACACATAACTTTATAGGCCGATCTCCACACATCAATGTTGAAGCCTGTGGCTTCTGGCCATGCGTCGCCTCGTATAGGCCGACCTAAAACCCTCATAGGCCGACCTATACCCTGTTTCCTTGACAAAAATTGTGTTTTTATTTGTTTCTAATCATGTGGTATGCCTTCCTAATCACTTGCCATGATATATGTATGTATGTATATATATATATATATATATATATATATATATATATATATATATATATATATATATATATATATATATATATATATATATATATATATATATATATATATATATATATATATATATATATAAATGAAAGTTGTGAGGAATACTTGTTGAACTAAGTGAATTAATCCTAGTGATCTATTTTAGGTTAATAATATTTGGATTATAACTTGAATAACTCTAGAAAGTGACATCCATTCAATATGATACCTAGGTGTGTACCACAGATGGGTGGTTGATATAGCTTGAGAGTGGGATGCATTATATGGAACATGTGTAGGTGTCGCACCTCGAAAAATCACATAGAGATAATTCGAAAACACGACCCTCGCGCTAAAGGCACGAAAATATGGTTCGACAGAGTCGCCACCGAACTTTATTTATCCCAAAAGTGATGGGAAAGGAAAATATCAAGAAAACCTTTTAAAATGAAAGGACAAGAACACGGTCCTCGCAACCAATGTTCTGGGTTCGGGAGTCGGTTACACAAGGGAAAGGTATTAGCACCCTTTATGTCTGTTATACTCAACGAGAACCTCTTAATTCGAATTGTGATGAACGTTAGCTAAGCTTAGTTGTTTTCTTCTCAATGATAAATGTTATACGATACGATAAAAGAATAAAGAGGCTAGGGGGAAATGAGTGGTTAGGATAGGGTGCTCGACAAGGATTGGGTCCCTTATGCCTATGTATGCTCATTCGAACGAGAATGAGGAATCAGAGTAGTCGTAGTTCGACTACGGGAAAGGACAAGGGGGAAACAGAAGATGGAGGGAAGGTAGAATGGGAGAGAAAAATGGAAGTGTTCCCGCTAAGATCATTGCAATCTTGTGCCTACGTATCTTACATTCAAAAATGAATGAAGAATCATAGCGTTCGTAGTTCGTGGAGACGACCACGAAAACAGTGGGGTTGAAGTAGTTGAAGTTTGGTATGAATGACGGTTACTCGAAGCGTAAGAAAGGCTCCTCGGGCCCAAGTAATCGCGAGAAAGAGTCAAAGACTTGGTTCTTTCTCTTTTTCATCTTGAAAAGAAGTTGTGTTTGAATGGTGTTTGAGTAATGAGTGATTGGAAGATAGGTGAATGTTGTCATGTTGGAAATGTTATTAGAGGCATTAATTGCTCACACACGAGTGTAACACCCCAAAATTTGCCTTTTCATTTTGGCAACATCTGGCTTTTGTTTCTTTGCATTTTTGCATTTCTGCATCTACATAGCATTCGTTCTTGAGACAGGGATGTCTTGGCGAGCAACCTTCCCCCCTTTCGCCCGTAGTTAGCCGAACTACGTTGACTCTGACTTTCCCATTGAACGAGGTAATACGTAGGCACAGAGCGGTGATGCTCTGCCGAGTCTCTTTTCTTTTCTTTTGTCCTGAGACCTTTAGCATAGATAGTTTAAGCACACCCTTAGATAGACAATAAGCATGGATCCCGTCGAGTACGACGGACATGAGGGGTGCTAATACCTTCCCCTTGCGTAACCGACTCCCAAATCTAGGACTTGGTTGCAATGACCTCGTCTTCTTCCTTTTTCGTTAGGTTTTTCCGATCATTTCCTTTCCCTTTCTTTGGGATAAATAACGAAAGGTGGCGACTCTTCTATTTTTCACTGGGTGTTTTTCGCAGTTGCGACAGCTGGCGACTCTGCTGGGGACTCTGGTTCCCTATGCGAGTCAATCCTAGCGCTCGCTTGTTTATCTTCGGGTGTTGTATATATGTGCTTTATTTTTCTCACATTTATTTTCAGCATTATATATCATTATTGATGTGCTGTGGGGAGGGAATGTTCCATTGAGTGATAAGCCAGACCCAGGCTTGAGTACAAACCTAGCATTAGTAGTGGAGACTAGTGGGGGGCTTGTTTGCTTAGCAGACACAGTTCCCCATGAAATTCGCGCTCAGACGAGATTCTCTTTGATGATTTCCCTTTCGATCCTTAGGATCAGTCGGGACTTTGGATTTGAGAGTTGTCGACTCTGGGGACCGATCATTTGTGATTCAGCTAAGTGAGGCCTCTTCAGGGGATGATGATGCCAAACCAGAAATGGTGAACGTATCATCATTTCTTGAAAGTCTGTGACATTGATGAACGCATAGGATGCCGAACCTTATCAGTGGATAGGTCCATACCAGTGAGAGGGATTGGGCTATGCAGGAAACCTTGGCTTTCAGATTACCCGGTTTTCTTTGTAGTGTGAATCTGTGTTCTTGGTATCAGAGGTTTCTATTATCAGAGTTATGCTATGTTCGTGCTAAAGCGAAGCGCTGGTTCTTCTCGATCTACAGCACAACAATCTTGATCCCCTGTTTGCATTTGCATGTGCATTTTCATTAACATGTATTTATATTGCAGGTGCATATTGCTTCCCCGATTCTAGTGATCTTGTTCCTTATTTCCGACATGGAACCCTTGAAGAGGACAGTGGCCTACAGGTTTCTGGCTCCAGATATCAGTCCTTTGTTGAGTTTGATTGCTATGGCCGATAAGAAGGTGATGGAAGACTTCAGGCAATATTATGGAAGACTATTGAGATGTGTTTGTAGACCTTCAGCCTATGAGATCAGTGGTATCTATACTCTTATACAGTTTTATGACGCCCAACTGAGGTGTTTTATCTTCCCTGATTATGTTCTGGCCCCTACTCTAAAGGAGTATTTTGCATTATTAGATGTGCCTATTCTAGATCAGATGTCGTTCTTCCATACTGACGATGAGCCTAATCTGGCTAAGCTCGCTGCTATTCTGCATCTGGATGCCTCAGAGTTGGAGGGAAAGATGATCAAAAGTCTTGGGGTGTTTAGTTTTCCTTTGCCTCTTCTGTTGGAGAAATCTCAGCAGTGTGCCAAAGACGGGTGTTGGATTGTATTTAGCGCCATTCTAGCTCTCTGTATCTACGATATTATACTATTCCCTAATCTTCCAGATTTCGTGGATATGGATGCTTTCTACTTACTGGCCTCAGGGAACCCAATACCTACACTGCTCGGCGACGTTTATCACTCGGTTCACTACAAGAATGAGAACCAAAGGGGGAAGAATGTGTCTTGTTGTGTTCCTTTGCTGTACAGGTGGTTTGCCAGTCATATGCCCAAAATAGGTCCTTTTGTTACTTCTGCAGGTATATCAGAGTGGTCTGAGCGTTTGATGGGTTTGTTAGCTGAGAACATCACTTGGTTTGATAGGAATATACTTGGTACATAAGTCATCTATCACTGCAGCGGATTTCCTAACGTCCCTTTGGTCGAAAGGAAGGGGTGCATAAACTACAATCCGACGTTGTTGGTTAGGCAGTTTGGATATGCATTGAGGGACCCTCCCAAGGATGAAGAGGTACAGGAATCTTTGTACCTCACCGGGCTGTTGGAGAGTGATACATTGGCCAAACTTGAGCACGCTTGGAACAATATTCACCGGAGAGGAAAAGCATTGTTAGGGAAAAGTAATATCCGAGCCTATGATCCCTACTTGAGTTGGATTCATGATAGAGCTGCAAAGTTCCTGATGCCTTTTCCTTCTGTTGAGCCTCTGTATCCTCTCCTGATGCCTTTTCCTTCAGAAGTACAATCAGTTGTGGGCTGAAAAAGAAGAGTTGTGGAAGGCTAATGAGAAGTTGGAAGAAGAGATTACTCAACTTCGAGGCGAGAAGAATGAAGCAGCTTATTCTTTGAAGAGGCAGACTGAGCTAGTGAACAGATTGGGCATGGATTTGACCAAGCAAACTAGTTCCTGAGAGCGTCTAGGTTTGGATCTCAAAGCTGTTAGTGATGTTCTTGCTTCCAAGAAGAAAGAATTAGACAAAGCTTATCTGGAGATTTCGAAGTTTAATGAGCAGTGGAATGCAACTCTCACCAACAACAAAGCACGTGCAGACGGGTTGAAGCAACAGATCAACAAGCTGAAGGCTCAGATCAGAGCGAAGGACGAGAGGATTTCATATGAAGCCTCTCTCAAACGAAATAGTGATTGTAAGCTACACAAAGTGCTTGCAACCTTGGAGGATTTCAGAGCTAGGGATGATTCGAAGAGGCGCAGGCTGGAAGAAGTCTTTGGTGAAGGTGCGTGGGAAGACCATGTTGAGAATCTGCAGCACACTATTAGCCAGCGAGAGCTACTCATCTAGGGGTTGCTCACTAGATCGGATCATCCTAAGATGCAGGGGTTGTTAGAGGAGTTTCGGGCTTGGCGTCGCACTTGATGTTTTTACTTCTTTGTAGCTTGTTGTTGTTGTATTGACCATCACCAGGCTTGTTGGTTAAGGTCATTTTGTTTGTACTCATTGTTATGCCTGTATGTTGCCTGTTTGGGCTGTTCATTTGTATGTATGAGGTTTTTCTCTATGCTTGTCTATGGGTTCTCCATTGTCGTCCTGTTATTCTCGGAGCTAAAATCGGGGGGAATTTCCCTGTTGCATATATACATGTTTGCATTTTCATTTGCATCGCAGGTGTTCTTGGTGGTTTTTGTTCCTAACTCTGCTTGGTTTTCTTTAGTTCAGGACTGAGGAAGTTGAGGAGTTCAGTTTCTACAGGTATCCAACTTGAGGGAATCAGCGAAGAGTGATGGATTAGGTTCAAGCCGAGTTGCAGGAAGTCAGGGCTCGCATGGCCCAATTCATGGAGCTGATGCAGACTGTTGCTAGTGGGCAGGAACAGTTAAGAACTTTGGTCCAACCGTTGATAGCACAGGTTGACGAAGACAGTGTTTTTCACGGAGGAGCCGGTGTTATTCCTCCACAGATCGGTGGATCTATCCCACAGGGTATTCCTACTGTTGTCGTACCTCCGGGCGGAGGAGCTGCGAATGAAAATGGTAACGGTGCTGGTAATGGAAGTGTGTGTGCTGTGCACGGGGCTGCTGGCCCTCATTGGGAAGATAATCAGGATGATGTCTTTTCCATGAGAGATATCGAGGGTGGTTTACCGACTGAAGCTGACCGAAGGTTCAAACTGATCGAGGAGAAGATGAAATCGTTTGAGAATCAGAACTCTTTGGGCCTTGATATGTCTGATCTTGGTCTAGTTCCTGGAGTCAGAATTCCTCCCAAATTCAAGGTGCCCAATTTTGATAAGTACAAAGGGACGACTTGTCCCAGAGTGCATATTCGGGCGTATTTCAGAAAGATGTCTGCATACTCCAACGATGAAAAGCTGCTTATGCATTTTTTCCAAGACAGTCTGGCAGGGGTGTCTTTGGAGTGGTATATGGGACTTGAGAGAACTCATATCCGCAGCTGGAGAGAATTGGCCGAGGCTTTTGTGCGTCACTATCAGTATAATAGTGATCTGGCACCAAACAAGGTACAATTGCAGAGCTTGTCGCAGAAGAGTACTGAGAGTTTCAAGGAATACGCCCAGAGGTGGCGGGATCTAGCTGCAAGGGTACAACCCCCTATGGTTGAAAGGGAGTTGATCGACCTGTTCATGGCCTCACTGCCTGGTGTGTACTTTCAGAAGTTAATAGGATGCATGTTTGCAGGGTTTTCTGATTTGGTAATTGCTGGTGAGAGAATCGAAAGTGGGATTAAGTCTGGAAAGATTCCAAATGATGGTGGATCCTCTTCGGGAGGAACAAAGAAACCATATTCAGCGAACCCTAAGAGAAGGGAAGGGGACGCAAATGCTATTTCTCACAAGGGTAAAGGTAGAGCTCAGTCCCGTCATCATCAACAAGTTGCTACAGTAAATATCTCGGTCGTAGCTCCGCAATAAGTCAATGTTCCACGACCTTATGCTGCTAGACGCAGAATGCCTGATAGACAGTTCGTGAATCCTCCGATGTCGTATTCTCAGTTGTTACAACATCTACTGCAGTTACAGTTGGTTCAGAAGAGGACTCTGGCTCCTCTCACTGGTACGCCACCTCCTGGCTACGATGCGAATGCTCATTGCGATTTTCACTCAAGCGCCACAGGCCATGATATTGACCATTGTAAAGCCTTCAAGCACAAAGTCTAGGATCTTCTTGATTCCAAAGCTATCAACTTCACCAATTATGGGCCCAATGTGACTCAAAACATGATGTCGAATCATGGGGCGGCGGCCAATGCCATTATCGAGGGGGAGAAGCTGAATCTGGTAACTGATGTTTGGGATTTGAAGACTCCGCTGGGGTTTGTGAAGGCTAGTTTGTTGAAGAAGGGGGTGTTTCTAGGTTGTTTTGCTGACTTCTCAAAGTGTGAAGTGCATCCAGAGGGTTGTGATATTTTGAGAAAGGGTATTCAGAGTATGATGGATGAGGTATGTTTGCAATTTGATAGAGTTACGAAAGAAGATGCTGATGATAAAGTGAGTAATGATGGAAGCGAATTTGCTACGATCTCCATTCCCTACCAGACGATCAATATTTCAGCGCCTGCTAGGCCAGCTCTGGTGATCATTACTATACCTGGACCTGTTCCATACGAGAGCACTAGAGCTATCCCATGGAATTATGGGGGAGATGTGTTCTGTAATGGGCAAAAGCAGGAATGGACAGCGTCTACAGATGGAAGTTCGTCAGTTGAGAATATAGTTGGGGCCGGAGGTATCACTAGAAGTGGTAGGGTCTTTTCACCACCAGAGGTTAACATTTATAAGAATGACAAAGGTAAAAGAAAGGTCGTGATTGAAGAGAATGTCCAACCATAGGTCGGTGCTGATAATCTTTCGAAGGATGCAGAGGAATTCATGAGGCTCATTCGAAAAAGTGACTACAAGATTGTGGATCACTTGAATCAGACTCCTTCAAAGATTTCTATCTTGTCATTATTGTTGTGTTCGGAGGCACACCGTAATGCATTATTGAAGATCTTGAATACATCATACGTACCCCATGAGATTTATGTCAATCAGTTGGAGGGGGTAGTAGCTCATGTAAATGTCGGTAATGGTCTCGGCTTTACTGATTTGGATCTGACTCCTGCTCGGAGGAACCATAACCGTGCTCTACACATATCCTTGGAATGTAGAGGTTCTTTGATGTCGCATGTCCTGGTTGATACAGGGTCATCTCTCAATGTGCTTCCGAAGAAGGCATTAATGAAGCTGGATATTCAAGGTTTGATATGCACGCCAAGTGATTTGGTCATGAGGCCTTTCGATGGATATAAAAGATCAGTGTTTGGAGAGATCACGTTGCCTATTCAGATCGGACCAGAGATCTTTGATGCAACTTTCTATATAATGGATATCCATCCAGCATACAGCTGTTTGCTTGGCCGACCTTGGATACACGCTGCAGGGGCAGTCACCTCAACGTTGCATCAAAAGTTAAAGCATTTGGTGGAAGGGAAGATAGTCACGGTATGCGGTGAAGAAGACATTATGGTTAGCCATTTGGCATCCTTCAAGTACGTGGAAGTGGATGGGGAGATCCACGAAACACTATGCCGGGCGTTTGAAACGGTTCAGATTCAGGGGAAGTCTGTTGTAGAAGCCAAGGGCCCAGAGGTTTCGATGTCATCGCTCAAGGAAGCTCATGCTATCGTAGAATCTGGGTCGTCTCAGAAGTGGGGCCAAGTTCTTAATGTTCCCATCAAGCAGGACAAGTTTGGCTTGGGATACAAATCCTCCAGTTCTTCTCAGAGCACTCCGAAGTACAGGGGACCTGTGCAGTTCACCAGCAGTGGTGTGATATTTGATATGATTAATGTCGTTGGAGATGATGAAGGTGATAGTGACTGCGATATGGATGCTTGGATTCGTCCATGTACTCCTGTCCAAAAGTTGTGCAATTGGACTACCAAAGAAGTCATTAATGTTACTACTGCAGAGTAATGTTCATTGTTTTGATTATGTTCAGCCCTACGTTCTGCCCAAGACGTAGTGACCCAATTTGTAGGGACCTCTTGTTATTTGCACTTTATCATTAAATAAAGGATGTTTTCGCATTCAAATATTGTGATCCCTATTTTTCTTGTTTTTGTTTTGCATTTATATTAAACATAAAAATGGCAATGTGTTTTGTTTGTTGAATCGCATAATAAACATAACATCCTCATTCAGGTCTTTTCTATCATATGCCATCGATTCAGGTTCGGCTATGACTTCGTATGACTTTGAAAATCCCATTTATCAAGCTGAAGAAGAGACTGACGAAGACTGTGAACTACCTGAAGAGTTAGCCAGACTTCTCAAGCAGGAGGAAAGGGTCATTGTGCCTTATCAGGAGGATATTGAGATCATTAATCTGGGCACTGAGGATGATAAGAAAAAGGTTAAGGTAGGGGCTGCATTTGAAGACAGTGTCAAGAGAAGATTGGTTGAAATGCTCCGTGAGTATAAGGATATCTTCGCTTGGTCTTACCAAGACATGCCTGGGCTAGATACATATATTGTGGTACACCGGTTACCTCTTAGAGAAGAATGTACGCCAGTCAAGCAGAAGTTGAGACGAATAAGGCCTGACATGGCGGTCAAGATCAAAGAAGAGGTTCAGAAGCAGTTGAATGTTGGATTTCTTGCTGTCACGAATTACCCTCCGTGGGTTGCTAATATCGTTCATGTTCCTAAGAAGGACGGAAAGGTCTGAATGTGCGTCGATTATTGAAATCTGAATAAAGCGAGCCTAAAAGACGATTTCCCGCTCCCCCATATCGATGTGTTGGTTGATAACACCGCTCAATATTTTGTGTTTTCGTTCATGGATGGCTTCTTTGGGTATAACCAAATCAAGATGGCCCCAGAGGACATGGAGAAAACTACTTTCATCACACCGTGGGGGACTTTTTGCTACAAAGTAATGCCCTTTGGATTGAAGAATGTAGGGGCAACTTACCAGCGGGCGATGGTCACTTTGTTTCATGATATGATTCATCATGAGGTGGAAGTCTATGTTGATGACATGATTGCAAAGTCACATACGGAGGAGGGACATCTGGTCGATCTTCTGAAATTGTTCAAAATGCTGAGGAAGCTCAAGCTGAGGCTGAATCCTAACAAATGCACCTTCGGGGTGAGATCTGGAAAGTTACTGGGTTTCATTGTCAGTGAAAAGGGTATTGAGGTAGATCCTGCCAAAATAAAAGCTATACAAGATATGCATGAGCCGAGAACGGAAAAAGAGGTTCATGGTTTTCTGGGGAGATTAAACTACATTGCAAGGTTTATATCTCATCTTATAGCCACTTGTGAGCCAATATTCAAATTGCTAAGAAAAGATCAAACAGTCAGGTGGAATGAAAATTGCCAGAAAGCATTTGAAAGAATAAAAGAATATCTGCAGGAACCTCCAATACTCATGCCTCTAGTTGCAGGGAGACCACTGATCATGTACCTTACGGTTCTTGAGAATTCAATAGGATGTGTGCTCGGTCAACAAGATGAGTTGGGTAGAAAAGAGCATGCCATCTACTACCTGAGTAAGAAGTTCACTGATTGTGAGTTGAGATACTCAATGCTGGAAAAAACATGTTGTGCACTCGCTTGGGCCGCTAAGCGTTTGAGGCAGTACATGTTAAACCACACAACCCTGTTGATTTCGAAGATGGATCTAATCAAGTACGTCTTTGAAAAACAAGCACTCTCCGGAAGGATTTCCCGTTGGCAAATGGTTTTAACGGAGTATGATATTCAATATGTTTCCCAGAAAGCCATCAAGGGAAGTGTTCTATCGGAATATCTCGCGGAACAGCCAATTGAGGATTATCAACTAATGAAGTTTGATTTTCCAGATGAAGACGTCATGTTTTTGAAGATGAAAGACTGTGATGAGCCTTTACCTGACGAGGGTCCTGAGAGGGAATCTCAGTGGAAACTGGTTTTCGACATAGCGGTTAATTTATATGGCAATGGAATCGGGGCTATCATTACTACTCCTCACAGTTCTCATATACCGTTCACTGCCCGATTGACTTTTGCCTGCACCAATAATGAAGCCGAGTACGAAGCTTGCATTATGGGTCTAGAAGAAGCCGTTAATATGAGGATCAAGAATCTGGATGTATATGGTGACTCAACATTAGTCATTAACCAAATTAAAGGAGAGTGGGAAACTCGTCAGGCTAACCTGGTTCCCTACAGGGATTATGCAAGGAGACTGTTGTCGTTCTTTAATAGAGTCGAATTCCATCATGTGCCAAGAGTCGAGAATTAGATGGCAGATGCCCTGGCCACGCTATCTTCGATATACAAAGTGAACTTTTGGAATGGAACTCCAACCATCACCATCATGCATCTTGATAGACCCGCTTTTGTGTTCTCAATTGAGAAAGCATCGGATGGAAAGCCTTGGTATTTTGATATCAAGCATTTTCTCAAGACTCACGAAGACCCATCTGGGGAATCCAGCAAAGATAAGAGGACTTTGAGGAGGTTAGCCGGTAACTTCTATCTGAACAAAGACGATATGCTCTACAGGAGAAATTTCGACATGGTCTTGTTGCGCTGTGTTGATGAACTTGAAGCAAACCTGTTGATGGAGGAAGTCCACGAGGGTTCTTTCGGTACTCATGCTAATGGATATGCAATGGCTAGAAAATTATTGAGATATGGGTATTATTGGATGACTATGGAATCCGATTGCTTCAAATACGCCAGAAAATACCATAAATGCCAGATTTATGCGGATAAAGTGCATGTGCTACCGGCTCCTCTGAATGTGTTAACGTCTCCTTGGCCTTTTGCTATGTGGGAAATTGACGTGATTGGAATGATTGAGTCGACTGCTTCTAATAGACATTGCTTCATTCTGGTTGCGATTGATTACTTTACGAAGTGGGTAGAAGCAGTGTCCTACGCCAATGTCACGAAACAGGTGGTAGCCCGATTCATAAAGAAGGACATCATTTTTCGTTATGGAATTCTTGAGAGAATCATGACTGATAATGGTTCAAATTTGAATAACAAAATGATGAAGGAACTGTGTCAGGGTTTCAAGATTGAGCATCACAATTTTTTCCATATCGTCCGAAGATGAATGACGCTGTTGAGGCAGCTAATAAGAATATCAAGAAGATTGTGCAAAAGATGGTGGTTACCTATAAATACTAGCACAAGATGTTTCCCTTTGCTCTTCACGATTATCGTACTTCGGTGCATACATCAACAGGGGCAACTCCTTTCTCACTGGTGTATGGCATGAAGGCGGTCCTGCCATTAGAAGTTGAGATTCCTTCTTTAAGGGTATTGTCGGATGTAAAGCTTGACGAGGCTGGGTGGGTGTGAACCAGGTTGAATCAGTTGAGCTTGATTAGCGAGAAAAGATTGGCGGCTATTACTCATGGTCGGGTGTACCAGAGTAGGATGAAGAAAGCCTTTGATCAGAAAGTGCATCCTCGATGCTTCCAGACGGGTAATTTGGTGTTGGAAAGGATCCTTCCTCCTCAGAGAGATCACAGGGGAAAATGAACTCCTAACTATGAAGGTCCGTATGTGGTAAGAAAGGTTTTCTCTGACGGAGCCTTATTACTATCTACCATGGATGGTGAAGATTTTTCGTCCCCTGTGAAAGCAAACGTAGTTAAAAAATACTTTTCTTAAAGAGACCCGCTGGACAGAAAAAGAAAGTCCAGGCAAAAATGGGGCATCCCGGCGAACTATAAAAAGAATGGGTTCGGGAAAAAATTAGGGAAAAGAAAAAAAAAGAAAGATGTAAACCTGCAAAATTGAAAACCTGAAAAGGCAACTTTGGCAAAAAGGGATATCCCGATGGATTGAAAATCCGAAAGGGTGATCAAGGAAAAGATTAGGAATTTGAAAGCAAACAACTGCGGTCTGTGTTTGATCTGTGAGCTTAAGAGCAGTTATCCCGAAGGAAAGGAATCAGTCCAGTCAGTCTTTTCAGAAGGCAAAACACGGGGCACATCGAAGACATACAGGTCATAGCCGAATCGACACATGATGGTTGTTTGTTTCCATGTTGCCGACATTTGTATATATTTCTTTTGCTTTTTCGCAATTGCCTCTTTTCAGGAATTGCATCTGAATTGTAATTTGCCTATTTACAGGCCTTTTATCAATAAAAGTATTCACTTCAGTCAGAGAGCTTTCCTTTGCTTATTTTACTTTTTACTGTTTTGTTTGCAAAAACGTCCGATATTTTGATAAACATTGCAGGAAAAAAAACAGGAGGCTTTACACAGCGTAACGAAATCAAATGATTTTGCTCATGTGGTAAGTGTCATGATGTTGCACCCCAAAATTTGCCCTCACAATACAAGACTTTGTGTTCCAAGAAGGTTCACAAGGTTCACAAAATTCACAATTGGTCAGAAGAGTTGACAATTCCCTCAGACAATGCACCTCCTAAGCAGTGCATCCAAAACTAGGGTTTTGACTTTAATCAGGCTAAATGGACTTCCAAGACTTCAAGTGAGCTTCATAACATATTATATGTGTATAAGAACCCCCATGTCAAGTTTCAAGACTTTTCTCAAAAGTTTGCTCAGTCAGATGATCAGATAAGTCAAAAGCAGTCAATGCAGTTAAAAGGTCAAACTGAGGTCAACTGTGGTCAAACCAAAGTCAAACTTCATGATTTTTTTTTTGCCAACATCAAAGAGAGGTTGGGTGAGAAATATTATCATAATAACTGTAATACCCCAAATTTTGCCCTAAGATTTGTCGTCGCATTTCATTGCATTTAATCAATTACTAACAAATTTGTGTAGTCGTTTGACTTTTTGCAGGTAAATATCATATGACATGCATTTTTTTTCTAAAAAGTAAAAATGGCACAATTGGCAGGAGGACATGTGTAAGGAGTTATGAGTGTGAGAGGTTGAGAGTTCGAATCTCACCTTTGTCACTTTTTTTTGTTTTTTATTATTTTTACTCTAAATTTTTCTATCTTTCATTAAAAAAATAACAAAAATAGTTTTTTATTATTATTTAATTATTATTTTCGTATTTTAATTAAATCATTTTTTAAAAATATTATTTTTTTTCACTTTTTTCTAATTTATTCATAAAAATATCCAAAAAATCATAAAATAAAAAATATTGAAAAAATTTTGTTCTTTTTATAATATTTTTTATTTTAGGAATCAATAGGATTATTAGTTTTTATTTTAAGTTTATTTTAATTATTTTAAATTATTTAAATTTTATTTTTTCTTAACTAATTATTTAGTTTGGGCTTTAAAATGGGCTTTAGGGACATTATTGACAATTTGGTGTTAACCCTAATTTGTTCCCAATATATACATGTGTTGCCTTGTTGGAAAAAAGGAGGAGAATGAAAAAAAACCTAAGAGGAGTGAGTGCCGTTTGCCGTTATTTAGTTTTCTTCTTCATCCATTACTATTGTTTCTTTTTCTTCATCGTTTACCGTTATTTCTTTTCCTTCATCTATTACTGTTGTTTCTTTTTCTTCATCTTTTACCGTTATTTCTTTTTCTTCATCTATTACTGTTATTTCTCTTTCTTTATCTATTACTGTTACGTTTATATATATATAATTTTTAAATTGTTAGAGTTTATATATATATAAGATTTTTGATCGAATTATGTCGATACGATGTTTGCACATTTGTGTGCATGACGCGTGACATTTGTGTTAGTTCGATCTGGTTGCGATGATCGCATTTTTGTGTGAGCAATAATACTATTTTTTGCTTAATTTCTTTTTCTTTGCGATAAATTTTGTTTCGTCCGATTTAGATCTGGTTGCGATGAGCGCATTTCTGCGTTAGCAACATTGTTGGGTTATTTGGCACATTTAAAATTCATTATTGCTTTATTATTATTATTATTATTATTATTATTATTATTATTATTATTATTATTATTATTATTATTATTATTATTATTATCATTATTTATTATTATTATCATTATTATCATTATTATTACCATTATTATTATTATTGTTATCATTAATTTATTAAAATTTGTTATAATATAAAAATCTGTTTTTTAAAATAAATAACATTAACATCTTTTCCAAATTAATATGAAAACCTATTATTTTTAAGAAAAAACTTTTTTTAGATAAATTTAAAATAATAACTAAAATCTTTTTTTTAAAATAATAACTAGAACCGTTATTTATTTTATTTTATTATTGTTCAATTCAAATTTCATTATCATATTGTATCTGCTCCTCTCATGTAACCTCGCGAACTTAACAATCGCTCTTTAAATTCTGCCTTTAAATTTCTGCTTGCATGGTTTAAATTATGACATTATCTCTCTGTTTACATGATTCAATTATCTCACGCGTTTACTATTATTTCTGTCACATTGCACACATCCGAAGGTTAGGTCTAACTGTTTGGCCGCCGCGCCAATAGTCCGTAAAACTTCACACATTCAATTTCAAATCCTCAAAACTACAAACTACAAACCCTAATTTTCACAAATGCCTCGCCGCAGGCAAAATTACAATTTTACCCTTAGCATTAGGTCAAAGAGCCGCCGCGCTCATTTTAGGGTTTCCCGCCGTGGAATCCCTAATTTAACCCTAATTACAACTTAACATTTCAACGTAGAGATTTGGAGTTTCTACACTCCACGTAAGCGTGTCCTTAAGATGCGTTTATTCCCCTTGAGACCTTGACCACAGTCAAGAAGTTTCTAACCTCCCTATTGAGGGGAACTACGATTACTCTGATTCCACTCCCGTAAGGATACGTAGGCACAAGATGCGATGTCTTGCCGAGTAAACTTAGAATTAACCCCCTTTATTATTTATTATTGCTTATTTATATTTTATTTATCTTTGCTATTTAATTATTTTGCTTATTATTTTGTAATTGTTTCTTGGATGTAAAGTTGTTTAATTATTTAATTATTATTATGGTTAGTAATTAGGGAGTGTAACAACATGTATGTAATATTAAAATAAATTTAGATCACTTTTAAATAAAGATAATTAAAATAAACACGTCACACACGTAAGTCGATTTTAATCGCCGTCTCACTTCCTAAGGATATCCCTCAAGTTGCCTACGAATAATGGTTAAGTGGGGTGTATAAAGCAAGTCCCTCAAATAAAAAAATCATCAAAGTCCCTTATGGTTGCCTTTACGAATCAAGTCCCTTTCGAAAAATGATGATGGTCCCTTATATGTGCTTATTACATCCCACAATGGCCTTCAAAGTCAAATTGTCCCTCACATGTCCCTTAACATCCAAAGTAAGGACTACCTACTCCATTATAGTAGGGATAGTCTTACTAAAGGAAAGAATAAAGAATAAGAAAGACCTTTAAACATTAGGGTAGGTTACTCCTAGGTGCTTGCTCACTTCAAAACTGTTTCACACTTAAACAAATTTTCAACAAGTTTTCAAACAAGTTCTTAACACATCCTTACATGGATTATTTATTAACTATTCTGAAAATTTTCTATTCACACACTACACTTTCAAAACAATTCAAAAGTGAGCTTAAGTACCTAAGAGCCCATGGATAACCATGGATGAAAAGGGTGCTAACACCTTCCCTTTTCATAACCTACCCCCCGGACCCAAAAATATTCTCTAAGGTCTTTCCTGTTCTTTTATAACCTTTCCTTATGGATAAAATAAAAGTCGGTGGCGACTCTTGCTATCCGCAACATTGTTTAAAGTCAGTTCTCCCACCGTGTTACAGAACTGGCGACTCTGCTGGGGATCTATTTAAGAGGGGTACCCTTAGGAATTAAGATCACTTTAAATTGTTTGCCTTGTTTGCTTTATTATTATATTGTTGGGGTGCTCTTATGTGTGAAAGGTCCTAACCCGGATCTAGTGTACCTTAGGTAAATGGCAATAGACCAAGGAAACTGTACGACGTATATCGATACGGTTGATCTGGTGGCCATAGTTAGTGCGACTTCTTGGTTGGTGCTTATATTCCTTAAGTCAAGTTGAGGATAATATTGAGGCTGCCATATGTTGTCAATGCACTAACTGACTTTTAGAACCCTAGTTAACTCATCTTGGCCTTTAGAAAGTAGTGAGGTAACCGGCTTTGGTGCAGACTGAAGTTGGTTGACACTCGATACTACGCTCATTGAGATCTTAAACTTGGAGGGTTTTGGTTGGCAAGTAAGTTGCCTTCTGAACAACCACCCTTGTGAAGGATCAATGATATTGAGATCCCTTAGAACCTGGTTACTTTTGTAGGACAGGATGAACCATCTAACTTCAGGGGAGGGTACTTGCCTTTGAACCTCATGCAAGCCTTTAAACCTAGGGCTATGGTGTGACTTGTTTGTGTGTGCCACATGTTTGTGATTGAGCATGACATCATGACATCATCATGCATCATAAGCATATCATTTTCCCTAACCATTTCAAGGACCAAAGGATTTATCTTTGTTCTTTGTTGCAGGTCATGGCTTCTGCTCGTAGAAACACCATCAGGATCAACTTTGTAGGGATACCTGCTAAGCTCAAGGAGTTGGTTTCCCTAGTGCCTGATCATTCCCAGTTCCACAAGAGACATGGTCACTTATTGGATCTAGTTACTTCAGGGTTCAGTGAAGACATGATGAGTGTGCTGTTTCAGTTCTTTGACCCTAAGCACCATTGCTTTACATTTCCTGATTATCAGCTGGTTCCAACCATGGAGGAGTTCTCTAAACTTCTGGGTATACCTGTTCTTGATCAGAAGCCATTCACAGGCTTAGAGAAGGAGCTTAAACCAGAAGTTATTGCTGCAGCTCTACATCTGAAGAAGTCTGACATTGTTCTAGAGACGAGAAGTGGAGTTAAAGGTATTCTTGCCAAGGTATTAGTGGATAAAGCTCAAATGTTCTTGAAGGCTATGAGCTACGATGCTGTTGAGGAGATCTTAGCCTTATTGATTTATGGCTTAGTGTTGTTCCCCAATCCTGATCAGTTCATAGACGTTCATGCCATCAACATATTCCTGAGTCACAATCCAGTGCCTACCTTACTTGGAGACATCCTACATTCTCTTCACACCCGTACTACAAGGGCAAGAGGAACTTTGATGTGCTGCATACCTGTACTTTCTAGGTGGTTTATTTCTCACCTTCCTCGCTCAGTAATGAAGAATGAGCAAGGGTTCAGATGGTCCAAGAGGATCATGTCACTTTCTCACTCAGACATCCATTGGTGCTCCAGATCTATGGAGAATGTCACCATCATTGACCGTTGTGGGGAGTTTCCTAATGTGCCACTTCTAGGCATAAGAGGAGGCATCACCTACAACCCATCTCTAGCTTTACGACAGTTTGGTTACGCCCGGAGCGATGGTCCACATGACATGTTGATACAGGGCATTGTGTTTGATTACGACAACGATCTTCAGGGTTACCGTCAGAGATTCATCCGAGCTTGGGGAAAGGTAAACAGGATTGACAGCAAGACACTGGAGCCTAAGTACACTATTCCTATGGAGGCTTATCTCAGATGGGTACGATCTCGTGCTCAGACACTCATGATGCCATATCCTGCCGTCCTACCAGTTACCATGGAACCTGTTGCTGAAGGAGACACAGCTTATACCATCCTTCACCCAGACATGCCTACTGATATGGAAGACTTGCAGAGATCATGGATCCAACTGAAAGAGCAAAGGGATACTTTCGAGGCTCATTACAAAGCAAGCCAAGCAAGGATCCTAGAGCTAACAAAGCTACTTCATGAGGAACGAAACCTCAACTCATACCTCAACACAAAGAGGAAACGTCCATGGGAGACTTAAAACCCCATCTTTTGTACTTATTTCGTTTTCATTTTTTGTAAGCCTAAAAGGCAAAACAAGTTATTACTAATAAAAAGTTACTTTCTTGTTTGTTTAAGCAAATTTAAATCCTGCGGTCCTTGAAAACATTGCATATGCATTCCCATATCATTGCATCACAGGTTTATAATTGTGCACAGGTTTCTCATCTTCTCGCTGTTTATTTCAGCAATGGCTCTCGAACAATCAGTTAAGGATCTCCAGGCACAGAATGCACAGTTCCAAGAGCTGATCCTGAACCTATCCAAGGGGCAGGATGAATTGAAGACACTGCTGGCCAAGAAGACTAAGAAGGCTAGAAGGTCTGCTGGGTTGCTCAACATGGGAAGAAGGTTCAAAGGTCCTGTCAAGACCAAGGAACATGTTGAAGACTATGAATCTGAAGAATCTGAGCAGGAGAGAGGCAGTCTCCACAACACTATGGGGGACTCTGATTCTGAGGCTAACTACTACCATGAGCCTAACGAAGACAAATTCAAGATGCTGGTGGATAGAATGGATGCTATGGAATTACAGAAATCATCTGGGCTGGATTTTGAGGATTTGAGCTTGATATCTGGGGTGGTCATACCCATTGGGTTCAAAGTTCCTACATTTGTTGTCTATGATGGGGTCTCTTGTCCCAAATTGCATCTGAGGTCTTATGTCAGAAGAATACAACCCCACACTGCTGATAAAAAGTTGTGGATCCATTTCTTTCAAGAGAGTTTATCTGGAGCTCAGCTAGAGTGGTATTATCAGTTGGAGAGTGTCAACATCAGAGATTGGAATGACCTTGCTGAAGCTTTCTACAAGCAGTATCAATACAATGCTGACTTAGCCCCCACTCGCATGCAGCTTCAAAGCATGTCTATGGGTGCCAAAGAAAGCTTTAAGGAGTATGCTCAGAAGTGGAGAGACTTAGTTGGAAGAGTTCAACCCCCTTTGACTGATAGGGAGTTGGTTGATATGTTCATGTGTACGCTGAATGGTCCGTTTTACAGTCATCTCATTGGAAGCTCATCATCTGGCTTCACTGAGTTGATCATGACAGGAGAGCGAGTAGAGAATGGTATCAAGAGTGGTAAGATCCAAGTGGGCACTTCTTCATCAGGTGCTGCAAAGAAGCCTCCCACTGGGAAGAAAGAATCTAATGCTGTGTATGGTCAGCCTGATCGTAACAGAAGGCATCAGTCTGTTAGTGCAGTTCATATTTCAAATCCAACTCCTGCAACAACAGAGCAGCCTCAAGGCAACCAACAGAGGGCTAGAAGACAGTTCACGAAGATCAACATGTCAATGGCTCAGGCATTGCAACACTTGTTGAAAGCTGAACTTATTACCCTGAGGGAGGCCCCTCAGAATCCCAATGTTACCTCTCCCAAGTACAATCCCAATGCACGATGTGCATATCATTCAAACTGTCCAGGACATGATACTAATAACTGCTGGGTCTTGAAGAACAAAATTCAAGATATGATTGATGCTGGAGAAATTGAGTTTGATCCACCAGGTACTCCAAATGTGATTACAGCTCCAATGCCAAATCACGAGAAGACTGTCAACGCCATTGATGAAGATATTGATGAAGATCTGCATGTCTATTCGGTTATGGAGTTGAGCACCCCATTGTCTGTTATCAAAAAGAGGTTAGTACAAGCTGGGATCTTTCCAGGTTGTCGTGAAGATTGTTTGTATTGTACCTATAAGGCGGATAGTTGCTTCATTTTGAGAGATGGGATTCAACGTCTCATGGATAAGTATACTATAGTGTTTGAAAGAAGACCAGCATCTGTAGAAAGTATGGTAGATCATCTGACTCAGGGTAAGAAGATTGAAGTGGTTGATATGGTTGACAAAGTACCACTAAGAATCACTTCAAAGGGTCCCATTAAAATCACTCATCAGGGCCCAATCAAGATTACTGCTGAAGGTCCTGTGAAAGTTGTCACTGAAGCCAGAGTAGCTCCTCTGATCATTACCACTCCTGGTCCTATTCCTTATACATCTGACAAAGCTGTGCCTTGGCACTATGGGTCTGATGTTTACATCCATGGTGTCAAACAGGAGCCTTTACCTGATATGCCTGTTGACATTGATAATATTGCCGGATCTAGCAAGATCACTCGTAGTGGAAGAGTCTTCTCTCCTCCAGTTGCTTCTAAGAGTGCGGTTACTCCTGCTGTTACTTCCACCACTGATGCTCGGGGCAAGGGTCCTGTTATTGAGCCTGTATCTACTGATGTGCCAGCTGCTGATGACCTCTCTAAGCAGATGGAAGAAGTATTGAAAATCATTCGCAAGAGTGATTATGATATTGTTGATCAGCTGGGGCATACTCCCTCAAAGATTTCTATGCTCTCCCTGTTATTATGTTCTGAGGCTCATGCCAAGTCATTGATCAAGTTTCTAAAGATGGCTCATGTACCCAGTGCAATTTCTGTGGACCAGTTTGAGAATTGTGTTGCTCACCTGACCTATGACAACGGGTTAGGATTTTCTGATGCTGACTTGACCCCTGCCAAGAGGGATCATAACAGGGCCTTGCATATTTCAATTGAATGCAGGGGCACTACCCTGTCTCATGTGCTGATAGACAATGGTTCCTCTCTGAATGTGTTGCCTAAGGAAGTCCTGAACAAGCTGAGTCCTGAAGATACGGTATTGAAGCCCAGTAATATTGTGGTAAAGGCTTTTGATGGTTCTAGAAGAGTAGTGCATGGGGAAATTGATCTTCCAATTAAGGTTGGCTCTCAGGTGTTCACTGCTACATTCTATGTGATGGATATTCGTCCTTCGTACTCATGTCTGCTTGGTCGTCCCTGGATCCATGGGGCAGGTGCTGTGACCTCCACATTACATCAAAAGTTGAGATATCCGGTGAATGGAAAAGTTGTTACTGTCTTTGGAGAGGAAGAATACTTTGTCAGCCATGTAAACACTTTCAAGTATCTGGAAGTAGAAGGTGAATACATTGAAACTCCATGTCAGTCATTTGAAGTGGTTCCCTGGGCTGTTAAGGATTGTGTGACTCCTCCTGCTGTGAAGAAGGTTCCTGTGGTCATCAGAAACCCTCCAACAATGGCAATGGCCTCCCTCAATGATGCAAAAGCTGTGGTGGAAGAAGGTGGTTGTACTATTTGGGGTCAGCTTCCTGATATTCCATACAAGTCTGACAAGTTTGTTTTGGGTTTCACTGCAGAGTCCCAGAAGGCTGTTCGTCGTATCACCAATCAAGGGGTTATCAATGCTGTGGGAGATCAAGATGAAGACTACAACTTGGAGGCATGGATTTTTCCTACTGTGGGTGCTGGACTCAATAATTGGACAGCTGAAGATGTTATCCCTATCTCCTTTAGTCAGGAGTAAATACTATTACTGTGTTATGTTTTTAAATTTATAATTTCCGGAACAATTAAAACTTTCAAGCCATGTGCCTTACCCGGGGCACAATGGTGTGCTTGTTACGGGTTGTCATTTCATTTGCATACTTTATTCAATAAAATCAGTGGACGTTTCGTTTTCGTAAATATTGTGTTCCTTGCCTTTCTTTTTCTTTTATTTTTGCTTTATCAGCTATGTGTTCTTACACACACCCACGTCACTAAAATGCAGATCCTCATCCACTCTGGATCCAGTTGATAACAGTTCTACTATTGCCAATTACAATTTCGAGAATCCGATCTATCAAACTGAAGACGGAAACGAGGACGATTGTGAAATACCTGTAGGGCTTGCTAGGTTGTTACAACAAGAAGAGAAAGCTATACAGCCACATGAAGAGCCAGTCGAAGTTGTGAATCTGGGAACTGAAGAAAACAGAAAAGAGGTCCAGATAGGGGCTGATTTAGAGGACAGTGTCAAGAGCAGGTTGATTCAGATGCTACGTGACTATGTGGAGATCTTTGCTTGGTCTTATGAAGATATGCCAGGGTTGGATACAGACATTGTGGTTCACCGTTTGCCAGTGAAAGAAGATTGTCGTCCAAAGAAGCAGAAGGTTCGTCGTATGCGTCCTGAAATGTCAGAAAAGATCAAAGCAGAGGTAATGAAACAGTTCAATGCAGGGTTCTTGGCCGTAACTTCTTATCCTCAGTGGGTTGCAAATGTGGTACCAGTTCCTAAAAAAGATGGTAAGGTACGTATGTGTGTAGACTACAGAGATCTGAACAAGGCTAGCCCTAAAGATGACTTTCCACTTCCTCATATTGATATTCTGGTAGACAACACTGCTCAGCATAAGGTATTCTCTTTTATGGATGGTTTCTCTGGTTACAATCAAATCAAGATGGCACCTGAAGATATGGAGAAGACTACATTTGTGACACAGTGGGGCACCTTTTGCTATAAGGTAATGCCATTTGGTTTGAAGAATGCAGGGGCAACATATCAGCGTGCTATGGTGGCTTTGTTTCATGATATGATTCATCATGAGATAGAGGTATATGTGGATGATATGATAGCCAGGTCTCAGAATGAAGAACAACATCTTGATCATCTGCACAAGTTGTTTGAGAGGTTGAAGAAATACAGGTTGAGATTAAATCCAAACAAGTGTACTTTTGGAGTTAGATCTGGAAAGCTCCTGGGTTTCATTGTCAGTGGAAAAGGTATTGAAGTGGATCCTGCAAAAGTGAAAGCTATACGAGAGATGCCAGCTCCCCGTACTGAGAAGGAGGTTAGAGGTTTCTTGGGACGATTGAACTACATTGCAAGATTTATTTCCCAATTAACTACCATCTGTGAGCCAATCTTCAAGTTGTTGAAGAAAGATCAGGTGATGGAATGGAATGATGAGTGCCAGACTGCCTTTGATGAAATCAAGAGATATTTGCTAGAACCTCCAATTTTAATGCCACCAGTTGATGGAAGACCCTTGATTATGTATTTAACAGTATTAGACAACTCAATGGGGTGTGTATTGGGGCAACATGACGAGTCTGGTCGAAAAGAGCAGGCGATATACTACCTTAGCAAAAAGTTTACCGACTGTGAAACAAGATACTCACTGCTCGAGAAAACTTGCTGCGCTTTGGCATGGGTTGTTCGCCGACTAAGACAGTATATGTTGACCCATACTACCTTATTGATTTCAAAAATGGATCCAATCAAGTACATATTTGAGAAACCTGCTCTCTCCGGAAGAATTGCAAGATGGCAAATGATCTTGACGGAATATGATATACAGTATACTACTCAGAAGGCCATTAAGGGGAGTGTTGTTGCTGATCATTTGGCTCATCTAATAAGAACATTAAGAAGATTGTACAGAAGATGACTGTTACTTACAAGGATTGGCACGAGATGTTACCATTTGCTCTGCATGGTTATCGTACTACAATACGTACTTCAACAGGGGCAACCCCATTCTCCTTAGTCTATGGTATGGAAGCAGTTCTGCCTATTGAAGTTCAGATCCCCTCCTTGAGAATTATGAAGGATGCAGGCTTGGATGAAGATGAGTGGATTCAGACTCGACTTGACCAGATAAATTTGATTGATGAGAAAAGGTTAGCAGCAGTTTGTCATGGCCAGATGTACCAGAAACGGATGATCAAAGCTTTTAACGAGAAGGTTAAGCCAAAGGTATATCAGGCTGGTGACTTGGTAATCAAGCGTATCATATTACCACAGGGTGATCCTAGGGGCAAGTGGACTCCAACATATGAGGGACCATTTGTAGTCAAGACAGTGTTCTCAGGAGGTGCCATGATACTGACTACAATGGATGGTGAAGACTTCCCACAACCTGTAAACGCAGACATAGTTAAAAAATACTACGCATAAAAAGAGACCCGCTAGGTTGACAGGCCTAGGCAAAAATAAGGGCATCCCGGCAAACCAAAAGGGTTTGGGCAAAAATTAGGGATATATATATAAAAAGATGTACACCCGGCAAGTCGAAAACCTGAAAAGGCGGCTTGGGCAAAAAAGGGTATCCCGGTGGATTGAAAACCTGAAAGGGCAATCCAGGCAAAAGTTAGGGATTAAAGCGTATGACTATGTCTCGTTTGGATCACTCATGAAATTGCAACCAGTTGTACTACTTACTCAATCTCAAACAGATGAAGCTCAATCCAATTGTTTCCGTCTCAACAGCAAGAAGATGAGATACTTGAGTGGCAATAGTAGAATTGAAACTCAATAGGATTATTTCCCACATAGCTGATTCTTTTTGTAAAACTTCATGACAAAATTCTCTTACTAGGGTTTATGTCTCCTTGTACACACTTACCCGTGTATGGGTCACTTTTGATATAAATAAATTCCATCTTTTGAATCCAGATTTACTTTTACCCTATTTACATAAAGCGAAACGTCCATTGGTTGTGTTTGAATGTATGTATGCCTTTGAATATGATTGATGTTTACCAGAAATGCATGTATGCTTTTAATATGATTGATGTTTACCAGAAATGCATGAAAATGCAGTAATAGTATTTACTAAGGACGAACGAGGGAAGGATTTCAACGAAGCTTCGCCGGTTCATCTTTACAAGACAGTTACAAACCATCAGTAGGACTAATCCATTTTCACAAAGTCTAATCTCCCCTGGAATTTATATCCATCTCTTTTATCCTCATACGGATATACGGGAAATTACTTTCCAATAAGGGCACGATGAACGAAGACGGGATGTTATACTTATCCTACTATCCCCAACAATGGGAGGTTATCTATACCTTGTTATCCCCAACAACGGGAGGTTATCTATACCTTGCAGACGGAGGGTTATATATTCTTCAACAACAAATCGGGATTTATTTTCCTTGGCCAGCAGTTGTTATACAAGGATATCCAGACACTTCCAGCAGTGTCATATCATACATACATCATTTACATCATACCATAACATATATGTCTATAGTACATTACCTAAGTGCATCATGTCATACATGCATACATAAAGCATAAACTAATGTTGTTATACAGAATGCTACCTTGTTTTCAGGTTAATTATCCAACAAACAAGCTTATGATCTTTGGGACTGCTTTATTGTAACCTCAGGGTTACTTTATCCTCCTGATGAGCTTCTTATTACTTTGGGACTGCTTTATTGTAACCTCAGGGTTATTTTATCCTCCTGATAGCCTCTCATGACTTCAAGACTGCTTTAGAGCTACTGATTGCTCTATCCTCCTGAAATCATCCTATTACTTCAAGACTGCTTTAGAGCTATTCATTGCTCTATCCTCATGAGGTCATATTACTACTTCAAGACTGCTTTAGAGCTATTCATTGCTCTATCCTCATGAGGTCATATTACTACTTCAAGACTGCTTTAGAGCTATTCATTGCTCTATCCTCTTGAAGCCATCTAATTATTTCAAGACTGCTTTAGAGTTATCCATTGCTCTATCCTCCTGAAATTACATTATTATTTCAAGACTGCTTTAGAGCTATCCATTGCTCTATCCTCCTGAAATCATTACTTCAAGACTGCTTTAGAGCTATTGATTGCTCTATCCTCCTGAAGACATATCACATTATTATTTCAAGACTGCTTTAGAGCTGTTGATTGATCTATCCTACTGAAGCCATTCTATTACTTCAAGACTGCTTTAGAGCTATTGATTGCTCTATCCTCCTGAAGCCATTATTACTTCAAGACTGCTTTAGAGCTATTGATTGCTCTATCCTCCTGAGGTCAGATTTATCACTTCAAGACTGCTTTAGGGTTATCATTATTGATTGCTCTATCCTCATGAAGACATGCTGTTACATCAGTATTACTCCAGACTCCTGACAGTTCTCATTATACTACTGAAGAACTTTCCCCTAGTGGCATCTTTAAGCCCACTCAATCATGTTCAACCAACCATCAATATCACTCCATGCACTGGTGAGTGCAAATTTTTGGGCTTTTGTGTTCAATCCCCTTCAACCTTCCAGGTTACGACTGGCAAATATACCAATCTAACCCCTCAGGTTTCAGAAAATTGAACAGGGGCAGCTGTTGCACCCCAAAATTTGCCCTCACAATACAAGACTTTGTGTTCCAAGAAGGTTCACAAGGTTCACAAAATTCACAATTGGTCAGAAGAGTTGACAATTCCCTCAGACAATGCACCTCCTAAGCAGTGCATCCAAAACTAGGGTTTTGACTTTAATCAGGCTAAATGGACTTCCAAGACTTCAAGTGAGCTTCATAACATCTTATATGTGTATAAGAACCCCCATGTCAAGTTTCAAGACTTTTCTCAAAAGTTTGCTCAGTCAGATGATCAGATAAGTCAAAAGCAGTCAATGTAGTTAAAAGGTCAAACTGAGGTCAACTGTGGTCAAACCAAAGTCAAACTTCATGATTTTTTTTTGTTTTTTGCCAACATCAAAGAGAGGTTGGGTGAGAAATATTATCATAATAACTGTAATACCCCAAATTTTGCCCTAAGATTTGTCGTCGCATTTCATTGCATTTAATCAATTACTAACAAATTTGTGTAGTCGTTTGACTTTTTGCAGGTAAATATCATATGGCATGCATTTTTTTTCTAAAAAGTAAAAATGGCACAATTGGCAGGAGGACATGTGTAAGGAGTTATGAGTGTGAGAGGTTGAGAGTTCGAATCTCACCTTTGTCACTTTTTTTTGTTTTTTATTATTTTTACTCTAAATTTTTCTATCTTTCATTAAAAAAATAACAAAAATAGTTTTTTATTATTATTTAATTATTATTTTCGTATTTTAATTAAATCATTTTTTAAAAATATTATTTTTTTTCACTTTTTTCTAATTTATTCATAAAAATATCCAAAAAATCATAAAATAAAAAATATTGAAAAAATTTTGTTCTTTTTATAATATTTTTTATTTTAGGAATCAATAGGATTATTAGTTTTTATTTTAAGTTTATTTTAATTATTTTAAATTATTTAAATTTTATTTTTTCTTAACTAATTATTTAGTTTGGGCTTTAAAATGGGCTTTAGGGACATTATTGACAATTTGGTGTTAACCCTAATTTGTTCCCAATATATACATGTGTTGCCTTGTTGGAAAAAAGGAGGAGAATGAAAAAAAACCTAAGAGGAGTGAGTGCCGTTTGCCGTTATTTAGTTTTCTTCTTCATCCATTACTATTGTTTCTTTTTCTTCATCGTTTACCGTTATTTCTTTTCCTTCATCTATTACTGTTGTTTCTTTTTCTTCATCTTTTACCGTTATTTCTTTTTCTTCATCTATTACTGTTATTTCTCTTTCTTTATCTATTACTGTTACGTTTATATATATATAATTTTTAAATTGTTAGAGTTTATATATATATATAAGATTTTTGATCGAATTATGTCGATACGATGTTTGCACATTTGTGTGCATGACGCGTGACATTTGTGTTAGTTCGATCTGGTTGCGATGATCGCATTTTTGTGTGAGCAATAATACTATTTTTTGCTTAATTTCTTTTTCTTTGCGATAAATTTTGTTTCGTCCGATTTAGATCTGGTTGCGATGAGCGCATTTCTGCGTTAGCAACATTGTTGGGTTATTTGGCACATTTAAAATTCATTATTGCTTTATTATTATTATTATTATTATTATTATTATTATTATTATTATTATTATTATTATTATCATTATTTATTATTATTATCATTATTATCATTATTATTACCATTATTATTATTATTGTTATCATTAATTTATTAAAATTTGTTATAATATAAAAATCTGTTTTTTAAAATAAATAACATTAACATCTTTTCCAAATTAATATGAAAACCTATTATTTTTAAGAAAAAACTTTTTTTAGATAAATTTAAAATAATAACTAAAATCTTTTTTTTAAAATAATAACTAGAACCGTTATTTATTTTATTTTATTATTGTTCAATTCAAATTTCATTATCATATTGTATCTGCTCCTCTCATGTAACCTCGCGAACTTAACAATCGCTCTTTAAATTCTGCCTTTAAATTTCTGCTTGCATGGTTTAAATTATGACATTATCTCTCTGTTTACATGATTCAATTATCTCACGCGTTTACTATTATTTCTGTCACATTGCACACATCCGAAGGTTAGGTCTAACTGTTTGGCCGCCGCGCCAATAGTCCGTAAAACTTCACACATTCAATTTCAAATCCTCAAAACTACAAACTACAAACCCTAATTTTCACAAATGCCTCGCCGCAGGCAAAATTACAATTTTACCCTTAGCATTAGGTCAAAGAGCCGCCGCGCTCATTTTAGGGTTTCCCGCCGTGGAATCCCTAATTTAACCCTAATTACAACTTAACATTTCAACGTAGAGATTTGGAGTTTCTACACTCCACGTAAGCGTGTCCTTAAGATGCGTTTATTCCCCTTGAGACCTTGACCACAGTCAAGAAGTTTCTAACCTCCCTATTGAGGGGAACTACGATTACTCTGATTCCACTCCCGTAAGGATACGTAGGCACAAGATGCGATGTCTTGCCGAGTAAACTTAGAATTAACCCCCTTTATTATTTATTATTGCTTATTTATATTTTATTTATCTTTGCTATTTAATTATTTTGCTTATTATTTTGTAATTGTTTCTTGGATGTAAAGTTGTTTAATTATTTAATTATTATTATGGTTAGTAACTAGGGAGTGTAACAACATGTATGTAATATTAAAATAAATTTAGATCACTTTTAAATAAAGATAATTAAAATAAACACGTCACACACGTAAGTCGATTTTAATCGCCGTCTCACTTCCTAAGGATATCCCTCAAGTTGCCTACGAATAATGGTTAAGTGGGGTGTATAAAGCAAGTCCCTCAAATAAAAAAATCATCAAAGTCCCTTATGGTTGCCTTTACGAATCAAGTCCCTTTCGAAAAATGATGATGGTCCCTTATATGTGCTTATTACATCCCACAATGGCCTTCAAAGTCAAATTGTCCCTCACATGTCCCTTAACATCCAAAGTAAGGACTACCTACTCCATTATAGTAGGGATAGTCTTACTAAAGGAAAGAATAAAGAATAAGAAAGACCTTTAAACATTAGGGTAGGTTACTCCTAGGTGCTTGCTCACTTCAAAACTGTTTCACACTTAAACAAATTTTCAACAAGTTTTCAAACAAGTTCTTAACACATCCTTACATGGATTATTTATTAACTATTCTGAAAATTTTCTATTCACACACTACACTTTCAAAACAATTCAAAAGTGAGCTTAAGTACCTAAGAGCCCATGGATAACCATGGATGAAAAGGGTGCTAACACCTTCCCTTTTCATAACCTACCCCCCGGACCCAAAAATATTCTCTAAGGTCTTTCCTGTTCTTTTATAACCTTTCCTTATGGATAAAATAAAAGTCGGTGGCGACTCTTGCTATCCGCAACATTGTTTAAAGTCAGTTCTCCCACCGTGTTACACATGAGTGGTAACCATTTCGCATGTGCGTATTCTTTTGTTTTATTGCAGGACGGAAGCACTCCCCAGCAGAGGTGTTCCTCCACGACATTGAAATTATAATACATATTTGTTTCTCCCCTAGCAGAGATTTTTCCATACCCGCAGAATCTCACTATCAAGTCAGGTATCGACAGAGAAAGTGTGTAGTTATTCTCCAGCAGAGGCAACATTTTCGACGCTCTCTCCCCAACGGAGTTGACTTTCTGGTGTTCACCGGTAGTATCGGTATTCAGGGTTTCTTCCCCAAACAGAGTTCAGTGCTGATTTCCTCGGCGTGACAGATGTTTAGGCGAAGCATGATCCGTTTCCGAGCAGAGTGGAGCTATTTCCCAACAGTTTACTTCCCGGTAGGGTCGTATTCTGAACGGTTCTCCTCGGTTGAATGTGTTCATTCCCTAGAGTGTTAGAAGGCTGTTCCGGGTGTTTCCCCATCCCATGCATTTGATCCCCACAAGAGTTGTTTCTTGGGAAGCCATCCAGGGCATTTTCCTCAGCAGAATTCTGATTCCTAGCGGGGTGTTTTGATGTTCTCTTTAGAACGGTTGTATCTGAGAAGGTGCTTTACAGGGAGGTCATCCAGGGCTTGTTTGTCCCAAGTATGAGTCGGATCATACTCGGCGTTCTGTTCTCCCCAGCGGAGTTTGGTTTCCTCTCTTTAGCATTTATTTTACTAAGGTGGTTCCTTTGAATTTGCATTTTTGCATAGCATCCTCTCAAATGCGTAGCATTTCCATTTCATATGGAGCATTACGCCATTTTCAAACATATGCATATGAAGCATAAGCCAGGTTTGATATATTTAAGACCGGGTATCTTCTCAGCAGGGACTGTTTGATTCAAGGGGTTTTCGTGTTATCCGCGTCAGGATGGATCTTTGAGTTGGTTATTTTATCGGATTCCTCCCAGCTGAGTCGTTTGGTTAAACATCTTCGCTCTCCCCAGGTGAGTCATTTGCGGGTGTTGTCTTCTCTGGTCAAGCCTGTTGTTTGTTTCCCCAACAGAGTTGTTCGACTTCTTCTGTAGGGTCCTTTTTCCAACTTTTGGTTGGTCATCTTTGCTTTGTTTCAACTCTTGGTTGATGGCCCAGTGGCACTTGTTATTCCCACTTTTGGTGGAAAATCCTTATTTTCCTCAGCAAAGTCGGGGTTCCAACTCTTGGTTGGTACTCCCCAGCGTAGTTCAAGTTATTGTGTTTGGTGTTCTAACTTTTGGTTGGCCTAGAAGGTGATTTCAACTGTTGGTTTGTAATCTTTGGTTTCCCCTTGCAGAGTCTTTGTTACAACTCTTGGTTGACAGCCTTTGTTATTCTAACTCTTGGTTAGTAGCTTGTTCCGGCTTTTAGTCGATGAGGATTTATTTTCCTGGTTATCCCAACTCTTGGTTAGTAGCTTCAACCGACTTTTGGTCGATGAGGATTTATTTTCCTAGTTATCCTAACTGTTGGTTAGTAGCTTTTGTTCCGACTTTTGATCGACAGTGATCTTTCCCCAGCAATCCTAACTCTTGGTTAGTAGCTTTTATCCTAACTCTTGGTTAGTAGCTTATTCCAACTTTTGGTCGATGAGGATTTATTTTCCTGGTTATCCTAACTCTTGGTTAGTAGCTTTGGTTCCGACTTTTGGTCGATGAGGATTTCCCCAGCAATCCTAACTCTTGGTTAGTAGCTTGTGTTCCGACTTTTGGTCGATGATGATCTGTCCTAGTGATCCTAATTGTTGGTTAGTAGTGTTATTTCCCGACTTTTGGTTGGGATGTTAGTCCCTGCAGCCGTTTTTCCATCTCTTGGTTGGTAGCCTGTTGTTGGTTGGTGTCCAGGATCGTTGTTTTCCAACTCTTGGTTGGTGTTCGTGGTTGGTATGCATGAAGGCGTATCTCAACTTTTGGTTGGTAGTCCTCATTTATTCCTCAGCGGAGTTGTTTTCCCAACTTTTGGTTGGTGAGGTTTGGTTGACGTTTTCCAAATTTTGGTTGGTAGTTCTTGATTCTCCAGTAGGGTCAGTCTTGGACGTCGGTTCGTTTTCCAACTTTTGGTTGGTAGTCTTTGGTCCCCTGTGGAGTCCGATCCCAACTTTTGGGGTAGAGTGGTCGCCTTCTTGACATTATCTCGACTCTTGGTTGGTAACCTTTGGTTTCCTGGTTGATGGTTCCGACTTTTGGTCAGTGTATCTCCCCAGCAAAGTCGTCTCACCATCTAAATTTCAGTTAGTGTTATGGTGATTCCAGCTCCTGGTTGGTAGTGTGTGGTTTTATCCCCAGAGAGTAGCCCATATCCTATCTTTTGGATGATATTGTTCGATCACTGTCTTGTGATGGATGTTTATCCCGTGCAGAGTCGTCTGGTTAGTCTACTTTTTCCCCGGTGAAGTTGCCATAAAACTATTTGGTTATTTTATCTTTTGTTCCCCAGCAGGGTTGTATCCCAACTCTTGGTTGGTATCCTGTGGGAGCATTATCCCAACTCTTGGTTGGTATCTTTGGTTTTTTCCCAACTTTTGGTTGGTATCCAGGGTTTGTTATTCCAACTCTTGGTTGGTATTCCTTGGTTCATTATCCAACTCTTGGTTGGTATCCTTCACTTGTTTCCCAACTCTTGGTTGCTATCAGTTGGTTGCTTCATCCCAACTCTTGGTTTGTATCCGAGGTCTGTCATCCTAACTCTTGGTTGGTATCTTTTGGATGAAATTTGGATTATATTGGATTGTTGTTCCCCAGTGCGTCGTTTTCCAACTCTTGGTTGGTATTCGCTGTTTTGCATTCCCTCAGGGTGCAAATTTCCGGGTTCTTTTGTATTCAATCACCTTGTACCTTGAACGTTTGAAAGCGGATGCTTTTCCTCCCTTCAGGTCCAAGTTGTTTGAATAGGGGCAGCTGTAGCACCTCAAAATTTGTCTTTTCGTTTTGGCAGCATCTGGCTTTTGTTTCTTTGCATTTTCACATCTCTGTATCTGCATAGTATTCGTTCTTGAGACAGGGGATCAGGATTTTCCCGTGGCTCAGTTTTCATCTCAGTGCATGAACCGGAACAATGAGCATCAGAGGCTCCGACATTTATTTTGCCCAGCGGTCGAGTGGCCGATTTTATTTTATTTTGCAGGATATTTTTAGCTCAGAAAGCAGTATTCAGGCTGTCACAAGCATTTTCATGGTTGTGATATTCAAAATCAAGTTTTAGGAGTTGAACAGAGCTCAAAACAGTTGGAAACGGACAAACAGGCAGATTTCCCTCCAAAAGGCGCCAAAATTCAAATTTTGGAGGTGTTAATCGGTTAACCTATATGGTTAATCAATTAACCAAGGCAAAATTAGGGCGAATTGGAATTTTTGAAGGTGTTAACCGATTAACCAGTGCAAATTTTGCCTCTGCACGTGAATTTTCAGTTCAAGCCACTTTGGGGTCCAATTTTGGTCATGTGCAAACTTGATTTTCACTTTGGGAAGGATCTAGAACCTATTTGGAATTTGATTAATTTCATTTTCCCTCCAAATGCTCATTCCTCATTCCAAACCAAATTTTCCAAACCTTTAATTTGGATCCAAGCCTAATTGGTATTTAAGTGATCCACTCCAAACCACACACATCTAACCACTCATAATTTCATTTCAAATTCAGAATTGATCTCATTCTCTCTCAAATTTTCAAATCACCAAAGCTCTTCTCATTGAGATCATTGATTCTTCATTGGAATCCTTGACTTCTAAGAGCTAAACCTTCATCTATTCTCTCCATTGAATTAGTTTCTTCATCCAATTTTCGTGCAAAATTGGATATGAACTTGGAAGTGATTATTTGGCTTGATTTGGTTTAATCTTGAAGGATCTTCATTGCTAATACAAGAATTGGTGTGGATCTTTAAGTATTCCGGACTTCTAGCATTGGATCTATTCAATTCCAGTTGAATCAACATTAACCGGAGCAAATCTCCGCTCCGAAGGTTGGATCCGAATCTGTTTTTATCTTATTTTGCATAATCATGTGTATTTTCATTTTTGATTGAATTTTGGTTAATTTTGATCCGATTGATTCATGGTTTGATTTTGTTGATCTGTTTACATGCTGTTTGAATCATGACTTGTTGGTTTAATTTCGTGATTAAGTGACTATGCGATCATCCGGTTGATCGGATAAGTGCTTATTTGTTGAAAATGTTGTCCTGTTGCTGTTTTTCTGCTGTTGGCACAATGTTAATCGGTTAACACATATGGTTAACCTATTAACCATTGCATATTTTCAAATTTTTAAAGTTTTTCAAGGTGTTAATCGGTTAACGCATATGGTTAACCGATTAACATGTAGAAATTTCTAGATTTTCAGCCATTTTTAAGTGGTTAATAGGTTAATGTATATGGTTAACTGATTAACATTGTGCCAGTGGGTCTGTTTTGTTGATTTTCTTATATGTTTGAGTACCGTTTTGCATCGAATCATCGTAACTCAATACGATGCATTAGAAGTGAAATGTTCTGGACATTTTGTCGCCGTTTTGATTGTTTAATCGAGACTTCGTCGACTTGTTTTGTTTTCCACTTGGATGCACACTTGCGTGTTGTTGTTCATAGTGATGATGCTTGCATTTGCATTTCCTCTTGTGTTTGGCATCTTTATTTCTTGCATTAATAAAGGTCGAGATGTTCTTGTGGTGGTGTTTACCCCATACTTTGTTCCTCCCTTTTCTTGTGTGTTGCATTCCATGTTTGCATCTTTCACTTGTGATTGAATTTATTTGGTGCTTTCTTATGCTTTTTGCCATGATCCCCATAGGGTTCCTAGTCCCTCCGTTTAGGATGGGAGTAGGAGAGACATTAGGTGTTCAATCCGAGTATGCTAACATTAGGGTAGATGTTCCCCCTTTTAATCCAAACCTTAGGACTACTTTGCATGACAACGTTAGGGTCGAGTTTCCCTTAGATCTTCCGTGCGTCTCTTTTCTTCTCATCTCAAAACAATGTTAATTCATCTAACAAGTATGATGATCGTTGTGCGCTACGAGCCTTAAGCTACTTGGGAAATGGTGATTGGGGGGCTTCCTCTCAATGGCCTAGAGTGTTTAGTATACACCCTTTGGGTGATATGCAACGCATTCGCTCCTAGGTCATAGTCTTTAGTGCAGCGTGAATCACAAACCGAATTAATTCACTTCACTAAAAAACTCAAAACAAACTTCAAACCTTTTTCCTTCGGGATTAATTGGAAAACCTTTTTTCGTAAAAAAGAGTGTTGTTAAGCTTTGGTTCTACCGTAAACAGGCCTCGTCCCTAACTGCTAGAACGAAGGTTTATCCCTACTCGGTTAAAACACTTAATCAACCTGTGGTTTCGTGTCAGCCCGAACTACGTTTGCTTTGATTTCTCATACCAAACGAGGATACGTAGGCACAAGACGCGATGTCTTGGTGAGCAACCTTCCCCCCTTTTTACCCGTAGTTAGCCGAACTACGTTGACTCTGACTTTCCCATTGCACGAGGGAATACGTAGGCACAGAGCGGCGATGCTCTGCCGAGTCTCTTTTCTTTTCTTTTGTCCTGAGACCTTTAGCATAGATAGTTTAAACACACCCTTAGATAGACAACAAGCATGGATGCCGTCGAGTATGAAGGACGTAAGGGATGCTAATACCTTCTCCTTGCGTAACCGACTCCCGAATCCAGGACTTGGTTGCGATGACCTCGTCATCTCCCTTTTTTGTTAGGTTTTTCCGATCGTTTCCTTTCCCTCTCTTTGGGATAAATAACGAAAGGTGACGACTCTTTTGTTTTCCGCCGGGTGTTTTTCGCAGTTGCGGCAACGAGTAAGATAACTCGCATCCAAACAACTGAAGGGAGATCAAAGGCTAAATCCCCCTCTTTTCACCTTGAAAAGAGTTAAATAGTTGTTAATTGTTTTAATAGTTTATTGAGAAAATCCGTTTGACGTTTGATCAAGGGTTTGACTTATATTTGCATGCAAAACCGTGGTGGAATGGAAGTGGGTTTGAAAATGGCTCGACGGCAAGTCGAGGGTTTGATTGAAAATGGAACCGACTTGACGACAAATCAAGAGTCAGGTTAAAAACGGAACCTGCTTGACGATGAGTCAAGGGTTAGGTTGTGAGAAATGATACTAGTCCCTGAAGGTGCTCCTAATAACGAAACCATGATGAGATATGAAAGTGTGTGCAATAGGTTGATGGCGAATGCAGACGAGCACTCGACTTACGGAGGGTGTTTGAAAATGGCCCGATGACGAATCGAGAATTAGTTTGAAAATGGTTTAGTCTATGCTAGTCCCTAAGGGTGCTCCTAGAAGATAAACCACAATCAAAGAAATATGAATATGTACATCAGAATGGGAGAGGGGTACATGTAAGTCACACGGGATTTCACGAAATAAAAGGGTTCATTGTCAGGTAGCCCAAGAGGAATTCGTGTGTGTGCGAAGTATCCTAAACTAAGCCTTAAGCAAAAGTCGGACAAAAACTCCAAGCTAGGATTTCTGACAAAGTCCAATGATCCAACAGTCCACCAATTTAGGATTTTATTATTTCGATAATTGTTAAGTATTTTCGAATATGTGTGAATAAGAGATGAAAAATATGAGTATGAATATGAACAATGTGAATAATATGACAAGATATATAACAATATAATCAAGATAATATCCACAATAGTATAATCAAGATAATATTAACAAGTATATAAACAACATAATATAATCAAGATATGAAGACTGAAAATAGATCAGGAATATATTGACTGAAAAGTAAAAAATAATATATTGACAGAAAGTAAAATTTAGTCGTTAGTTGATTTGTGAATTGAATCGGGACAAAATGTAGAGTTAAACCGTCATAGCTTGCTTTATGACGAATATCAAGCTATAGGAGGTCATGCAAGTTGACATCCGTGATAAAAACAAGATAGAGAAATGATATTGAGGATTATTCTCCAACGTCATCGTGTCGCACGGACAGAAAAGAAAATGGTGATCTCGTCTTAATCATAAACTAGTGTCGATTAATCGAAGGTAACCTATCATGATCCTAAAGTATAGAAAATGACCCCAATGGTCATTTTCCACATATTTGACATAATGAAGCTTATCAACCTCGATAAATCAATATTTACAAATCTAAAGACTTCACCGATCGAAATATCAAAATAAAAAGAGAAAAAAGTGGTGGCCTCATCTAAATCACTATTTTGTCAATAAATTGACAATAGTGATTTTTAGTTTCTTCATTGACCAAAGAAATCGAAAATGAAATCAAAGACGAAATCAGGACGAAGAAAAAACAAGTGATATACGAATCAAGAATGATTTAATAATAACAAAAGCAAATGCCAAAAAAATTAATAAAGTGTTTAATAAAATCGTTAACAAAATGAAAAAAACTTCAAGTTAAAACCCTAAAAAATCTTTAAAAATTAAATGAAAAGGGAGAGGAATGCAAGAATTAAACACGCGGGTGATAAATGAAATAGGAGAGGATCCTATGGGTCAAAGGCCCATCACCTCTCCAAAACGTAGAACTAAAAAAGGAAAAACGGGCTACAAGCCCAGCTTCTAATACCTAAAATAAATAAAAATAGATTCCAAAAAAACAAAGAGGATAAAAAATAGGGTGAGACACAGTACACCCTGAAAACACCAAGAGGGTCTTCTTCTCTTAATGAAAAATTGAAAACACGACTATGAACACGGGTTTCATCATTTCTACAACAAAACAAAATCTTAAAACATGAATACGACAACACGAATAAACTTCATTCATGAAGATTAAAAAACCGACAGAAGGGGATTCACGACATCTAACCTTCTTTTTGGTGTTTTCCGTCTGTCTCGCCCTCTCGTTCGTTCTGCTCTCAATGTGATTCACTATCTCAATCTCTCTCGCAGTTTGTTCAAATCAGTTTCGTGTTCGTTTGTGTTTGTTTCGATTTCATTTTATTTTCTTTCTTCTTCTACCTCCCAGCTCTGGGATTGTTATTGTGTTGTTGTTGGAGGTAGAAGAAGAATGGGGAAACTTGTTAGGTTGAAGGAGGTTGAAAATGGAGAGGGTCGAGTTGGTTTGGAGACGAAGGTTTAAGTGGGAGATGAAAGTTGAAGGATTTTTTTTGCTGCAAAGAAATTCAAGATGGGTCCAAAAAATATCATCATTTTGAAAATTCTGATGGTGTTATATATGAGCTCACTTCGTACGAATGCGGAAGGTGAATTTGTATTAAAGAATTGGGGGCAGAATGGGGTTTAAAAAAACTGTAGTTGTGCATTTGTTGCAGAGTGGATCAATTTTGTTAGGGTTTATTTTTGTGACGTGGTTATGTGAAAGGAGGTATTGGCTGTTATTTTTGTATTGTTGTGTTATATGGTTTGTGAGATTGATATTTTGTGATTTACGGTTTGTATGGTATGATGCGTGCACGTACTGGTAAAGGCTTGGTGGGTTGACGGGATTCTGCGTTAGGTTAGCATTGAAGATTTTGATGTCTTGTACCTCATGGACCTATTTTGGCTACAGCAGGCGCTATGATTGTTGTTGATTTTGTTATGGTTCGATGGCTGACGGTGTTTTTCGTGGCTGGCTGTGAAAAAATTCAGTGTTGTTGTGGTTCGATTGTTGAACCATCTGATTGTCTACTATTGTTTTAGACATATAGATGGAATGAAGGCTCATGGTATATGACCTATAAATCGTGATGTGTAGTAGCTGCGGAAATCGTATGTGGTATATGCGTGTGGCGGTTTGGGTTGTGTAGCGATGACAGCTTGGCATATTTTTGTGAGAAGGCTTATCAATTGGTGTGTTCGCAACATGATAGTTTTGGTTTATATATGTGGGCCATGAGGCTTTAAGTGGTGGCCACTAGCTTAATGTTTTATGTACAAACTGAAATTGCAAGAATCATTTTTCCTTGTATGATAATGGGCCTTTCTTGTAATGGGCTTCCATTTTGAACTTTCATGAGCTTGTGTAATTTGATGGATTGTTGTAGATTTTTTTGTGAATTGGACTTGTGAGAATAAAAAGGTAACGGGATTTTATTTTTGAATGGACTTTGAAATAGATCTATAAGTTTTTTTTGGATATTATAGAGTTTTGTTTTTGGACTTTTGAAAATTAATTGGAAAAGATAGATAAAAATGGGTAAAAAGTAAATATGGATTTTTGGAACTTGAATGAAATGGACATGGTATTAAAAATGGAATCGGAAAATGGATGTGGAATGTATAAATGGACTTGGAAATGGAATCAGAATCAAATGACTTGAAGAATGAACTGCACTGGTCCAAAACCCTGATTAAAAAATGAACTGACGCCTTGGATCAATAAATTCACCTGAATCTTGCCACTTAAATATTTGATGAACCAAACCCTTCATTAGGAACCAAACGAGCAAGAAAATACCTTGGAATCAAAGAACCATGCCTTGAACTTCAATACAATTGTGCCAAACCTTAACTCAGAAAAGAATTTGATTCTGATGATTATCAGCCATGAAACACCAATAACTTGACATACCCTAAGGACTTGATCCACTCACAACGGACCTGACTTGGCACAAAACATAATTGGAACCTCAGACACACACCACTTGAATCAAGCAACCCTAGCCTTTATCATGAAGCAAACCATTGACTTACTAAGATTAGATTAAAACCATATGAACACCAATCCATACCACACACTCTTGACGTGCTATCCTTGAACCAATTTGAGTTTAGACAATAAGACAATGAAACAAAAGCAACATATTTTTTGGGATTTTATGGATAATGGTTAATGGGTGAATGTACAGATGAGAACTATACACGGATAGGACAAATTTGGGGTATGACAGATGCCTCTATCTAATTGGCTTAAACATGGTAAGATGAATTGTTACGGTGTTCATTCTTTCAAGGTGTACGACAATTAGATGCGAAGAAAACCCTGAATTTGTCCGAAAAGAAAGAAAGTGTTTGAGAAATGGAATAACATATTAATGTCAACCCTCAAGTAGACACTGAGTATCTTGGAAAAGTCGTTATCACCAAAAGGATGATAACATAAACAATCTGACACGAAGAGGATGATAGACTTATCACCAAAAGGACGATAGAGCGACATACGCACACAACCCTAATACCAAAAGGATGTAGGAGTCCATTACCAAAAGGATAATGGAGAATACTCGTACAATCTGGCATCAAAAGGATGATAGACCCGTCACTAAAAGGATGATAGAGAGAACTCGCACGCACAGTCTTGACACCAAAAGGATGTAGGGGTCCATTACCAAAAGGATAATGGAGGAAACTCGCACAATCTGGAACCAAAAGGATGACAGATCTATCACCAAAAGGATGATAGAGCAGCACACACACACACACAAGTTGCTATCACCAAAAGGATGATAGAACGACATTCGCACAACCTAGCACCAAAAGGATGACAGACCCATCACCAAAAGGATGATAGAGCAAACTCACGCACATATCCCTGACACCAAAAGGATGTAGGGGTCCATTACCAAAAGGATAATGGAGAACACTTGCACAATCTGACACCAAAAGGATGGCAGACCCATCACTAAAAGGATGATGGAGCGAAATCACACACACAACCCTGACACCAAAAGGATGTAGGGGTCCATTACCAAAAGGATAATGGAGAACACTCGTACAATCTGGCACCAAATGGATAACAGACACATCACCAAAAGGATGGTGGAGAAAACTCACACACAGAACCCTGACACCAAAAGGATGTAGGGGTCAATTACCAAAAGGATAATGGAGAACACTCGCACAATCTGGCACCAAAAGGATGATAGACCCATCATCAAAAGGATGATAAAGCAAACTCACACACACAACCCTGACACCAAAAGGATGTAGGGAACACTCGCACAATCTGGCATCAAAAGGATGATGGAGTGACACACGCACACAAGTTGCTACCACCAAAAGGATGATAAGAACTTCCCAAATTTGAAGGTCACCAATACCAAAAGCATACAGGCTAAGCTAAACCGACGAGGTTTGGCTATCACCAAAAGGATGATAGTGAGGCAATTGACAAAAGGTCAAGTTTGCTGGAGATATGATGAGTGAGGCTTATTTGAGACATCAACAAAAGGTTGAAGCAAAGAAGTCACTAAGGAAATCCATCATTGTCAACAAAAGGTTGAAAAGATATAACTCACTGGGGAACTCCCAAGAGGAAGGTTGAATTGAAACAAATTAATGGGGAGCGCCCAATGACTCGGAGAAATGCCACCAGTTGAGCTGGGGATGCCAACCTCAAAAATAAAAGGTTGAGAATACAATTCAATAAGGAATACCCACTGATTGCCTGGAGATCACAGTCTTATCAACAGAAGGTTGAAATAGTTCCATGAGGAACGCTCATGAACTTGAAAAAAATGCCCCTGACTAGGATGAATTTTGCTTTGATATCTCATCTTGCTCAACAAAAGGTTGAACAACTTCGTGAGGGACACTCACGGATTTGAAGAAGATGCCTCTGGATGGGCTGAATTTTACTTTGAAACCCTTGAACTTGACCAACAAAAGGTTGATACAACTTCATGGGAAACATCCACGGTCTTGAATATCATGCACCTAACTAGGTTGAATCTTGCTTTTGAAATCTCATCAATCACAAGGTTGAAACAAGTTCATGGGGAACACCCACGGTCTTGAATAAACTTCCCCTGACTAGGCTGAAGATCGCTTGAAAGAACTGATCAACCCTAAGGTTGAAACAACTTCGTGGGGCACGCCCACGGTCTTTAATAAAATGCCCCTGGCTGGGAAAAATACCACCTTGGAACTCTCGAGATTGATCCTAGACCTTGACTTGCGTATGTATGAATGCTGGATATTAATGACGTTCCATATCGAAATAGAAATGCAAATGCAAATGCAAATGCTGACGTGCAGAGATGCAAGTGCTGGGGAAGTATGATTGGTTTGGGTATGCATATGATGCAAATGATGCTTATGATATCAAATCTGATGCGTATGATGTGTATGATTGCAGACAGGTGATTGGATATGCAGGTGGAAGGGTTTGAATTCCTCGACACGCAGTTCGTTGATGATGCCATGATTGAAACAGACGAAGATGCTCTTGGTGCCCCAAGTCTGATCACTTGGTGATTTGTTGTGGCTGTTTTGAGAGAACCACAACTTTGCTTGATAGTTAGGATGACCTGGTCTTGCCCAATATGAACCCGATAATGGTCTACCCCTGATTAACTCGTTCTAAAGTTGAAGCTAAACTTTGATGCTTTGAGATAGCTTGCCCCTGATTGAGCTGTTGAAGGATTTGCCCAAGCCTGTGGGTTTTGTGGTAGCCTTGCTTCGTGTCAGCTGCTGAAAGTCAAGTTTTTCCTTGATTGCCCCTTGTTGGAGTGCCTTGGACGTCTAACACTGATTTGCAATTAAAATTGTACATTTACAAATGGTAATATTAATCCAAAGTTTATGCAAGTTTTGAAAAAGTGTCGTTTATTTGAGTGTTGTGATAGTGTGAAACGAATGGATCGTTAGTCCAGACGTTGTGCTGCTTTTGTTAGTGCGTGAAAGATATAATAAGGAAAGTGACATCAATGTTGATGATTAGCAAATATGTGAGGAGTCAGTTTACATAACCTTGCAATAGTATGCTTTCAAAATAAACCTTATCTCAATTAGGTCTTTCGAGGGTTGTAACGCGGTCTGGTTCACGATTTATGAAACAAAGAATATTAGGCTCAAAGTATGACTTGTACCCACCCCTTCTTCTTGATGATCTCCAGCCCTACGTTCAGTTAATTCTGCATATGCGGTCTTGATAGTGTAAGCTTAATGATTCAAGGTTTACTTGACATGGATGTCACCTTATTTTGATTTTGATAGACCTCAGTGACCCTTTGCTTTGATATGGTGGTCACTGAATCTTATTTTGTTTTTGATTGAGGGTTTCAAGGGCCTCTTTTGATTTTGTTTTTGATCCCTAACTTTTGCATGGACTGATTTTGCTTGTCAGATCCATCGGGATTGCCTTGATGTTTGCCTAAGTCTCCTTTGAGGTGCTCGACTTAGAAGGCTTTTGATTTTTGTTAGAGGATTGTGACTGCCAAGTCATGAGTCTTTGATGAACTACCGTCATGTATTTTGGATTTTTCTTTGTTGACTCGAGTGCATAGTTGGATTAACTGAACACTACCCTTCCCCAGGTTGAGTGTAAAGGTTTGTAGGTCCGAAGGAAACTACTATTCTAGGCTCGAAGTGGTTAACTAGGGATTAACTCCTTGTCTCTCCAGTGTTTGGGAATTTGAAACAATGCATGTACATCATCGACGAGATTCTGTCTGAAAGCATACAATTTGTAATTATGGGTATTTTGTTTTCATCATCCTCCCTCAAATCATGCTAAACAATAATTGATAAAGAGTGAAGTGGATAAATTTGTCAGCGTTTCGTGATAAAAAAGAGTGAATACGACATAACTACTTCGAAACATGCATAATCAATACATTTAATAAAAACTAAATACGAATGACAATGTTCAAAGCATACAATACTTAAACAAGTAAAGAAAGAATACAAGAAAGCAATGGAATGGCAACATGACTGCCTTCTTCGGGAAGATGAACTTGACTTGATTTGACTTGATCTGATGTTGGCACTAGCTTGACGATGACATTGGATTGTCAATGACATTTGGATTCTTTCCATTGAAGTTGATAGCGTTCCTGTCAATCATGTCCTGAACTTTGTGCTTGAAAGCTCTGCAGTTCTCGATTGTGTGCCCTGAAGCGCCCTTATGAAACTCACAATGAGCATTTGCATCATAATCGGCAAAAATGACAGTCGGGGGAGCTAAATCTCTTGAAACGATGGTCTTTTCTCTAGCAATTGAGTAAAGATATTAGCATATGGCATTGGCATACGATCAAAGACTCTATCTGCCTTCCACGTCCTCTGTTGATTAGGCCGACTCTGTTGTCGAGCAGCTTGTTGTTGTTGAGCAGCTTGCAGTTGCTGATGCTGAGGAGCGTATTGATATCCTTGCTGATTGCAGGATTGTTGTTGAGGAGCCTGTTGCTGAGGCATTTGAGCTTGTACAGCTGGGTGATAATGCATTGGAGCGTATTGTGCTATGGATACTGGTAATAAGGGATTTGATAAGGCATATGAGCAGGAGCTTGTTGGGGAGCTTGCCCTTTCTGCGCAGAGATGGCATTTGTTTCACCCTCTTTCTTTTTGTATCCATTAAAAGGCTTCTTGGCACCATCATGGCTGCTAGAACCTCCTTGGATTTTTCCACTCTTCAAACCTTCTTCAATTCTCTCATCGATGATCACCAAGTCAGAGAATCCAGCTGAAACACTGCCAATTAGATTTTCATAGTATTGGCCTTGCAAGGTACCCATTGTCGCGGTGAAATTTGGATACCAAACTATTGATTAGTTTGAATCTTTAATTCATTTTGCAACCGAACTTTGATTTGTCCAAAGGAAGGGATAAAGATCAAAATTCCCACAATGCGATGAAAATGCAAGGTTTATAGAGTTTTAGGTTCGGGGGTTGGTTAAACTTAGGGAAGGTGCTAGCATCCTAAATTTCTGTAGTACTCTACAGGAACCTCTTGTTTTATGTTTATTTATTGCTATGCGTTTATTTGCTTAAGGTATAAAAGACCTATGGGTTTATTTCTAAGTGTATTCGATAAGATATCGCATCTTATGCCTACATATCCTTACGGGAGTGGAATCAGAGTACTTGTAGTTCCCCTAAAGGGTTAGAGGAGTTCTTTGACTGTGGTCAAAGTTCCAATGGGTTTAAGGTAGTTGTTTTGATTGATGTTAGGAGAAGAGATGTGTCTTCATTTTAAGAGAGATGTAACCGCCACAAGGTGTAGGAAAATAGTCTTTGCATCATCTTAAGAAAAGGGCTTAAGTACTCGGATTGTTTGACGAGTATGCCTTTATTTCTCTTAAGGCAAAGTCCCTACGGCTTGATTGTATTGTTGTGGGGTGGAGATTCTATCTCGCTTAAGATGATTTGGCATCTTTTCTCTATTTTTGTTTGAATAATTGTTTTGAATTGTTTGAATGTATTGTGTTTGATTTGTATTGTCTAAGTTGTAAAAAAATAAAGAACAGTCCTTCCTATGGGGTATGATCTATCCTAAAGATCAACTTGAATGGGATCAAGGATCATGTGGGGAGAATGATGTAAATGATGTGCACTAGACACGATTGTTGAATCATGTGTAGGGTTTTCCTTTGGACGGAATGCGATGCGGAAATATAAAATTGCGATAATATAAATTACTGTAAATTAAATTGCGGAAATGATAAAGCCATATACATACGCATGAAAGCGCTGAAGTGTGTGAGAGTGAGTGTGTCGTGGGGTGCACGATTAAGTTGCATTTTACGCTGTTGGTTGCTTTTAATAGTTGAGATGATTACGTGATTATTATTTATTGAATGAGGTTTTACTACTTATCTTATGAAATTAATCTAATCAAGAAATAATTTGTTAGAAATTAATTTAAAATTACATTGCTTGCGAAATAAATAAAAAAGTTGTTTTATCCTTTGTTTCTAAAAAATCTAAATACTAAATGAGTTCATTATTAACTATAGATAAATTGGCAATTGTTATAAAAGATTTTTTTTTAGTGAATAAGCATACTATTTAATAAAATGCTATTAAGTTAAAAAGTTAATTTCAATTAATTAAATAAATATTTAGGTGAATTAATAGGATTTTCTAAGAAAGTTATAATTATATAAAAGAGAAGGTTTAAATTAATTAAATAACCAACTTTAAATAAAGGGTAATAATAAATAATTAAGTTAAAACTGATTATTAATAAAAGGTTATTAGTTTTTTTTTTTTTTAAATTAATAAAAGGTTAAAGCAAAATTAAGGTTTACCTAAGTGGCAGATTAACAGATAACTAAGGGGATTAAGGGATTAGGGGTGACGGATTGATCAGGTGTGTGTGTGTGTTGTGATATTGAAGTTACAACATAAGCAAATAACCAAAACAGAGAAAAGATTGAACCCTAATCCCCATTTCTCAAATCGAAGCCGCTCTCGCTCCTCTCTCTCCCGTCTAATCTCCTTCGATGGCTTTTGTTCCTCATCTCCCTCCGTGCTTTGATTCCTTTTAAACCTGAAACATGAAAAACGATCAATATGTTCAAGAATGATTACGAAAAAGTGGAGCTTTACCAACGGCTGGTGGCGGCGGTTTAAATACAGAGGTGACTTGGATGATGATGGCTCCAAGGTTTCGACGGCGGTAGTGATATCGCAGAGAGATGAGTGCAAAACTTTTTCTACTCGATTTCTTTTTTAGGGTTTCGGGATTGCGATTATCTGTGGATTTGTGGTTACCGGTTTCTTCGTTTTCAAATCCCTTTTTATATAGGCTTCAGAGAGGATCTTTGATTTGAAAGCTGATTAAATCAATTTTGAATGTTGATTAGGATTTCCATTTTTGGGACAAATCAGATTTCAAATATTTCCTCTTTCGTCCAATCTTGCTTAATGTTTCTTAATGGAGATCTCAATTTCTGATATCATGTATCAATCTCGTTTAACACCTTTGTCTGTCCAGATTCAATGTCTTGAAACTCTGGATTGGATCCTTTATTTCATAGGAATATTCCTCCACTAATTGCTAATTTGGATTTCTCACTTTGCAGGGGCGGATAGCAAGATATTTTAGGCCCAGAGTCATTAGCAGCCCAGAGTGTTCGCAGGTGGACTCAAAGCTGCGAATTGATGATAATTTGATGGTAAGTTTTAATTTCCTGTTCTGAAGACCAATCCTTCGATAAGCAAACGCGCATGGTCGAACTTGTTCTGATATTATTTGTTGTTTGTCTTGTATGTTGTTGCGGAGCTACCCTGCTATGAACTTCCAGGACTTATGTATTTATTTGCTCACTTCAAGTCTGCAGCAGTTCAAAAATTATTTCTCTGTTTTTTTCATGCTTATGGTGATGAGGGCGTCCGAACGGCTGGATAACGGGAGCTGCTGCGAAGTGTTCAAACGTGGGGCTTGAGGCCTGAGCTTCAAATGCTTGCACCCTCAAAAGTTCTTGAGCGACTCTTGACGTCTTTGAAGTTGTGGATTGAGGGATCTTCTTAATTTAGGAGGTAAAAATGCGATAACTTCTATCTGGTATTATACCATAAATCAATCTCTGCTAGAACTTCTGAGTGGTTATGCCATGGTACCCCAAAATGCAATTCCTCACACCTGTGTATTAACTTCTGTCAGATTTTGCAGGTATTGTTGTTGTTGTACCCATGATGACGGTTGAGGTCAAGACCAGAGGTGAAGGGTAATTTGCTCAACTTGGTAACACTGAAGCAACGCCTCTATTTTCGCGAGATGAAACGGCTTGAATACTACTGGACGAGTCTGATTGCAGCAGTTGTTTGAGAAGTCTTGATGCATTGATAGCACCTGCTAGAAACTCTGAGAATGGTTGGAGCGAATTGATATAGAAATTGGCATGGTGGCTGGTATGGTTCCTCTTACTTGTTTTGGGCACTGAAGTTGGCTTTATTCACCTCATAATAACAAACCACCCTCTGCATAACATGTATAAGGCTTCTCATCCTTGTGTACTGGTGCTTATGATGATCCTTCGCGTGGACAACCTTTGAACGTGAGAACGGAGTATATTGCATATGAATACCCCTCCTTCTTTGTGTCGGTGTTCTGATTTGTATCCTTATTCTTGTGTATGGTGCAGGCAGTTTAAAGGGGTGAGCCTGTTGCTTAGGAGTTCAAACGAATTGCTGCTGCGGAGCAAATTCGTACGATAGGTTGAGACGGTATGTCGGATTACAGCAGACAGAAGGAAGCACAACTGAGGGAGAGCGAAGACGCCTAACATAAACTCCCTCGGCGTTGTCGTAGAGGTTTAGTTCGGTTTTGAATTCCTTCTTCATGGAGAGTACTAAAAGGTACTTTCTGAATGATAAATCAAATTCCTGTTGAAATGCAGGTTGATTGGATATCGATGGCGACGAGTTCTGGGGCATACGGTCCTGTGTTATACTTTTCTTGTGAAAGTTCCTCAGGGACTTGCGCTTATTGATGCAACAACTCTAACATGTTTGAAGGGTGATTACTATCTAATACGATATCGCTCCAACACTCCATGAATCTGCCTTGGTATCATGTTCCTGACTCTGAATTATCTCTAGAGCCAAGTGATAAAGTGAACCGCATAGTGTATCTGCCAGCTGCAGCAATGTGGGAGACCTGGCGAAGCCGACATCCTCGATTTCATAGGTGGTGCAGTTGAAGGACCTCCCAGCAGTAAGTTCTGTGGTTTTAAATCTCTATGTATGAGGTTCTTTGTTTTGGACAGATTTGGATATGAGAAACACTGTAGAATTTGAGTGTAATGATTTCATCCCATGTGGCCTTCATTTGAAGTATCTTTGGTACTAATGGCGACCTGCAAGTATTGGCCTCAGTGCAAGGACGGGTGGGAACTTTCAACTACGGCAACACACTTGGGGACGGTGCACTAGTCTTTACGAGAGTCGGCAAAACGAACTTGGTAGGAGAATTTCAACAGTGCTGCGAGATTCCACCAACAAAACCAATCTAGTATTTCGTACGCCTCTAGCCAAGTAAAGATCTTAGAGTCTTCATCCCGAGAAATCTTTTGATCCTAGTGTTTTCTTTGTTCAAATAAAGTTGAAATTGTAATGTCTAGCTATTGCAACGACGGTGCCTTGGCAAGTCTCATACAACCTTAATGTTAATGTCATGAACTTCGTATCTCCTCCTGAGTTTAAAACAAATTTGTGAATTTGGAGCCTTTATATTATTTGAACTTTGAGGTAGCATGTAGTATTATCTAGGGGATTGTGAACTTGTATTATTGAGTAGTGATCCTTGAATTTCGGTTGAATTTTGACTTATTTGCAAGTTTTATTTTCAATGTAAATCTCTGGATATAATATTATGAACTTTTGACGTTCACTGTAAATCCTGTCCAATGAATATAGAAGCAGCCTTGTAGTTTGAATGGCTAAGTTTTCCTTAACATGTATACTTTCTAAATTTCCAATCTTGAAGCTTGAACAAACTTGGACCTTTTTAATGTGATGATGAATTGACCTTCCATATTGAGTGACTTTGAATGTAATGTCCTGAATTGGTGCTTGAATTGGAAAAATGATTCCACTCGTGAACCCTGTCTGGACTTGGACCTTAGGACTAAGGCGGAGAGCTTCGTGTAAGTATAATGTCATAAATCCCTTCTTGGATTAATTCAAACGTATTCTTCTCCAAAGTTTCAATTTTCACTCTATTAATGAACCTCCTTCATAAATAGAATCAAAACCATGCCATTAAAAATCTTTAGAGATTAACATTAGGCATACAATTCATACCAGTTCTCAAATTAATATTTTTGAAACTCAATGGACGGGAGACCCTAATCCTTCTTGGGAAGTCTCTGAGAAATCTTGGAGTGAGAGACCTTGTATTGATCAATAGACTAGAAGAGTAGGGACGTATCCTTCTTTTGTATCCACATAATTTGCAGAGGGATAAAACTCTGGCGGGAATGCATACAACTTTCATGACTTTTAAACCTCCGGTAGTAATCCTAACTTCACAAAACAAAACGAACAAACGGTTAACATGGTTAGTTATGCGTGGATGCCTGATATGCAAAGGGAATGCTCAAGGATGTGGGATCTTATGGTCAAAAATTAGGGTGCAACACCCATGAACATGTCAATCAGCTCACGGTCAACCAACGGTGGATGCACCCTTGCAGCTAGCTTACTCCATCGTGCGTGTATTCTTTGAAGGATTTGTTATCCTTCTGAGCCATACTCTGAAGTTGAGTACAGTTAGGAGTGAGGACAATGTTGTATTTGTACTGCTTCACAAATGCATTAGCTAGCTCAGCTCAAGTGTGCACACTGCTACGCTCCAGCTGCATATACCCTTCAAGGGATGCTCTAGACAAGCTGTCTTGAAAGCAATGAATCATTAGCTTTTTGTCTCTGGCATAAGCAACCATATTGCTAAAATATATCTTCATATGAATGTTCGGGATGCTGAGGCCTTTGTACTTCGGGAATTCTGGCACTTTGAACTTGGGAGGAATGACGACATCTGGTACCAAGCACAATTCCAGAGCACTGAGAGAATTTGAATTGTGCCCCTTCATGACTTAGAGTTTTTCAGCTAGATCGTGGCACATCTTGATGGCTTATGAATCCTGAGCAGCAACAGGACTGCTAATGGGGATAGAATCCTGATAGTTTTGCACATCATCATACTGATCCAACAAATTCTCTTCGGCATGAGGAACATAAATCTGAACAACCGTAGGTTAGGCTTGTGGGTTAACTCCAACAGTAACTCTAGACGCTGAGATTAGTTGAGAAGTAGTTCCCTCAGCTGTGGTAGAAAAGTTCATTGGCATCCCATAGGGGTTAGGGATAGGAACTGGGAGTCTTGAGGTAGAGCCTTGCACCTGACCATTGTTATTGACAACTACATCTTCACGTAGCTCTTCCTCTTTCTGGGATATGGTGATGGCTTCGAGAATCTGGTCGATCTTTCCTTTGAGGGAATCTAATTCTTCTCTGAAGGCGATTTTTTCTTGCTGAGTTTGTTCCATCATACGTCTGGTATTGGCTCTAGTTGCATACTGGTGACGAGGAATCAACTTGGTTTATTGGAGAGGAAGGAAGGAGAAGTGAGATTCTGCTAAAGGAAAGGAAAATGCCAGATGCACAACAGATGTAATGCAATTATATATGATGCAAGATACAATGCAAGGTGTAAGATCCAAGATCGCAGGATCACATGTTCAAATAGTTCTGAGGTTGGCCGGATGAACAGGTCAAGAACAACAGTCACTGCTCAAAGAAATCCCACGGGTAGGAATCTAAATCAGGTAAGTGCCTAGAGTCATGGATATATTTCAAAGATATTATAGCCATGACAAAGCCTTATCACGACGATAATATCCTCGAAAGGATCTCCTCTAGGTAAGGTTTTCGTATCTTCCACATGAAAAAGACTTCTCAGAGGCGTCAACTACACAACCATCGACACACGGGTTCTAAAACAGGTTCTTAGAGTCATAGATTAAGTTTGAAAATATTACTTTCAGGAAGTAATACATTCAAGGGATCTCATCTGATTGGGGTGTTCACATTAATCCAAAAGGAGTTAACACTACCAACCACCATGGACAGAACAGGTTAATGGTCCTTGGGATCGATGATTCAGGCTAAAAAACAGTATTGTTATGGCAAAGACTCACCACAACAATAACATCTCCAAGGGAATATACTCCAAGTGGGGTTTTCGCTTTGGCATTACGTGGAAGAACCCACGCAAGTCTCCACTACACAACCACCATCCTAATCCTAGGGTTTTACTCAGACTCTAGTGTAGAGTCATCTCACAAAGTACTCATAAGTAGAGTAACCTATCAATGTCACAATAATAAAAGCAACAAAGATAAGGATAGGAGAGAAAATAAATAAGCGAGAAGAAAACAAAGCTAACAAGCTCACAAATCGAATTAAGATAGACTCGACTATCTCTTGCATGGAGCAATAGTCCCCAGCAGAGTCGCCAGTTGTCGCACCTTGAAAAATTACATAGAGATAATTCAAAAACACGACCCTCGTGCTAAAGCCGCAGAAATGCGGTTCGACAGAGTCGCCGCCAAACTTTATTTATCCCAAAAGAGATGGGAAAAGTAAAATATCAAGAAAACCTTTTAAAACGAAAGGACAAGAACACGGTCCTCGCAACCAATGTTCTGGGTTCGGGAGTCGGTTACGCAAGGGGAAGGTATTAACACCCCTCACGTCTGTTGTACTCAACGGGAACCTCTTAATTTGAATTGTGATAAACGTTGGCAAAACTTAGTTGTTTTATTCTCAATGATAAATGCTATACGGTAAGATAAAAGGATAAAGACGCTAGGGGGAAATGGGTGGTTAGGATAGGGTGCTCGGCAAGGATTGGGCCCTTGTGCCTACGTAAGCTAATTCGGACGAGAATGAGGAATCAGCGCAGTCGTAGTTTGACTACAGGAAAGGATAAGGGGGAAACAGAAGATGGAGGGAAGGTAGAACGACGGAGAAAAATGGAAGTGTGCCCGCCAAGATCATCACAATCTTGTGCCTACGTATCTTACATTCAAAAATGAATGAAGAATCAGAGTGTCCGTAATTCGTGAAGACGAACACAAAAAGAGAGGGGTTGAAGTAGTTGAAGTTTGATATGAATGACGATTACTCGAAGCATAAGAAAGGCTCCTCGGGCCCAAGTAATCGGAAGAAAGAGTTAAAGACTTGGATCTTTCTCTTTTTCATCTTGAAAAGAAGTTGTGTTTGAATGGTGTTTGAGTAATGAGTGATTGGAAGGTAGGTGAATGTTGTCGTGTTAAAAATGTTATTAGAGGTGTCAATTGCTCACACACGAGTAAGATAACTCGCATCCAAACAACTAAAGGGAGATCAAAATCTCAATCCCGCTCTTTTCACCTTGAAAAGAGTTAAATAGTTGTTAATTGTTTTGATAGTTTATTGAGAAAATCCGCTTGGCGTTGGATCAAGGGTTTGACTTATATTTGTGTGCAAAACCGTGGTGGAATGAAAGTGGGTTTGTAAATGGCTCGACGACAAGTCGAGGGTTTGATTGAAAATGGAACCGGCTTGATGACAAATCAAGAGTCAGGTTGAAAACAGAACCTGCTTGACAAAGAGTACAGGGTTAGGTTATGAGAAATGATACTAGTCCCTGAAGGTGCTCCTAATAACGAAACCTATGAGATATGAAAGTGTGTGCAATAGGTTGATGGCGAATGCGGACGAGCACTCGACTTATGGGGGTGTTTGAAAATGGCCCGATGACGAATCGAGAATTAGTTTGAAAATGGTTTAGTCTACGCTAGTCCCTAAGGGTGCTCCTAGAAGATAAACCACAATCAAAGAAATACGAATATGTACATCAGAATGGGAGAGGGGTACATGTAAGTTACACGGGATTTCACGAAATAAAAGGGTTCATGGTCAGGTAGCCCAAGAGGAAGTCGTGTGTGTGCGAAGTGTCCTAAACTAAGCCTTGAGCAAAAGTCGGACAAAAACTCCAAGCTAGGGTTTCTGACAAAGTCCAATGATCCAACAGTCCACCAATTTAGGATTTTATTATTTCGATAATTGTTAAGTATTTTCGAATATGTGTAAATAAGAGATGAACAATATGAGTATGAATATGAACAATGTGAATAATATGACAAGATATATAACAATATAATCAAGATAATATCCACAATAGTATAATCAAGATAATATTAACAAGTATATAAACAAGATAATATAATCAAGATATAATGACTGAAAATAGATCAGGAGTATATTGACTGAAAAGTAAAACAATAATATATTGACGGAAAGTAAAATTTAGTTGTTAGTTGATTTGTGAATTGAATCGGGACAAAATGTAGCGTTAAACCGTCATAGCTCGATCTATGACGAATATCAAGCTATAGGAGGTCGTACAAATTGACATCCGTGCTAAAAACAAGATAGAGAAATGATATTGAGGATTATTCTCCAATGCCATCGTGTCGCACAGACGGAAAAGAAAACAGTGATCTCGTATTTATCATAAACTAGTGTCGATTAATCGAAGGTAACCTATCACGATACTAAAGTATAGAAAATGACCCCAATGGTCATTTTCCACATATTTGACATAATGAAGGTTATCAACCTCGATAAATCAATGTTTACAAATCTAAAGACTTCATCGATCGAAATATGAAAATAAAATTGAAATGAAAAAGATGGAGAAGAAAATGAAAAGAGAAAAAAAGTGGTGGTCTAATCTAAATCACTATTTTGTCAATAAATTGACAATAGTGATTTTTAGTTTCTTCATTGACCAAAGAAATCGAAAACGAAATCAAAGACGAAATCAAGATGAAGAAAAAATAAGTGATATACGAATCAAGAATGATTTAATAATAACAAAAGAAAATGTAAAAAAATTTAATAAAGTGTTTAATAAAATCATTAACAAAATGAAAAAAACTTCAAGTTAAAACCCTAAAAAATCTAACAAAATTAAATAAAAAGGGAGAGGAATGCAAGAATTAAACACGAGGGTGATAAATGAAATAGGAGAGGATCCTATGGGCCAAAGGCCCATCACCTCTCCAAAAACGCAGAACAAAAAAAGGAAAAACGGGTTATAAGCCCAGCTTCTAATACCCAAAATTAAAAAAAAAAAAAAAAAAAAAAAAACAGATTCCAAAAAAACAAAAAGGATAAAAAAACAGGGTGAGAGACAGTACACCTTGAAAACACCAACAGTGTCTTCTTTTCTTAATGAAAAATTGAAAACACGGCTATAAACACGGGTTTCATCATTTCTACAACAAAACAAAATCTTAAAACATGAATACGGCAACGCGAATAAACTTCGTTCATGAAGATTAAAAAAACGACAAAAGGGGATTCACGACATCAACGTGACCTTCTCTTTGGTGTTTTCCGTCTGTCTCGCCCTCTCGTTCGTTCTGCTCTCAACGTGATTCACTCTCTCAATCTCTCTCGCAGTTTGTTCAAATCAGTTTCGTGTTAGTTTGTGTTTGTTTCAATTTCATTTGATTTTCTTACTTCTTCTACCTCCTAGCTCTGGGATTGTTATCGTGTTATTGTTGGAGGTAGAAGAAGAATGGGGAAACTTGTTGGGTTGAAGGAGGTTGAAAATGGATAGGGTCGGGTTGGTTTGGAGACGAAGGTTTAAGTGAAAGATGAAAGTTGAAGGATTTGTTTTGCTGCAAAGAAATTCAAGATGGGTCCAAAAAAAATCCTCATTTTGAAGATTTCGGTGGTGTTATATATGAGCCCACTTTGCACGAATGCGGGAGGTGAATTTGTATTAAAGAATTAAGGACAGAATGAGGTTTAAAAAATTGTTGTTGTGCGTTTGTTGCAGAGTGGAACAATTTTTTGGGGTTTATTTTTTTGATGTGGTTATGTGAAAGGAGGTATTGGCTGTTATTTTTGTATTATTGTGTTATATGGTTTGTGAGATTGATATTTTGTGATTTACAGTTTGTATGGCATGATGCGTGCAGGTACTGGTAAAGGCTAGGTGGTTTGACGGGATTCTACGTGAAGTTAGCATTGAAGATTTTGATGTCTTGTGCCTCATGGCCCTGTTTTGGTTGCAGCAGGCGCTATGATTGCTGTTGGTTTTGTTGTGGTTCGATGGCTGGCAGTTTTTTTCGTGGCTGGCTGTGAAAAAATCAGTGTTGTTGTGGTTCGATTGTTGAACCATCTGATTTTCTGCTATTGTTTTAGAGTCATAGATGGAATGAAGGCTCATGGTAGATGACCTATAAATCGTGATGAGTAGCAGCTGCGGAAATCGTGTGTGATATATGCTTGTGGTGGTTTGGGTTGTGTAGCGTTGAAAGCTTGGCAGATTTTTGTGAGAAGACTTATCAATTGGTGTGTTTGCAGCATGATAATTTTGGTTTATATGTATGGGCCATGAGGCTTAAAGTGGTGGCCACTAGCTTAATATTTTATGTACAAACTCAAAATTGCAAGAATCATTTTTCCTTGTATGATAATGGGCCTTTCTTGTAACGGGCTTCCATTTTGAACTTTCATGAGCTTGTGTAATTTGATGGATTGTTGTAGTTTTTTGTGAATTGGACTTGTGAAAATAAAAAGGTAATGGGCTTTTATTTTTGAATGGACTTTGAAATGGATGTATGAGTTTTTTTTGGATATTATAGAGTTTTGTTTTTGGACTTTTGAGAATTAATTCGAAAAGATAGATAAAAATGGGTAAAAAGTAAATATGGATTTTTGGAACTTGAATGAAATGGACATGGTATTAAAAATGGAATCGGAAAATGGGAGTGGAATGTATAAATGGACTTGGAAATGGAATCAGAATAACATGACTTGAAGGATGAACTGCACTGGTCCAAAACCCTGATTAAAAAATGAACTAATGTCTTGGATCAATAAATTCGCCTGAATTTGCCACTTAAATATCTGATGAACCAAACCCTTCATTATGAACCAAACAAACAAGAAAATACCTTGGAATCAAAGAACCACGCCTTAAACTTCAATACAATTGTTCCAAACCTTAACTGAGAAAAGAATTTGATTCTGATGATTATCAGCCATGAAACACCGATAACTTAACATACCCTAAGTACTTGATCCACTCACAACGAACCTGAATTGGCACAAAACATAATTGGAACCTCAGACACACACCATTTGAATCAAGCAACCCCAACCTTGATCATAAAGCAAACCATTGACTGACTAAGATTAGATTAAAACCATATGAACATCAATCCATACCACACACTCCTGACTTGCTATCCTTGAAACAAATTGAGTTTAGACAATAAGACAATGAAACAAAAGTAACATATTTTTTTGGGGATTTTATGGATAATGGTTAATGGGTGAATCTACAGATGAGAACTATACACGGGTAGGACAAATTTGGGGTATGACAGTAGGCTTTCTATTACTTTGAGAATAAGGTGAATGTGTCTCCTTGCAATTGTCGAATACAATCATGTTTACATTGTGATCATGTAGTCATAAACAATCCCTTGAGACGTGTCATTCCAAGAGTTAAGGCTTATACAATGAAGGATATTGTACTTATATCTTAGTTTTATAGTTTTGGCACTTTCCATAGCTTGTATCATAGGTCATTTTATGTGTTTTAAAATGGTCAACTATGTAAATTATGCCAATAGGAACTTATAATTGGTGTCAGTACCAGATAATAACTCTTGTATAATTTTATTCTCTCTCTCTCTCTCTCTCTCTCTCTCTCTCTCTCTCTCTCTCTCTCTATATATATATATATATATATATATATATATATATATATATATATATATATATATATATATATATATATATATATATATATATATATATATATATATATATATATATATATATATATATATATATATATATATATATATATATATATATATATATATATATATATATATATATATATATATATATATATATATATATATATATATATATATATATATATATATATATATATATATATATATATATATATATATATATATATATATATATATATATATATATATATATATATATATATATATATATATATATATATATATATATATATATATATATATATATATATATATATATATATATATATATATTATACCTGGAATTACAGTTGGTATAAGAGCAGGTTGTATCCTCGACCTAGCCTTGAAACATCATAAGGAAATCTATTCCTGCCTCATAAGTGTGTCTTGCAGACATGGTTTTTAATATCATATTATGTATTATTGGACCTGATCAACCTAAATCTATGTATGTGGTAGGTAGGATCACGGTTGAGCGACCGCGAGGACTCCGAAGTGTTGTCGGAACTTGTGTTGTGAGAGTAGACTCAAGCCAAAAGTTAGAAGTAAGGAGTTTTGGTTAGCTCAATTGAAGTCTTAGTAGAAGTTGCACTTCCGGTAACATGAGATTAAAGAGTGAAGTATGGTTAGAGCAATCTTTTAGAATTGTTGGAGTAAAAAAGTTGAGAATACCTACCGGATGAGTGACTAGGGTATTGAGGACTATATGGATTGACTAGTGGAACTGGATTGACCACTAGTGTGGACAATACTTCCAAGTGATCCCATCTAGTGAGGAAGGAAGGGTGTTTTATGGAGCGTGTGACGTAAGGTCCGAAAGTGAGATAGTTGTTAGTGTTTAAGTTTCTAAAGTCATTAGGGAATCTTTGAAGAACTAGTATTGCTGAGAGTGTGTTCAGAATGGTATCTTCAATTGGTTGAGAGATTAAGGGTTAAGGATGTTCAACTTTTGTTGGGAACCTAAGGTAGTAGTGTATCCCAAAGGGAGATACGAGAACACGATTGGTTGTATGTTCCAAGTGAAGCATGTGTATATCAGACGGGAAGTAGGGGATAACTCAAGTACAATAAGTCTTAGAAGGGAGATTGGATTTAGGACAGTACATCAGGAATTCAGTATTCAGTGAGAGACCAATTTGGAAATGTTAAGTTACCTAAGGATCAATTATAATAAAATGTGTTATAGAAGGGACAAGTATTTTATAGTAACGGAAGTTCTAACGGTATGAGCAAGGGAGGTTTGTGCTGAAAGATAGAGTAAGTGATTTGGATTCAAAGAGACATTGGTAAGATGGTTTTTATAATTGGAATTAAGAGAAATACCTTAGGAAGGAAAACAAATGCAGAATAGAGAATGATATCAACATTGTAGTACAAAAGTGGTAACATGATGTAATTTTGGATAGAGGTACAATGGAATTTTTAAGATTTGTTGAGATTAAGGTAAGAATGTGTCAGTATTGGTTGTTCACTCATGAATACTTTTGAAACGTGAAGTTGAGTGGAAGAAGTTATACCTCGGTATTATGAGACATGTGGCAGTAACATTGTGGTCACAAGTGTACGTGATGGATTTCTAGTCTTAAGACTGATGCGAAATACCACACTCTTTGTTGAGCCGTGAAGATGGTGTTCTAAGAAGTAGGATTGTGGGAAAGCAACAAGGGGAAAACCAAGATTTAGTGATGTTAGGGGCCAAATTGTGCATATTTTTGATATTATGTGGCCCTTTCCAATTGTTTCTTTGGTGTTTTAGTAGTAAATTCATATGTTTTAGTGTAAATACGCAAGTTTCCAATTATGAATGCAAATATTGTGAATTATGATCTTTTTTATGCTTTTCGATAGGTTTTCTTGCTTGAGATGATGCTTGGAACCTATGGTTGCTAGAAGAGGGCTTTGAAGATCAAATTCACAACTTTTTGACGGCAACTCGCGCTTAGCACATTTTCCAGCGCGACTTCAGCATACTTTTGAACCAGAGGTAGTAGTTCAAGGTCCTTAACTGCGCTTAGTGTGCTTTCTTATAATTTTACGCCTTTGAGCTGATCGTGCTAAGCGCGCCTCTGGTGGTGCTTAGTGCGGTGCCACTTACTGCTACTTTTTGGAACTTGTATAAATAGAACTTTTGTAGATATTTTGAGATTATTATTCATTTTTCAGACTTGTATAAGATATTTTTAAAGAGAGAAACAAAACCCTAAGAGGGAGAAGCCAAAATCAAAGGAAATCGGAGCTTGATCTTCGAGTAAGTAGCTTCGATCTCTTGTTGGGTTTGGATGTAATCTTTTGATACCTTATGTATTTCATCTAATCTATGTTTTATGAACTAGTTTTGATTCAATATTGATGTTATCTTTGATTTCTTATTTGTGGGTCTTGACAATACCTTTTGCAAATCTTAGATCTTAGATATTCATCTATGAATGAGCAAACTTTTGACATAGTCTTGTAAATCGATATTCACTTGTATCTTCTATTTTATTGTGTTGATTAGTAGCATGAGTAACATGAGTAGGATCAATACGGTATTATGAGGATGCGTGATAATAAAGATGAAGAACTATGTTCACATACATAAATTAGTTGAATGAATGTAAAAAGGGTTAAGCGTATGTATGTATTCTGATCATTGTGTTTTATATGAAGCAATCATTTATCTGATATGGGTGTCATCTTTTTTACCTGTTTATCTTTGATTTGAACCGCTATAGACATATACTCTTTAGATCTGGATGTAGGATGAATACCTGTTAGGTTCTAAACTCTAGACATAGATTTAGGCTTAGCATTTGCATGAGTATCAGTTCTTAATGCTCTGTGTTGTTGAGTTGCATGAGACATCACCAATGAGACAATACGGTTGTCCTCTCGATGTTGAGTTAGCCATAACCTCTGTTGTGGGTGATACGTGAGGATATTGATAAATGATTGATTTGTATTTAACTTATTAGAATAATGCATGTATTATAAATTGATGAGATCCAATCCCAACAAGGCTCCGTTTATATTTTCAGTCTTTACTTTTTATTGTCCATCTTTTTATTTTCTGCCTTTATTTATGGTAACGTGAATCTTTTAACGAAATTTTCACAAGAAGCTTATAAATGTAGAAATCGTTGAACGGAATTCTTTCCCTCATACCAATCCCTATGGAGACGACAAAACTGGGTACTAAATTAAGTTTTGCTTGCCGCTATACCGCTTCAACAAGTGCGGACTAAGTGTAAATCGTGAATGGACTATACCGGGTGGCCTTATAGGTAGTTGGCAAGAATTGTCGATTACAAGTCATTCAATAGGTGGTTTTGGTGTAGTGAGGTGTGCAATAGATATTAGGTGAGAAGAAAATCCCAATCCATAAGCATACGATTAATGTCAAGAATGGGAGGATATTTCGTAATTGTATATGATCGAAGTATTCCAAATCTATCTTTTGTTGGACTAAGGAAGTTATTGGTTTGATTCTCACCAAGGAATTCTAGCAAGAGTATGAGGTTGTGTGTTGAGGTTTGGTTGTGGGCGAATCAAGTATGAGTTTATGGTTAAGACCCTTGAATGTCATCATTTGGTGAATTTTTCTAGCATCGTTGTGCGAGCCTAGACGAGCTCGCTAGCTATTCGCTGTGCAATAGTGACATAACTTTGGAATTTTGCTTTGTTTCTCATTTGAAGTGTGTCATATGCATGTTTTAGCTTTTTTGCGTTACTTGGTATTGATCGTGGTTGGTTAGTATAATACAAGTTGAGGGGGTATGAGTGAAGGATAAACATGCAAGTTAGTGCAAGACATATTGATAGTTCCAGAGTTAGAATCTTTAGAAGAGTATTGTATAATTGATCATCTGTATGAATGCCAAAGGAGTTCGACATTGGGAAAACAATCTTATGAAACATACTCAGTGTGATAGAATATTGGATATGTTACTATTATGATTTATAAGGACCTTAAGAGTGAAGTTGGAAAAGACTTGTGGCGACCTTACAAGGAACAGTTCGGTAAGTTTTGCATATGAGTTAGTAAGGTATAAGTGGATAGTTGGGATATGGAATTTGTTATGTCTTGCGAGTTCATGGCATCGGATATTGACTCTATGAGATCGGTACCAGATATGTACAAAGTATTTTACCAGTTGAAGGAATTCGTAAGTTATACGTCCAAGAAGAAGTCAGAATGAGATATTGATGAGCATGTAACTTGGATTGTATGTAGAACAGAATGTTAAGAGGAATGAGCTTAGACAAGAAGTGTAATGTAACCTTCAAATGCGTGTGTAGCTTTATGTGTGAATCAGTGAGTAATATGGAAACTCAAAGTTGTGTTAGGGATGACTTAAGTTTTGGGAGTGGTGACTCGTGGGTGATGTGAAGCTTCGTGATGGTATTATGTTATTATGGGTTGAAATCTCGTGTCAACAGAACTTGAATGAGACAGAATACCATAAGAAGATTTGATATGGAATGTGGTAACCAGAACCAGAAGTTGTTAAGCTAATTTGGATAAATAACTTCGAGCTCATAATGGATTTGAAGGTTGTATATGTTTATGGTTGTAGTCATAACTCTTGTACATCTATCGTTTGGAGAATGTTGAATCTATTCTAATGGTTGTGTGTTAGCATGGATGTTATGCTACTAGTGGATATCGGTAAGGTTTTTGTACCGTTTGGTAAGTGAGCACTCTGGTGAATAAGTATGTCTACATAGACT